>OW388298.1:29634684-29960134 GCA_936450465.1 Gibbula magus | reverse complement strand
CCTCCCCCCCTCCCTCCCCCCCCCTCCCTCTCTCTCTCTCTCTCTCTCTCTCTCTCTCTCTCTCTCTCTCTCTCTCTCTCTCTCTCTCTCTCTCTCCACTAATAGTATCATATCATTCGATAATATAAAATGAAACTAATACATATACAATATATTCTTAAATAACATCATCACTGTCTAGCTCGAGACTCAAACCCTAACATTGACCAGAACTTAAGTTCAACATTCAGATACAATAGTGAAGACGAAATATGTTCGCCTTGGCGTACTCCTGAGAAGCACGGAAAGAAGACTGCATAAAATTCACCGCTGCATCAGACGGCGTAATTCCGATCTACATATTTGGATAAGTTTTAATAAGTTCTCACTTATCCATTGCCGAAGTAAATTTAACCACGGTCCATGCAGTTGGCCACACATAATCAAAAAAACCTTGGATAAATTGACAAAGGCACATATGTGCGTTTGATGTCGACACGCGGGGTGTCATAGGATATTTACAAATATTGATTTGGAATAGGTTAACGATTTCTCTCTCTCTTTAGTACGACAGTTAGGGTCGTAGCGCCGCCCCTGTCTCACGCTTGAAGCAGTTTCATGATCACAAAATGAGATTCTTTCAGCTGTTGATGGTGTCACTGCTCGTCGGAGGAATGTTTGTCTACGTAAAGTTATCATATGGAATCGGGGTACGAGCCAGCGATGAGTTTTGAGAATTTAACTGGATAACCAATTTCAATTTAAAATTCAATTCACTAGAACCATTGAATTCGTCTCATTGTAGGTGTGTCAAGGATTTTCACTTTACTTAAATCACCAGAAACCGTGATTTCTTTTGGAGATGATTTATCCGGACGTATTAACCTTCGAAGAATTCGTCTCCAATGAATGATTTATCCGTTCATGCTTTATTTGTTGCTTTCGTCTCTATTTAATGATGTGACCGTACGTATTTTACCTTCGAACAATTCTTCTCCTCTAAATTATTTATTCCTACATACGTTAACTTGAATAATTCGTCTCCAATGAGTGATTTATCCGTACATATATCTTGCAGAATTCGTCTCCACTGAATTATTTATCAGGACATACTTTATCTTGCAAAATATGTCTCCAATGAATGATTTATCCGTACGTATTTTACCTTCGCAGAATTCGTCTCCATGCACTGAATTATTTATTCGCAAATACTTTATTATGCACAATTCGTCTCTAATTAATGATTTATCTGGACGTACTTTATCTTCGCAGAATTCGTCTCTACTGAATTATTTATCCTTACATACTTTACTTTCGCAGAATTCGTCTTCACTGAATGAGTTATTCGCGCATACTTCATCTTTCCAGATTGTGGCTCCAATGAAAATATTATCCCTGAATCCATCATCGGAGAAGATGGCTTTGTCACTCACTCTGAGGACGATGAACCACACTTCAGCATCACGAAACGAGACTAAAACAAGGGGGGAAGGCGTACTCGCGTCTTCAAACACTAAGGAGGCTGAAAATACGTCAAGTAAAAGTGAAGCTGTAGAAACAGGGTATACTTTTGAACCACTGAAATGGCGGAAGTTTGGCTTCAGAGAAGATATATTCGTCTATTCCGCTTACTACAGAAGGGAGAAGAAGGATATCATGATTGTCGGGATGGTTAGGAGGATGAAGAATTACTCTGTTGTGTGTAGCTTTCCTTCCATGCCATCAGTGAAGCGTATAAAAGCTTCCGTCAATATCATTCCTGAACACCATGGACAAAAGTAAGTAAGACGACATGTTGTCAAAACTTATCCATATTTTCCATAGTTCCTGATAGACAAGTCCATCATGGACGCCAGTAAGTAAGCCGAATGTTGTCAAACCGATTTATCATATTTTCCATATTTCCTGACGCTCCAGAACCCCATGGACGCCATTAAGTAAGTAGAATGTCAAACCGATTTATCATATTTTCCATATTTCCTGACGCTCCAGAACCTCATGGACGCCATTAAGTAAGTCGAATGTCAAACCGATTTATCATATATTCCATATTTCCTGACGCACCAGATCCCCATGGACGCGTGTAAGTAAGTCGAATGTTGTCAAACCGATTTATCCTATTTTCCATATTTCCTGATACACCAGTCCATCATGGACGGCATTAAAGTAAGTCGAATGTTGTCAAACCGATTTATCCTATTTTCCATATTTCCTGATACACCAGTCCATCATGGACGCGTGTAAGTAAGCCGAATGTTGTCAAACAGATTTATCATATTTTCCATATTTCCTGACGCTCCAGAACCCCATGGACGCCATTAAGTAAGTCGAATGTCAAACCGATTTATCATATTTTCCATATTTCCTGACGCACCAGATCCCCATGGACGCAAGTAAGTAAGTCGAATGTTGTCAAACCGATTTATCACACCATGGACGCAAGTAAGACAACATGTTGTCAAAAACTATCCATTATATTTCCAAATACACCAGAACTTTTTGGGGCACTTACCAAAAATATAGTTTGGGCTGATATTAGTTTAAATAATTCCCTTAACTTGCATATTCATTTCCAATCGCCAAAATATATGATATTTTCTTGTTTTCACTGAAAATGTAAAACAGGCCCATATATGTGCAGAAACCCTACACGTCTACACGTCTACACGTCTACACGTCTACACGTCTCACTAATGCCACTATCTCACTACGAGCCGAATTATCACGTATAGCCAAGAATAGGTGATTGTATAAATTCGTAAACATTCGGGAAAATTCGTGATCAGTAATTTCACATGTACGAAAATTCGTAGATTTTGATGCTGAAATCCTACGAAAAAGATACGAATTATTTACGAATTGTTCACGAATTATGTACGAATTGTGCGAAATAATAAAGAAACAGTTGCGAATACACTACGAATTTTCGTCCTTAATTCGGGACATTCGTAAATGATTCGTAGATGATTCGTAAGTAATTCGGAGTGAGACCATCAAAATAATCAACCACGAATTTCCCAAAACTGTTCACGAACTACATGAATTCATTACGAATAGCTCACGAAGAAACTACGAATTAAAAATTCGTAGTTGATTCGTAAAAATGTTTGAACAAATCAAAATTTGTTCACGAATGCCACGAATCGGAGGAATCAACTACGAATCATTTACGAATTCCAAGAATTAATTACGAATTGTCTACGAATGTTCAGTGAAAAGAATGTGAAAATTTTCTCTTTCGTGATGATTCGTGACGATTCGGCTCGTAGTGAAATAGGGGCATAACATACACAATACATGACAAATAGATATTACTAACCCAATATTTTGTTTTCGTCTCTTGTAGATATTTTTCCAAAATTACGTCGACGATGCGGTGTGTTGTCGGGTTTTCGTTCAGATATAACTACTTTCTCTTTTATCCCGTCACCTTAATTGTTAGACTATACACTGTCGGCTAAAAGAAACGCCTATCTTATCAGATTTGGTAAAAACTACACTGGACAGTTATAGCATTATGAAGTTGCACCATTTCTGCATAATATATTTAAATTTCAGAAGTTGTCATGTCACAAAAGAATTGCGATTACTGAAATGAGAATTGTTAAATTTTCAATCAGTGCTTGATCAGAAAAACATTTGAAACGGATTTCCATACAACCACGAGCAACAGTACATGCACGCATTGCATTAAAGTGGTGATGACGCTACAGGTGATGACGCTACAGATGTACGTGGTTATGGTGCGCAAGTGAATCAACCGAAAATAGCGGTTTTCATTGGGCATGTTTTTCATGAATGTTATTGACTCGAATCATAGTTTTTCCACGGTTTCCACGGTTTCCACGGTTTCCACTGTTTCCTGGACTTTCCTATAATTATTGTTTCAGCATAACGTGGAGGCCACATTAACTATATTTCAGAAATTATTCCATCTTTCATTTTAAGGAAAATTAAGAAGGCGTTTCTTATGGCCGACAGTGTACATCAAAACGGTATTTGGCGGTAACAATTAAAACTTCTCGATAAAATAACAGCTATTAAACATTTGACTTATACTCCAGCAACACTTTTTATTTATGTAAATAATTCATTTAAATTTTAAGTTAAAACTAAGAAACTTAAAGATTAAAAAAATAATTTCAATTTATGTTTTTAAATATTCTTTTTAGATTATAAGCATTCAAGTATATTCAAGTTTGCCGAAAAAATGAAATTATCGATATTAAGCGTTTCAACAAAAAGGACGTTTTTGGACACTGTGTTAATCCAAAAAGAGAATAATGATCCTTTTATTTGAGTTTTGAAATCATATAGTGCACTCATGATCAGCTGTTCATATGCGTTAAATTTCAGAAAAATCCATTAAAAAATGTATTATATCTGCGTACAATATCTCCTTAATTGAACTAAATTTCTAAATTTCAATTCTATACAGGCGAGGTGCTGTGTTAATAAGGTGTGTGGTTCACATGAATGAGACGGATATCCCCAAGGTCCTGGAGCTCCGAGTCGGTTCCGATCGCTCACGTCTTACGATCAAGTTCCCGAGACCAAGACAATTCAACTTCACTGTCTGTCTGGCTTGCCTGCACGGTCCGTATCAAAATCACGAAAGATTGATCGAAATGGTTGAAACAGATCTGCTCCTCGGAGCTCAACATTTCGTGGTCTACAACTATTCAACCTCCCGCCTGGTTGACAAGGTTCTACAGCATTACACAAGACGAGGGGTCTTGGAGGTCCGTCCCTGGAACCTACCCAAGCTGGATATTCACTACTTTGGACAGTTGGTGTCCACACAAGACTGTATTCTCTCAAGCCGTGGGGAGTCCAAGTACGTGGTTCTCAAAGACGTCGATGAAGTCATCGTGCCGCATCAGCATCAGAACTGGACTCAGATGATGTCGTTTTTGGACCAGGGTCATAACCGTGCTTCTTTCATGTTCCGTAACACCTTCTTCGAGACGAATTGGACAGATTACAATCCTCCAAAGAAGAACACGCCGATAATACAAAGCCTAAAATATATCTGGAGAGATAGGCAAGTTTTAAGCGCCAAAATACGAAGCAAGGTAATTCTGAAGCCAGAGCTTGTTGAAGTCCAAGGTATTCATTTTCCCTGGAAACTTGAAAAAGGTTTTATTAACACTGTTGTTAATGTCTCGGTGGCCCTTCTTCATCATTATAGGGCATTTGGGAAAACTAAAAACAAATTAAAAGATACCACCATGCTTAGGTATTCTGACGCACTTGAATCTAATATTAAGAAAATGTACACGACACTTGGGATTAGTTTTGAGTCTTCACGATCAGAGATGTGATGAGTGATGAGAACATATATTTATGGAGTGAAAGTTTCTCAGAGGTAGCTTGATACATAAAGTGGCGGATCCAGTTAGGGGATGGACCTCTTTGCATATAAATTTAAAGACATCCAAGGTTAACCTTCCCTCCTTTTCAATGAACTCTAGCAACCATTGGACTATCTGTAAAACAAATAGCTCAATCTGAGTTTATAATACTGAGCAGAAAATGTTCAGGACCATCGGATTTCCCCCATATTTTGAAAATTGTGTCATAAAAAAAGAGATTATGAATAATATTCTGATGAACGTCATTGCGATAAAAAAAAAATAATGAACCAAAAGATTAGCATTCTAATGTTTTATTCAGAAATGTACAGACGTTTTGGAGATACGTGTGTCTCGCCTCGGAATCGCAATTGTTTAATCCTCTGAAACAGGATTGAAATCAACTTCATTGACTTGTATGTCCACTTCGTGCATCAACTGGTGCTTAAGAACGTCATGAAAAGTTAAGGAGAGGTTCTCAAACAGTTAATATGGAATCATTCATCAACAAGGCCGTTAGCGAGCTCATTCAGGGTTGTTGGTGACGCAGGACATTCCAATTTCGAAAAATAATGTCAAAATAAACGAAAAATCAATTGGTCCTTAAGTATTTTTGCGCAGTATTTTTTTGAATGCACCAAAGCACTTCGACTCGCATTCTCTTCCCACAGAGGTTACTCCCTTCAGATTTCTGATCCTAACCTCTCTTCTGTATCGCTTGCAATCGAGAGCAGAAGCAAAATCCACTAGCGGAGGAAAGCGGAATTTCAGCCTGCAGTGTCGAGTGACTTCAAAGGTCTGGTCATTTTACTCTTAAGGGTCTTGCTCATTAGCATATGTCCTTCGAATGTGTCTGATGTAAATGACACAAATGAACTATTTTTGATATTTGTCTCTGATTTGGTCTTCTTTATTTATAAGCATGTTTATGATCAATAGTTTTCACAAACATCTTACGTTTATTTTATCATTATGACGTATCATTGACAATGTCACTTTTATAACGGCGTCGCTGATTGCACAACTAGATTCAATTGCAACCAATCAGGACACTCCTTTTCTGCTCTCGATTTCAAGCGTAAAACAACAGACGTTAGGGTCGGAAATCTGAAGGGAGTAACCTATGTGTGAAGAGAATGACGCAGGGGATTGGCAATAGTGTATATTTAAGAATATAAGTATTCTTTCTCTCAAACTCGGGATTTAAAGATGATTTCTGACAACTTTCTTATAAGTCAGGGCAAAAGTGACAAAGATGTATTATTTGCCTCAAATTTCAAATCAATTATTTGTAAATTAAAGTGTCTGAGGTGAGGTGAGTTGGGGTTTAATGCCGCTTTCAAGAGTATTTCACTTATATCGCGGCTTCTAGTATTATGGCAGGCAGAAAGCCCATGTGGCTATGCATTGCGGTGAAACCTGCGAGCATCGTCTGGAACTAGCGAACCATGGGTGGTACTACGCTGAAATTCAGTGTTGCATTGCACCCAAACCTTACTGTGTGTAGAACAGTTCTCTACTACAGACGGGTGGGATTCGAACCCCAGACCCCTTGATCCGAAGCTGAAAGCGCTAACTACTGGGCTGTCCCGCCCCCTTGAACTGTCTGAAGTTCTAAGATTTTCATTAGAAACAAGTAATTATCATACATTCGGCTATATGATATTACAATACAAATCAAGTGAAATTATTTGAACTTAAATCATCACAGGCAGTGCTTCGTACGTATGATAGTCACATAAAATATTTAGAAAAATACTCGATGGCTCATTAATTGACCAACATGTAATGTTGCGTGAACTTGATATTGACTCAATTCAAGTCTTATATACAGAGTTAACTTTTCAATTTCAAAGTTTATTCAATTGAATATTACATATTCTAATGGGTATTCCAGCTTTATAATTTGTTAAATGATTTGTCTTCATTAATTATTAATTATGGATTAATTTTGTCATTTGTAAAAAAAATTATCTAGCTGAGTAATACATATTTGAAATTACACCCCTTGGGAAGTTATTTCTTTTGTTTGAGTTGCAAGTTATATGCCATAACCACCATCTGCGCAGGTTGGTTATCTCATAACCACCATGGTCGGTTATGAGATATTCAACCTACGGAAACAGATGGACTTGTAAAATTTGGAAATTTTGTCAAATTAGAAATGAAAATTTTGTAAGTAATGAAAGTGGGATTCGAACCCTGGACCTCTATATCGTCGAGCAGCGCCTTTACCAATGGAGCTACCGAGGTTCCATACCGATGAGTGTTCATTCTTTTGTGTCTAGGATGTATTTACATATTTTCTAGCATTATATATACATATGTATATATGGGTACCAATTTATGTCTACTTTATGTATGGAATGAATGACTAAGTTTGAAACCTTCCTTTCGAGTCAGTCATGGGTGTATTGGGAATAAGTCACTGATATATTTTGATCATGTCGTACAAATCAACAAAATACTCCTTTAAAATGCATATATACAATTAGCTTATAAGTAGAGTGTTCCGCGGGAGTGTAAGGCAAATAATGACCCGATTGCCTCGCGTTTGGGCAATAAACTCTGCTCGGGCTGACGCCCTCGCGAGTTTATATGCCATAACCGCTCGGCACCGGGTCATTATTTACTACGTGATGTCAATGTATACACCTCGTCAAAAGAATCGCACCACCCATTGGTCGTAGGGTGAGATCAAGTACGTAACCTTTAGCAATGATCTGATGTCATCTTTGTACAAAGGTGATGAGGTGAGGTGAGGTGAGGTGAGGTGAGGTGAGGTGAGGTGATTTGGGGTTTAATGCCGCTTTCAAGCTTGTATTTCACATAATCACGGCTGCTAGTTATTATTGGCGGGATAAACACCATGTGGCTATATATTGTGATAAAACCACCCAGCAACGGCTGGAACAAGCGAACCATGGGTTGTACTGCACTGAAATTCAGTACCCAAACCTTACCGTACCCAAAAGTTACCGTGCCCCTGGCGGGATTCGAACCACAGATCGCTTGATCCGAAGCCGAACGCGCTAACCACCATGACTCCACCCCATTTTGTACACAAAAAAGGGGATGAGCTAATTATTGTTCACACTTGTGACAAAAATAAATGTCATATTGTTATTCAAATCTCAATTCTATTAAACAAATTTGGTGTATCTTCTGTACAAAAGTGACATAAGTGTAACATATACGAATTTGCAAAGTACAATATACAAAGTTTTCCAATATTATGTCAGGATATGTTCTACCAAAATTGGCATTCATCACTAAATAATAGTACAAGATACGATTTATATAGAGAATTTAAAAGTTTGCTAACACCAGAAAAATATTTGTTTGAGATTGTAGATTTCATATTTCGAAAAATTCTTGTCAAATTTCGATCGGGGCTGCTACGATTAAGGATTAATGAAGGTAGATGGCAGAATATAGATAGGTTATTGAGGATTTGCCCGGTTTGTAATAATGGAATAGAAGACGAATTTCACTTTCTCCTTATATGTCCATTTTATAGCGAATAAAGACAAATGTACCTACCGAAAAATGTAAATGCAAATATTCATATGTTTAAAAATATTCTTACTACTAATGATCAATCTATAATGATAATTTGATTGTGACGCTTTCTACAATACGAATTGTTTGATGCATTACTTAAGTTAGATAATAACATCGTCCGTTCATTATTGCGTGGCTGAATGTAAATCCTTTAGGCCTTTTAAGATCAGTCAAACATTGAATGTCACCAATCTGATTATTAAGCCGGTCATTCATTTCTATAATATCTTCATAATGTAAAACTGTCGATCTGAATATTTAGACTGCACTTCATAGTTTCTATCCAGGATCAAATACTTCGATTCATTTCCCCCGAAAATTAAGAATTACCGCCAAAGAGAAGCTACGGCCAGTACGGAAAGACGTGGAAGCCCCTTGAGCTGTAGAATATGTGTGTGTCAGCAGTTCACCCAGACAAGCGTGGATACCAACTGCCATACGACTTTGTCGGACGGTGGCTGTGACAAGGGTGTGTGCTGAGTCCTCCTTTTTCTGGTTTATACTCCTACTTTCTTTCCTAATGCGCTCTTCCTCTCCTATCAGATTCGTAATTGCTGTAAAAGACTGCAGTTGATTGAAACTTGGTGTATTTGCCTGACTCGTGGAGTAAGTGCGTCTTCGAGGGGCATTTACGACAAACGTATTGTTCATAGGAACTTTAAAACCTCTGTTTCTTTCAATGACGAGAGCATGAGTTTCGTCCTTGGCGGCAGTGTTTTGCTGCCGATTATGAATTCTGAAGCCGATAAGGAACTTCTGTAAACGTTAATTACTCTGTTCTGACTTCGAACTCTCGTCAAGTGATTTGGATCTTATATTTGTGGAACTCCTTCTCTGTCTCTTCGCTCAATGTGTTTCAAAACGTTGGATTCCTGGCCGAGACTCCCATATTGACATGAACAGTCTCATATCTGCAGTGGGAACATTTCATCTCTTTGGTTGGTGCACTTGTCTGAACCGTTTGCCTTATGTATGACGACAAGGCGGACCGGTGGTCAGAGCACCTCCATCCAAACAATTGGGAGACATCTGAACATGCATCTCCAGCGCCAGGATCTGCGGACGAACATCCCAGATAACACACAACTGTTGGACCACTGGTGGGCCACTAGTACCTGCTCCAGTGGCCCACTAGTAGTTTGTCCAGCTGATAGAAGGTGGGCCACCGGTGGCAGCCACTAGTGGCTATCTGCCACCAGCGGCCCACCTGCATGTCACTATACCGGTGGGCCACTTGCTACCCACCAGTGGCAAGCCACCAGCTATCTGCCACCAGTTGCCCACTAGCTATCACACCGGTGGGCCACTTGCTACCCACCAGTGGCAAGCCACTAGCTACCTGCCACTAGTTGCCCACTAGGGGGTGTGTTATCTGGGATGCGGCAGTTGTCGTTTGTCTGTCTGTTTTGTACATCGATGGCGGGTCTGGGTATTTCCTGGAACATTCAATGACGTTTTGTGATGCAGACTGAAGAAGGTTATGGATTATTACAGAAACGTTTCTGTTGTAAGAACCGTTGATTAGTTCCTGAATCTCCAGCCCTTGTTCTTGTATAGCCTCGTTTGTTATCACTTCTCTTAATTGCTAATCATAACTCGCGCAGTCTCACTGGCTAATTTAAAGGGACTCTACGTGTTTTAAGTGTTCCATCAGTGAGAGAGTTGTGGCGAGAAGCGGATGTAAAATGTCACATTGCATCAGGAAGATAAACTTCCTGTCATCACTCATCCTCGGTTACTCAGGGTTTTATATATGCTCCGTTACTCTCCGCTATTATATCGATATAGCGGAGCATATATTTTTTAAAAACTTGGTAACTGAGGATGCGTAATTGAGCATATATAAAATCCTGGGAAACTGAGGATGCGTAACGGAGCATATATAAAATCCTGGGCAACTGAGGATGTGTAACGGAGCATATATAAACCCTGGGCAACTGAGGATGCGTAACGTAGCATATATAAAACCCTGGGTAACTGAGGATGCGTAACGGAGCATATATAAAACCCCGGGCAACTGAGGATGCGTAACGGAGCATATATAAAACCCCGGGCAACTGAGGATGTGTAACGGAGCATATATAAAACCCTGGGTAACTGAGGATGCGTAACGGAGCATATATAAAAGCCTGGGTAACTGAGGATGTGTAACGGAGGATATATAAAACCTTGGGCAACTGAGGATGCGTAACGGAGCATATATAAAATCCTGGGCAACTGAGGATGTGTAACGGAGGATATATAAAACCTTGGGCAACTGAGGATGCGTAACGGAGCATATATAAAACCCTGGGCAATTGAGGATGCGTAACGGAGCATATATAAAACCCCGGGCAACTGAGGATGTGTAACGGAGCATATATACAACCCTGGGTAACTGAGGATGCGTAACGGAGCATATATAAAACCCCGGGCAACTGAGGATGTGTAACGGAGCATATATACAACCCTGGGTAACTGAGGATGCGTAACGGAGCATATATAAAACCCTGGGTAACTGAGGATGCGTAACGGAGCATATATAAAACCCCGGGCAACTGAGGATGTGTAACGGAGCATATATACAACCCTGGGTAACTGAGGATGCGTAACGGAGCATATATAAAACCCTGGGTAACTGAGGATGTGTAACGGAGCATATATAAAACCCTGGGTAACTGAGGATGCGTAACGGAGCATATATAAAAGCCTGGGTAACTGAGGATGTGTAACGGAGGATATATAAAACCTTGGCAACTGAGGATGCGTAACGGAGCATATATAAAACCCTGGGTAACTGAGGATGCGTAACGGAGCATATATAAAACCCCGGGCAACTGAGGATGCGTAACGGAGCATATATAAAACCCCGGGCAACTGAGGATGTGTAACGGAGCATATATAAAACCCTGGGTAACTGAGGATGCGTAACGGAGCATATATAAAAGCCTGGGTAACTGAGGATGTGTAACGGAGGATATATAAAACCTTGGGCAACTGAGGATGCGTAACGGAGCATATATAAAATCCTGGGCAACTGAGGATGTGTAACGGAGGATATATAAAACCTTGGGCAACTGAGGATGCGTAACGGAGCATATATAAAACCCCGGGCAACTGAGGATGTGTAACGGAGGATATATAAAACCCCGGGCAACTGAGGATGTGTAACGGAGCATATATACAACCCTGGGTAACTGAGGATGCGTAACGGAGCATATATAAAACCCCGGGCAACTGAGGATGTGTAACGGAGCATATATACAACCCTGGGTAACTGAGGATGCGTAACGGAGCATATATAAAACCCTGGGTAACTGAGGATGCGTAACGGAGCATATATAAAACCCTGGGCAACTGAGGATGCGTAACGGAGCATATATAAACCCCCGGGTAACTGAGGATGTGTAACGGAGCATATATAAAACCCTGGGTAACTAAGGATGGTCATCACTACACTGGAGCTTGTAGTTTCGAAAAACTACGGATTAGAAAGCATATGACGTCGACGATCCAGCCCCTTATACGATAAAAACTACTTGGTTTTGTAACTGGGTCACTATTAGCGGACAGGATATTTTAAGCGATTTGATAATATTTTTTCATGAGTTTTGTGGGTTATATAAATGACTTATGTCAGTAATACGCTAATATTTAAAGGTGCATCCATTGTGTTTCATAAAAAATTATTTGGCTTTAATACGTTCCATCTCACCACGTATGTGCTGATTACAATACCAACAAATTCACTAAGCTTGCATATTCATCCCTAATCGCCAAATATATCATAATTACTAGTTTCCCATTAAAATCGAGTAACATCATTATGCATGTGCAGAAACCGAAACTGCACGTCCCATTTACATGCACAGTAGTTATATGACATATTCAACATTATCAACCCAAATTTGTTATTTGTCTGTTTTAAATAAGATTAAAAAATAACGTTCTACTCATTGGCGCGCGTCAATCGCGATGCATTGTCCGGTTTTCGATCAGAAATCACTACTTTTACCTTCATATTGTCAATATACTAAGTCGACTATCATCAAAATGTTAGTTTTCGGTAACAGGCGGTACTTCTCGATTACGTAACACGATTTATGACGTATGGAATATGTGATAATGTGACCCCCAACAACACAATAGATGCACCTTGAAAGCTTTGAAACAACATACCTTTGTTATTACCCGAACGATTTTTATGTCTGATGGCTTATTTAAAGAAAAACTATTGACTTTGACGTGCTATATAATATTAAATGATAATATGATGACAACGTTATGAAATTTCAAACGGACATAAGATGTTAATTAACCTCGTTACATCCCTTTACTTTTTGTTTTACAGTAGGCCTATATAAAGGCTGGACCGTCGACTTATTGTGCTTTCTAATCGCTAGTTTTTCGACAATACAGGCCCCTTTGGCTGGACTGTAATGCAGTCTGATTAAAATCGACCTTGTTCCGAGGAATAAAATTTGCAAAATTTTGCATCTACCTGGATACGAACAGGTTCTGTAGATTCCTCGTGGAAACCTACGAACGATACGAGTTCGTATCCCGGTAGATGCACTATTTTGCAGTTTTTATTCCACGAAAAACTGTCGATTTTAATCAGACTGGATGGATTTACTGACTCTCTGCTTTCTTCTGGTCTGAATAAAAAAACACAGCAAGTATTTTCACAAATTTGCCATATATTATTAAAGTTTATACAATATATCGCTACGTTAATGGGTAAAAACTCTCATTACACGACCCGAAACGCCGTATCCATGCATAGAAAACAGTTATCAGTATTCGAAGAAAATGGTGCGGTGTATAAAAGCGACAGTGGTGTGGAACTCTTTCGTGTGAGAGGTAGACTTGTAGATCTCATGAACATTTGAGAGTTCTCACAGCAAGATGGTTTACCATTCCATTATTGTACAATATTTAAAACTCTACTCTGAGTGTTTAGATATCGTTACATCAGTCAGACCACTAGAACTACCATCGAACGGCCATTTTAATGTGAACACATTAAAATGGCCGCTCGATGAGAATTGACTCGCAATTGTATAAATGGAATCTCATTAGAATAGAAAAGTGATTTCTGCAATACTTTTTTTCTTTTGTGTTGCCTTAATATTTTTTGGTTATGTTATGTTATGTTATGTTATGTTATGTTATGTTACGAGCAATGCACGCGGAGATTGAAAATATTACATTAGTAAACAATGTAAATGTTTTTATTTTTTTATTGTTCAACTATATATAGCTGTTCGAACACATTTTAGTTTTGCTAACATTGCCTATTGTATGTGGTTGTGAAATTATAACGTTCGTGAACATTCGAACACTTATTGTAAATATCAGCAAATTAATTGATTAAATTATCTGCTGCATTATGGGACCCCCACAAAGAGAAATGTGCAAGTCACCATTACCATCAATGTTTTGTATCGAAGAAGGAAGGGGGGTAACTCGAAATCCCTCAAGAACGCTCTGGAAAGCTGAAATGGCTGCGAATGTCACCGACAGCGGCTTTGAAGCCTTCTGTGGCGGCGTTTTCTTTGTGAGTTTCTTTATTTTCAATTTCTTAGAGGCAAACAGTTTTGTTTTGGCAATTATAACAAGACGTCATCGAAATTTGTCAACGATACAGCCTGATTTACGCGACGGTGTTGTGACCCAGTTTTAGCAGTTCACAAGTCTAGATCTACATGTATCTTATTTTTATCTATGCCATGTTTCAGTTTCTAGAGTTTCTTGGTGTTAGGAAATAAAACAGTATGGAATATATTGACAATGTTAATTAACATGCAGTGTTGAAATTTCATTCAAAGACCGTAAAAGTAAAACCGAATATTTGTTGTAGTGTTTCACATGTTACATAAATCACGCCGTGTGAACGTGTACACACCGTAGGAACGTGCTAAGGGGCTTGTATTGTCGAAACTAACGATTAAAACGAATATGAAGTCGACGATCCAGCCCCATACAGTATAAAAAAGTTTATACTATATGGGACTGGATCGTCGACTTCATATTCGTTTAATCGCTAGTTTCCACAATACAAGCCCCTGTGGGAACGTGTACGCCAGGAAATTGTTACTCAACGGGAGTGAACGAATTTCTCTGCTAGAGATCAGTTTAGTTTTGTGCATTTGGTGTAGGATTTTGTTGGATAAATCAGTTTTGAGGTATTTATGAGAAAAAATGTTTCCAGGCTGTAAAATGGTAGACACCTGTGAAGATGTAGACGAAAGATAATGTCATTATGTGCCCTCAGTCGACTGTTACATCACAATTTAGGAGACGAATTTCGCATGTGGAACCTATGTGTGTTTGATATTACCTTGCTTTCAGAAATTCCATGAAAAGTACTCATATATTTTTTACCATAGTGTGAAACATCCATATTTGGACATATATGCCAAATATTGAGACTTAATATTGACAAATAACAAAATTAGAACCCCTGAACCACACTTTGTGTCAAAAGAAAGTGAACAAGTTACTAAGGGGGGTGGCGAACGTATTTAAGCCACTTGGTGTTTTCTTTAGGAATGTGTTCACCAGGATATTATACCAGCAGTCATTGAATGTAAAAAGAATTCTCGGTAACTATTCTTTGGATTTTGACTAAATTTTCTAGTTTTGATAAATATGTATCAGCCTTATTGGACATATACTTGAAAATAATTTATGTTTGTTTTAAAACAATATATCGTCCGCATTTGTGTGCAAATATATTTTTTCGGCATGCAGCCTCACATTAAACTGTCTCTTTTAAGCCTGAGTTCTGTCCAGGTTCTCATTTCTAAAACCAACTTTGTGTTTACTAATGTCTACTATATTACAGCCTGAAATATCTTTTGTCATAAGTACCTGAAAACCGATTTATCAAACAAATTCCTACACCAAATGCACAATAACAAACTGGACTCTCGCAGAGAAATTCGTTCACTTCCGTTGAGTAACAATTTCCAGGCGTACACGTTCCTACGGTGTGGTGTATGTCAGAGCAATATTCCCACAAGGGAAATGTACGCTCCCCAATGCTGGCGGTAAGTTTTGTTTTTATCAATCAGTGTTACCTTTTTAGCTCATCAGGCCTGAAAGGCCCGATGGGCTTATGGAATGGCATGGCGTCCGGCGTCCGTCCATCCGTCCATCCGTTCGTAAACTTTTCGCTTTTTCGACTTCTTCTCCAGAACCAATAACTCCACAGAGCTGAAATTTTATGTGCAGACTCCTTGGCCAATGGGGATTCTAAATTGTAGATTTCGTGACCCAACGACCCCAAATGGGGTCACAGAGGTCACATCCTTAAAAACCTATTTTCATCTTCTCCTCCAGTTCCAAAAGGTCTAGAGAGCTGAAAAGTTGTGTGCAGACTCCTTGGCCAATGGGGATTCTAAATTGTAGATTTCGTGACCCCGTGACCCCAAATGGGGTCACAGGGGTCACATCCTTAAAAACCTATTTTCATCTTCTTCTCCAGTTCCAAAAGGTCTAGAGAGCTGAAAAGTTGTGTGCAGACTCCTTGACCAATGGGGATTCTAAATTGTAGTTTTCGTGACCCCGTGACCCCGTGACCCCAAATGGGGTCACATGTTTAAAAACCTATTTTCATCTTCTTCTCTGGTTCCAAAAGGTCTAGAGAGCTGAAAAGTTGTGTGCAGACTCCTCGGTGAATGGGGATTCTAAATTGTAGATTTTGTGACCCTGTGATCCCAATCTAGGTCACGGGTCATGACCAAAATACCTATTTTCATCTTCTTCTCCAGTTTATATGTAAAGCTCTAGAAAGGTGAAATGTTGTGTAGAGATACTTTGGTCAAAGGTGATTCTTGATTGTAGGATTGGTGACCCTGTGACTCCAAATGTGGGTCACAGGGGTCATGATCTAAAACCAATATTATTTTGCTTGTTAACAATGTATTACTTGAGATAACTTAGATATTCAACCTAACATAATAAATCAATGAAACACTGATGAGCTACAGAGCCCATGGCTCTATTTTTTTATTTATATTACTGATCTTCATAGATACAATTAGCCAAAATCCTTCCATGCCGTAAAATAGTGGATATCCATAATCTATCATAGCAGATTGCAGCTGATTTTATGCCCTGGTTATTTTACTACGTATGAAAATCTACGACGTCTTGGCCAGGAAATCTGACAGTCACTCACAATTTTCCATCAGTGCATAATAATTACACTTTATTTAGAGCTGATACTGCAACAGCAAGTGTTAAAGGTATTGATGAGAGTATCTGTAAAATTTGAAGTCAATGCGTTTCTGGACTGTGAAGAAAATTAAAGATTTTCATCCCGCCACGTGGTCGCGTGGTGTCCGCTCCCAATTCACGCAAGTGTCCGCTCTCAACTCACGAACTCCATTGAACCAAAGGCAAAATACTGCAGTTCACTAATGTAGTTGAATATAGAGAACTTGATACTAAAACAACTTATACATATACTTAGCCCCTGTGTATAAGGCACCCCCCTGTTTTCTGGTATAAAAAAGCCACCATATATACACAGTAATATACAGTACATGTGACTTGTGTGAAGGGTATTGAAGAATTAACGAACTCTCTTTAAGTACAGTTCTTTGGCTAGATTCATGCAGTGCATTACGCCAGCTGTCATGTGCTCAAGGGAAACAACTCTCGTCCTTACGTGAGAACGACTCGGGGGAACTGATTATAAAGGCGAACGAGTTTGAATTCGCCATCAAAACGTAAATATCTTTCATTTGAAGATCATTGTATTTTGAAACATATTACCAAATTGAAACGTTAAGGTCATGACAAATACAAATTATTTTAACTGAATGCAATATTTAGTAGGATTTTATTTCAATTTACCCTGAGAGTAATAACGCTGTGCATTTACATATAAACCAGAGATGTAGTTCAGTTGGTAGAGTGTCCGCTCATCACCTGGGAGGTCGGGGTTTGATTTCCGGCCGCACCATACCAAAAGATGTTAAAAGATGGGAGTTGTTGCTTCCTTGCTTGGTGCTCAGCATTATTAGGACAGAACAACGCTTGAACTGGCGCTGCACAGTGCCTGCTGGGCAGTGTTCGAAATTGACGTCGGGCCGTAGGCCCAAGGCCGACTGAAACAGGGACGGGCCGACAGATATGATTTGCTTATGGCCTGCAGCTGTCAGGAACCCAAATTTTTCATTCATCTGATTCAAATATTTTTAGAAAATGTCACACGTTGTTTCTGTTTACTAATATATTGTTGAAAAAGTTCGATAAACCCTCTTTATTATATGACGAGCAGTGAAATACTGGGATTTATCAGTGAAATAAACTGTCTATCAAGCTACAGTGAAAATAACTTATATTTTCACTGCGAAAGGTGACTGATATAATTTGACGTCATAAAACAATGGTCTTGCGCGGCGATTTGGCTTATGACGTCACATTGGCGTGAAAACGACCCTTTTCGGACGTAATTACATGGATAATATCATATAATAAATAGAATATCCGTCAATTCTTGACAAATACCATGTTTATCTCATCTCGTGAGGTAGAACAGTTATATATTTTCACGAGTGGCGCAGCCACGAGTGAAAATATAACTTTTCTACCTCACTCGATGAGATAAACATGGTATTAGTCTAGAAAAGACAGATATCCTCTATATATTTAACCCAATTTACAATTTTAAAATAATGAAACATAAACAATGACAGAATATTCACATAGCAACACATATCATATAATCAAACTGATAAATAATATGATGTTATGGTCTGGAGTAAGTGTTGTGAATCCATCACTGAAACACTCATATTCAGACAATTGTTTCGTAAAAATAGTCGTATAAATAGTGTCCTTTATTTTGAACCCTAGCTAAAATAGATTGCCTTCCTTTTTGTAACCTACATAGATAACTTGATCAAACATACTGGTCCAGTTTTGTCCCAGGCCAAGTTCGAGAATATGTCGGCTGTACAAGTTGATTGCCAGTCTTTCTGTTCTAAGCTTATGTTTAAAGGTGCATCCATTGTGTTGTTGGGGATCACATATTCCAAACGTTATAAATGGTGTTACTTTGTCGAGAAGTATCGACTTTTACTGAAAACTACCATTTTGATGATAGTCGACGTACCGTATTCTCTCGGATATAAGACCATGTCTGA
The DNA here is from genome assembly GCA_936450465.1 of Gibbula magus. NCBI lineage: Eukaryota > Metazoa > Mollusca > Gastropoda > Trochida > Trochidae > Gibbula > Gibbula magus. Next base: position 29,941,095 of record OW388298.1, on the reverse strand, counting down.
GCCTAAGACCACCCCTACTTTTAGAAGGGTTGTCCTGTTTGGGGTTATTCTCAGGTTATAGCCCACCCCCAATTTTGCCAGATGTTCCATGGTCATACATTACATATATGTATAATTTTATTTTAAGTTAAGTGTCATAAACCTACATAATACCTATTATGACTGTTATGATGAATTTTCATCTGAGTTGGGGTCTCTCCCATCTAAAAGCCCATCCCCATGTTTTCAAGATGTTTGTTTGCCTGGCCCCCTGGTCTTATACCAGGGAGAATACGGTAGTATATTGACGATATGAAAGTAAAAGTATTGATTTCTGATCGAAAACCGGACGAAAACCGATTGACGCGCGCCAATGAGTCAAATATAATTTTGGAATTTTATTTATAACAGACAAAATGACAAATTTGAGTTGATAATGTTTAATAGGTTATATAACTACTATGCATGTAAATGGGACATGCAGTTTCGGTTTCTACACATGCATAATTATGTTACTCGATTTTAATTGGAAACTAGTAATTATGATATATCTGGCAATTTGGGATGAATATGCAAGCTGACTGAATTTATTTGTACTGTAAACAGCACATATGGTTAGTTTGAACGTATTGAAGCCAAATAAAATGGATGGAGTTTGCTTTTGAGATTTTGCATACAGAAATCACGCTTGAAAATTTATTAGAATATTGTACATCCTTGAATAAAATACTGTACATCCTTGAATAAAATACTGTACATCCTTGATTAAAATACTGTACATCCTTGAATAAAATACTGTACATCCTTGAATAAACACGTACCTTGTATTATCGTCTGACTCGAATAAATGCTTAGCCTTAGTTGAAATAAATTAACGCCTGCCTTGCCGGGTTAAATTTATCAAATGTAAATAAACTAATGATTTTGTATGTGTAAATACTTCCAGTATATTGTGCAACATTAAACCCTATGTCAAGAACTTTGTGTAAAATATTCACATTTATACCAAAAAAATCCTCTATTGATGTTGTTGTTTAAATTCTTACAAAAATTTCAATAAAAGACCACCTGCTTTGAATAATAGCTGGGTCAAATTTGTGTTTGAAATTAAAAATCACCGGCTGATTGTTCTATTGCATTTACATAAAACCTCCAGTCGTAGTAAAACCTTAAAATTTAAAAAGGTTATTACAAGAAATGCAGTTACCTCACAATGTACTGTGATATCCAGAGATAGGTTCCAACATTTTTCGAATCTAAAGCCACATTTGTATGCAAATTTACTTTTAGGTTCAAGTAAACACATGGATGGAATAAACTATTGAAATTATCGATAATTAGCCATGCAATCGATGCTATTGGTCGTTTTCTAAAGTTACTATTGATAAGGTACACAGTAGTGCTGGGACGGGTAACCCGGATACCCGGGACGGGTGGGTATTGAGTAGGACCCGGGTACCCATCACACTACCCGGACCCGTTTTTATCATGTGACTAATCATAAAACAGTTTTATTTGCTATTCTTTCATTTCAAGATTACAATGTATTTGAAGATTCTAACATAATATTAAAATGATCAAGTTGTCATTCATAATAAATTTGATTGAAATAGCCATGCTTTAGGTTTCTAGCCCCATGTTCCAGCCAACCAGTTGAATAAAGTAGTACAAAATCTAACATTTAGATGTTGGAGATCAACAAAACGGGTATCCGGGTAGGGTAGGGTAACAGATGGTCGGGTACCCGGGTAGGAAATATCTACCCGTCCCAGCCCTAGTACACAGTAACTATTTTGATAAATTGATAGTTTGATCTATTGTTACACTCCTATCAACTATCTTTTGTCCGTCCGTCCGTAATCATTTCGTTTCCGGAGCAGAACTCGAAAACCATTTATCATATCTTTCTGAAACTTCACATATGTATTACACATTTACCGGATTGGTGCCTTTTGATATTTTCAGATTTTAAAAATTTTTTTTAAAATTTCGTTTCCATGGAAACGTGTTGAAATTGAACTCTGTACAAAGATGTGTTTTACAAATTATGTGGGACCGGTGGGATATGTCATCTTCTGATGACTCTTGTTTAGCTCTGTTCGTCCGTGTGTCCGTCAGTCCATCCAAGATAAAGGGCTTTACTCAGAAATTATTTGGGATAGGATAACCAAATTTGATGTGTGGCTTGAGGTAATCAATATCTTAAAAGGAGGGTTCTATCAGCGTATTTTTTGTGGAAACGAAATTTATGATGATATTCTTGTTTACTCTTATCTGTTATAAATACGATTAAAACATAGTGAAATTGAAAGATATTAATGAAGTTAATATTTTGATGCCTTTTTATTTCGTAACTTGATAAAGACAAGCGAACATTTGTTGAAAAATAAAAACAATGAGAAGTGAAGCCATTCATTGGCGTGCGAATAGGGAAAACTTTGTTACAGACTAACATCATATTGTTTATTAGTTTTAGTGTATGTTATGTGTTACTATGTGAATATTCTATCATTGTATATGTATTATTTGTTTATAAGTGCAATATTGGGTTAAATATAGCGTGTTTTCATTTCACGTAATGCCAAGAATTCAACATTGCGAATGCTGCTGATAGATCGTTGATAGAACTTTCCCTTTAATGGAGTTAAAAATAAAGATGTGGTCAATGATCTTGATGACTATGTCTCCTTGTCGATCACTTTCAGTACACGTGTGCTTATTCACGTTACAGGTGTAGGTTCATTGATAATGATTGATAAGACATGGAGATAAACATAGTCTAGAAAAAACAACACCTGTGTCACAGAAGATTATGATACCTTTGGAAAATTGATCAGCTGTGCTTAAAATTTCAACTAAAAATATATTTATATTTCTTTTCCAAATGTCTTTTACTTATATCAAGCTTAATTTGATTTAAGAAATATGTTTGCTTTATCATATGACGAGCGATGAAATATCGGGATTTATCAGTGAAATAAACTGTCTATCAAGCATCAGTGAAAATAACATATTTTCACTGCGAACAGTGACCGATATTATTTGACGTCAATGATCTCACGCGGCGAATTGGCTTATGACGTCACAGTGTTACTGTGGTGACGCGCTTTTCCTAGCGGTCCCTCAGCGTGAAAACGACCCTTTTCCGACGTAATTACATGGAAAATATCATATAATAAATAGAATATCCGTCAATTCTTGACAAATATCTTGTTTATCTCATCTCGTGAGGTAGAACAGTTACATATTTTCACTCGTGGCTGCGCCACCCTCGTGAAAATATAACCTTTCTACTTCACTCGATGAGATAAACATGGTATTAGTCAAGAAAAGACAGATATCCTCTATATATTAGCTTCTTCTTATTTATTCGTTTCATATTTTTAGCTCATCAGGTCATTTCTATTTCAAGGATGAGAACCGCCTGTTGAACAACAGCTGGCCTGAGTTTACCCCCTGTTTCCAAGAGTCGGCCCTGGTTTGGATCCCGTGTGGCTGGCTGTGGGTCACCCTCCCCTTCTACCTCACCTACCTGTGTCGAGAGGAGGCCATACCTGTCCCAATCAACCTACTCAACACCCTCAAAACTGTGAGTTTCATATAGGGTTGGGTACCACGAATATTTCAGAACCGCGTTTTTTTTCCCACAGTACCAGTGTTGTTCCTAGGTGACCTCCGGAGGGGGGTCATTTTGGCGATTTCTGAACAAGTGAGACCCTTTGCAATGGTAAAAAGATCCTTCTTCTCAAAATTTAAAGGGACACCTTGCTTGCATCTTCACAACGTCACAGGCGTAACGAAAATATTTCCATCTTTTCCTTCCGCCCTTGACCTCAACCCTCGCATTTTCAGTGCTACGATTAAAACTTGCAGGCTAATCGGATAAGCCAACCAGAAGACAGTTGTATTGCCTCTGTGACTGTGTCGATCGTCACTTATTTTGAATTGGTTCTGAATGTAAACGGAAATTTCATTGGCTGTAAGTTAGCAGATGGTAAGGGGCGTAACTCGTGTTCACAATAGGTGTCGCTGATTCGTTTCATCACTTCTGGCTAGGCTGAAGGCAAGATGAAAAATGGAGATACTTCGATACATTTTCACCTTGCTGTGGGAAGATGCCTTGCCTGGATCCGCCACTGAGTTTCATAGGCAATTTTTTAAAGAGGGATGGGGGTCACTTCTAGAGAAGGGATGGGTTCACCTTGGGGGTCCATAAGATTTGCATGCAATAATTTCAAAGGGTGTGGGGGTTCAAATCCCATAACCCCCCTTCTGAATCTGTCATTGACTTAATCAGGTTTACCTTCCTTCAGTGATAAATTTACCTGCGAGCCCTGCATCAAATACTCATAAAATTTGGAAAAGACTCATAAAAATTTTAGCTGTTGATCTTCAGGACACAAAGGGTTTTTATCTTGTATTTGCTTACTTATTGAGGGACTCATTTATAAATATCTGCTAGGACTAAGAGTTTGTGGTAGCGAGTTCTAGAATATTTGTAAATCCATCACTTCCTCCTGTCCAAGTGTTTTTCCACGAGGAAGTCCTTTGTAGATTCAACCACCCTGTGGGCTTGTCTGTTGAATAGCTTCCCCCACAAGGCAAAAGGGGGCGGGATAGCGCAGTGGTTAGCGCGTTCGGCTTTGGATCAAGAGTTCTGTGGTTCGAATCCCGCCAGGGGCACGGCAACTTTGTCTGCAGTAGAGAACTGTTCTACACGCAGTAAGGTTTGTGTGCAATGCTACACTGAATTTTTAGCGTAGTACCACCCATGGTTCGCTAGTTCCAGCCGCTGCTCGCAGGTTTCACCGCAAAGCATAGCCACATGGCGATGCGGGCTTTCTCCCTGCCATAATACTAGCAGCCGTGATATAAGTGAAATACTCTTGAAAGCGACATTAAACATCAACTCACTCACTCACTCACAAGGCAAAACTCGCAACAATCTCTATCACTGGCTAATTAATCCTTGCCACGTTTTCTTTACTTTCCTGTGCTAGTGTAGTGGCACACTGCTCATTAATGTCATAGTGAGCTCAACTACACTATCACATTTAAGTAACAGAAAGGTGGCAAGGCTTAAATTAGCCTTAGATCTCCTTATATCAAACTTTTCTGTTTGTGAGTTATCCAAAGGTGACAGATTAACCTTTTGGGAGAAGTGTTTGGAATAAAATACAATGTTGATGGTATTCCGCAGAAAAAAGGTGCAAAATAGTGAATCTACCAGGATACGAACTCATATCGTTCGGAGGTTTCCACGCCAAACCATCTAGTAACAGCCCATAGACTCTCGTGTTCTGACGCAATTCAGTAAACCAATCACAAGACGTCCAACAAAAGCTTTCAGTGCGAGAAGCTAGGGGCAGATAACTCCAAACATCTATCCTTTTGTCTGTTCCTAATGCTTCAAAACAGCAACCGTTTAAAAACTATGATGTGATTGGTCAGCTATTTGACTGGGCTTTGGTTGCGCTAAACTGGTTCGGTACACACGCCTATACGGGCTGTTCTCAGACCTTGTGGCGAGGAATCTACAGAACCTGTTCGTATCCCGGTAGATATATCATTTTTCAAATTTTATTCCTCGGAACAAGGTCGATTTTAATCAGACTGTGATGCAAGATTTCAAATTTAATGTCTGCTTAAAATTTCAGGCGAAACAGATTCTATTGGTATATCGTTATTGTGTGAAGTTTCTGTGCAGGTTATCAAGCAAACAATACTTGACATGATTACAAGAAGAATATATACAAAATGGATACACATTTGTACAATTGAATAGGTTGATGTGCTTAAAGATGAGTTTACACAGGTAATGAAGTTATTTTTCATGAGGCGCTTGACATCCGTCTAAAAAATTGTCGTTGGGATAACAAACACACGGATCTACATAGGGATGCCATGACGGAAACCAACAAAATTTGGGCAAAACTAAAAGGAGGATAAAGTTGCAAACAACACATTAAAGGGGCAGTAGCACGTTTTTTCGCTCAAATAAGTTGATGAAATGTATTTAAAAATTAATGTCACTAATAGTAAAACAACTTTCTCTCTTCGGAAAACCAAGTATAAAACGGGTGTACATGATTCGAGAAGGTAATGGGAATCGTGTTTGTCATTTGAAATAATAAAATGTGTTCACAATAAAATGGCCGCCATGTAAATATTGCTTTATAGGCAACACCGTTATAACCACTACGGATAATTGGTTTGTGTAATAAGGTGTTTTACCCTCTAAAGTAAATTCAAATGACATAAACTATCATTATAAATGGGAAATTTAAAAAAATAAAATTTGCAAAAAACGTGCTACTGCCCCTTTAAGTTATCTGCAGGAAGAGAAGAAGTAGACTCCTTTCATCAGACTACTGAAGGCGTCTGATGAAGGGCATCCTCGGTTACCCAGGCTTTTTATATAAGCTCCGTTTCTCTCCACTATATCACCCCTTGGAAACTCTATAAGAGAAATCTGTACTAAAATTACCCTCCCTTGACCGACATGACAAAGTCAGTAACCAAAGGATAAGACGGAAATAGTCAAGGGAGATAACCAATAATGGATGGCTAACAAAATGACCTCGCGTGCTTTGCAACGAAGTGATATGAATTGTCATTGGCTCGAAGGTCCAAGCTGCGCAGCAGTTTGATTGGCTCACACCGGCCAAGAGCGGGTAATTTGAGTACAGATTTCTCTGATGAAGTTTCCCATGGGTGATATAGTGGAGAGTAACGGAGCATATAGAAATCCTTGGGTAATCGAGGATGGATGAAGGGAGTCTTAACCTAAAAACATGTAACTACAAAAATTCTGCTCATCCTGTTCCTCTTCCTACTCTTCCAGCTCCTCCTCCTCCTATTGATCCTCCTCTTTCTGCCCCTCTTCCTCATTCTTCTGCTCCTGCTCCTCTTTCTTCTGCTCCTCTTTCTGCTTCTCCTCTTTCTGCTCTTTCTGCTTCTCCTCTTTCTGCTTCTACTCCTCTTTCTGCTTCTCCTCTTTCTGCTCCTCCTTTTTCTGCTTCTCCTCTTTCTTCTCCTCCTTTTTCTGCTTCTGCTCCCCTTTCTGCTTCTGCTCCTCTTTCTGCTTCTACTCCTCTTTCTGCTTCTCCTCTTTCTGCTCCTCCTTCTCATTCTTCTGCTCCTCTTTCTGCTCCTCCTTTTTCTGCTTCTCCTCTTTCTTCTGCTCCTCTTTCTGCTTCTCTTTCTGCTTCTCCTATCTCTGCTTCTGCTGCTCATTTTTCTGCTCCTCTTTCTTCTCTTTCTGCTTCTCCTATCTCTGCTTCTGCTCCTCTTTCTGCTTCTGCTCCCCTTTCTGCTCCTCTTTCTTCTGCACCCCTTTCTGCTCCTCATTCTTCTGCTCCTCTTTCTTCTCTTTCTGCTTCTCCTATCTCTGCTTCTGCTCCTCTTTCTGCTTCTCTTTCTGCTCCTCTTTCTGCTCCTCTTTCTTCTTCTCTTTCTGCTTCTCCTATCTCTGCTTCTGCTCCTCTTTCTGCTTCTGCTCCTCTTTCTGCTTCTCCTATATCTGCTTCTGCTCCTCTTTCTGCTTCAGCTCCTCTTTCTGCTTCTCCTATATCTGCTTCTGCTCCTCTTTCTGCTTCTCTTTCTGCTCCTCTTTCTGCTCCTCTTTCTTCTTCTCTTTCTGCTTCTCCTATCTCTGCTTCTGCTCCTCTTTCTGCTTCTGCTCCTCTTTCTGCTTCTCCTATATCTGTTCTGCTCCTCTTTCTGCTTCTGCTCCTCTTTCTGCTTCTCCTATCTCTGCTTCTGCTCCTCTTTCTGCTTTTGCTCCTCTTTCTGCTTCTCATTCTTCTGCTCCTCTTTCTTCTGCTCCTCTTTCTGCTTCTACTCCTCTTTCTGCTTCTCCTCTTTCTGCTTCTGCTCCTCTTGCTGCTTCTCTTTCTGCTTCTCCTATCTCTGCTTCTGCTGCTCATTTTTCTGCTCCTCTTTCTTCTCTTTCTGCTTCTCCTATCTCTGCTTCTGCTCCTCTTTCTGCTTCTGCTCCCCTTTCTGCTTCTGCTCCTCTTTCTGCTTCTCATTCTTCTGCTCCTCTTTCTTCTGCTCCTCTTTCTGCTTCTCCTCCTCTTTCTGATCCTGCTCCTGCTCGTCATTCTCCTGCTCCTGCTCCTCCTTCTGCTCATCCTCTTCCTACTCCTCTTCCTCCTCATCCTCCTCCTCATGCTTCTCATGTCACTGATCCTCCTTCATGTGTTTTTGGCGACTTTATCCTCTTTTTAGCTAATAAAGTTGATGTACATGGTTATTTGATGTTGTTACAGTACACAATGCCCCTGGGAAGCCAGATGATCCATATAATTCAATTCTCCTTCATCATTAACTTATACATGACTTAAAGAACTCTTCTTTTTTCAGTTTTTCAGTTTGTTTTTGTTCTTCCTGGCGGTGATAGACTTAATTAAGGCAGCAAGTGACAGTGAAAATGGAAAAGTTTACGACATCATTTATGTCTCAGGAGGTATCAAGGCAGCATCTTTTGTGAGTATTATCTTCATTAGCAGCCCTGACTTAGTTGGGGCTGCTATCAGTTTATGCGCAGTTTCCATCGCCGCCGGCGCGTTTTGTATTGGCTAAAATTTGTCAACGGTCAAGGTCACAGTGAGGTCAGAACTTAAGCACGTTTTTGTGAATATGCCTTATGTTAACTATGAACACTTTGAGGCATTGCATGATTGTTATACACAATGAAAAGTAATCATTGATGGTGTGACCTTGAAGGTGAAAGGTCAAGGTCATTAGATATTGGTTAAGGCCATGTTAATCCTTTGATCCAATTTTGAAATCAGAAATAGGTTTTAAGAACAAAATTGTGAAAAGTGACCCAAATGATGATTCAACTTGTTAGAATAACTTGAATAATGAAAACAAATTTGTTAAAAAGAATTCCCTTTTTATTTATGCTGACGAGAAGGCGGAACAGGGAAAGGCGAGACCAATAGTTTCGGGGCTGCTCTGCTTTTGCGGTGTCCCGCAAACGCTCATCTAGTTTATACTACGTATATTTTATCTGTAAAGTATCTTAACTCAAACCTCTTTGCGACTGGGGGGCGGGATAGCGCAGAGGTTAGCGCGTTCGGCTTCGGATCAGGAGGTCCTCACCTCACCTTTATTTTATCTATAAAGTATCTTAACTCAAACCTCTGGCCCCTGCAAAGCATAACTCCCGCCAGTCACCATTGCTGCCTAATTTAAGCCTTGTCACGTTTCCATAACTTTCCTGTGCTAGTAGAGCACACTATGAAGTTCAGGCGCAGCATACCGCTACACTAGCCCAGGAAAATAAAGGAATTGCAGCAAGGCTCAAATAAGTCGGTGATGGTGACTGGCACGAGTTATGTCTTGCATGGGAAGTTGGCCTTATGTTCCTCAATGGACGAGATCTAGCTGCTCTACCCATTTCATCCTCGATAATCCAGCGCTTTCGTTCCGATGAATCTACCGTACACACAAGCCCTGGAAAATTTTAGGCGTATTTATCTTGACCTACTTACCTCCTCTTGGGTCCATGTTATCCAATCAGAAACGAAATGCAGACACTATCTGCGTAAACAACTCGACCAATCAAAACACATCTTTTATCACTACCGTTGTTAAGAGAAACAAACATGTGGCGGCGGCCGACTCACTCGATAACAATAAAGTTTGTAATAAATTCAGCGTAGAAAACCTGACAGAAACTCAAAAGAAAGTTTTAAGAAGTCTGTACGAGAAGAAGGATGTATTCATGTCCATCAAAACTGGTGGATGTAAATTCTTGTGCTACCAGGCGTTCCCAATCATCTGCGAAAGCCAAGATCCTGACACGAGAGTCAGCCCCTTACACAACTTCCGTTCGCGACATCAAGTGATCTCATTAGTTGTTAGAAAGCAAGCGTTTCGATGAGTCATTGCGAAGGGAGGTAACTAGGTTCGAGATAAATACCCTTAAAGTTTTCCAGCGCTTGTGTGTAGATTTATCGGAACGAAAGCGCTGGATTATCGAGGATGTACCCATTTGGGTATTTCTTGTTTTATGCTTTAAAATTATTAATTTGTCTTTGGTTAAAGATACAACAAGTTACGGTCTCATTCAGGATGCAAATGCAAATATGTGAAGGATAATATTTTCCATTTCAGTTGGTGACTACATGTATTATTCAATATGAGCGGAAGAAAGGAATCGTCACGTCAGGAGTCCTGTGGTTATTCTTCTTCTTTCTCTTCATCGCGAACATTGTTCCATTCTATTCAAAGATTTACACAGCAGTGAGTTTCTCTTTAATTTAATTACCCTCATTAGCAGATAAATAATTAATTAATTGTATTTAGCTTAATAGTTCTCCCTATAAGCTTGCCCTCGACTCGTTTTTAATTTGTCAAAATTAGTGCCAAATCTGCCTTGTGCTTAGCTTAACAAGTTTTCAGTCCTTCAGGGGTTTCAGTTTTACTATTAATCTGCAGTGGAGGGGGTGGGATAGCGCAGTGGTTAGCACATTCGGCTTCAGATCAAGAGGTCCTGGGTTCGAATCCCGCCAGGGGCACGGCAACTTTGTCTGCAGTAGAGAACTGTTCTACACGCAGTAGTTTTGGTGCAATGTTACACTGAATTTCAGCGTAGTACCACCCATGGTTCGCTAGTTCCAGCCGATGCCCGCAGGTTTCACCGCATGCATAGCCACATGGCACTGCGGGCTTTCTCCCTGCCATAATACCAGCAGCCTCGATATAACTGAAATACTCTTGAAAGCGGCGTTAAACCCCAACTCATTCACTCCCTATGCCATCAAAATTAACATTGGTCTATTTTCAAAAGATTTGAAAGGCTTTTTACTAAATGTGTAATGTATACAAGTTAATTGTAGAGTTCACTCAATATATTGCAATAAATTGCGTTAAACCCCAACTCACCACACCTCACCTCCCCTGCAGTGGAGGATATTTCAAGGATATTTCAGGGTATTCTATACAACTGTCGATTTATACAACAGTTATCTTGCATTCAATGGGGCCACCTTGTTACTAGAAACAAGAAAATTTCATTTATCTACTTCAGTATTGACCAGGGACCTGATAGCGCAGTGGTAAGAGAGTTCGGCTTCGGATCAAGAGGTCCGGGGTTCGAATCCCGCCAGGGGCACGGCAACTTTGTCTGCAGTAGAGAACTGTTCTACATGCAGTAAGGTTTTGGTGCAATACTACACTCAGTGCAGTACCACCCATGGTTCTCTTTTTCCAACCAATGCTCTCAGGTTTCACCCCAATGCATAGGCACATGGCGTTGCAAGCTTTCTCCCTGCCATAATACTAGCAGCTAGGAACATTAGAATGTTACAAATCATGTTATTTTATCCAAACATACTGACAGGTTCTGAACATTATCAATTTATACTTCATTCAGTATAGTGACTTTATAAAGGTGAAAGATTTGGGATGGTAATGTTTAACTGGTCATATATAACTACTGTCTGTATATAAACGGGAACGGGAACGGGATAGGGCAGTGGTTGGGGCATTTGGCTTCGGATCAAGAGGACCGGGGTTCAAATCCCGTAGAGTGAAATGCTTCACTGAATAAGTGTAGTACCATTCATGGTACAACACTAGTTTATGCAATATATTGTTACGTTAGAGGGTAAAACATCTCATTACACAACCATATAAGCTGTATCAATAGAAAAGAAGTTTTAAACATGGTTCAGTTAAGTCCATTTCCCTTCGAGCAGCCATCTTAATGTGTTCAAATAAAATGGTGCGACGTAAAAAGCGACAATATTGTGGACCTCTTCAGTGTGAAAGGTAGATTTTTAGATCTCATGCGATTTTGCATTTTCAGACAGCAAGATGCTATATTTAAAACTCTGCCCTCAGTGTTTCAGTATCACTATCAGATCACTTGAACTACCTTCGAGCAGCCATTTTAATATGAACACAGGCAGGTCGAAGGGAAATGGACTTAACCAAACCATGTACATTCGGTTTAAAACTCCTTTTATTGATTCAGGAGTATTATTTACCCATTGGTAACACTTATTTCTCATGAGATCACTCAGATTATTTCAGTGCCACAGCGCCTTTAAGGCTCATATTAGACAAGGGTAATAATTGGATAAATGTTTTACTATGAATATTGTACCATGTAAGTACATTATTAGTATCTTATTGAGACATTATTTTGTTTGTTACAGGAGTATGAAGACCGCTTGTTCAGATTTGCATTGTTTTACATCTACTTTGCACTTATCTTTATTGAACTCATCCTTCACTGTTTTGCCGAGAAGCTCACCCGCGCTGGTTACTATGAAATGGGCAAGGTGAGTTATTGTTTATATCACTCTGGTTACTATTAGATGGGCAAGATGGGCAATAAGATTTTGAGCAAAAATCTAAATCATGGCAAAGTCGTAGGTCACATGACTTAGTGGCCATTTTGATTTTAGCATTTTGAACAAAAATCTAAATCATGGCAAAGTCGTAGGTCACATGACTTAGTTGCCATTTTGATTTGAGCATTTTCCCATGATTTCTGACATCAGTCATTTTTTAAAATCTTCGCCTCTGAAGGCACTTGCATTAGACAGGTGGGCGGGGTAGGTCAGTGGTTAGCGCATTCAGCTTCGGATCAAGAGGTCCGGCGTTCGAATCCCGCCAGGGGCACAGCAACTTTGTCTGCAGTAGAGAACTGTTCTACATGCAGTAGGGTTTGGGTGCAGTGCTGTGTTTAATTTCACCGTAGTACCACCCACAGTTTGCGAGTTCCAGCCGATGCTCGCAGGTTTCACCGCAATAATAACCACACAGGCTTTCTCCCGGCCATAATACTAGCAGCCGCGTGAAATACTCTTGAAAGTGGCGTTAAACCCCAACTCGCCTCACATCACCTCACATATTTGTCAAGCTGATGCATTGTAGTACCTGGCTGTCTCGTTAGCAATCTGAATTCGTAATGGTTTGTACACTGTGAGCTTTCAAAGTTGTTAAAAAAACAACAATATTTGACAAAAGTACAAACTTCAAGTGCACATAACTCACGAGTCTGGGTCAGATTTGTTAGATACACATGTCATGTACATGATTCAATGATAAAATTGCTTGCGAACAGTCATTTCCAGTCTCAATTAACTTACAAAAGTTTTAAATTTTTTAAATCGAATTTCGTTTTGTTTTTTCTGTAATTTCATCTAAAAAAACACAAGTTATTGATTCTTCAGAAAGACAAAACATAACCATAACTACAAAAATGATTGTTAGTATAATACCTGTTCAATATCGAAGAGTCAATTTCTACCTTTGTTCCATCCTCGATAATCCAGCGCTATTGTTCCGATAAATCTACACACAAGCGCTGGAAAACAGTAAGGGTATTTATCCTTAACCTAGTTACCTCCCTTCGCAATGACTCAGCGAAACGCTTGCTTTCTAACAACCAATGAGATCACTTGAAATCAAGGGTGAAATAACAAGCACTCTCGTGTCAGGATCTTGGCTTTCGCAGTACAGGGATTTTAATCATTTACCTCCACCCGTTTTGATGGACATGAATACACCCTTCTTCCCGTACAGACTTCTTAAAACTTTCTTTTGAGTTTCTGTCAGGTTTTCTACGCTGAATGTGTTACAAACTTTATCGTAATCGAGTGAGTCTGCCGCCGCTATGTTTGTTTCTATAAACAACGGTAGTGATGCGTTTTGATTGGTCGATTTGTTTACGCAGATAGTGTCTGCGTTTCGTTTCTGATTGGATAACATGGACCCAAGAGGAGGTAACTAGGTTAGGGATAAATACCCTTACTGTTTTCCAGCGCTTGTGTGTAGATTTATCAGAACAATAGCGCTGGATTGTTCCAAACTGACAGAAATTGAGTTTGTAGTGGGTCTTTGTAACGTCATAATTGAAAAATGAAAATTCATAGCATGTTGTTTAATACCTCATCAGAAAGGGAAAATATCACTCTAAATGGGAAAAGCATAATTTCGATACGGTATTATACATAACAAATGAGCTACAAGCATTTATCTTGATCAATTTCAACTTTTATTTTGTAATGTAAACAAAGGGAAATACCTATTTTCATTTACATTAAGGACAGCTAAAGGCTGCTATTGCATAACGCCTTAACAGATCTTCATAAAATTTTCAGGAACGATTGCTGATATAATTGTCTTAAAAATAATCATATATGTGGCTGCAGTCTGATTAAAATTGACTGTTTTCCCGAGGAATAAAAATTGCAAAATAATGCATCTATCGGGATACGAACTCATATCGTTGAGGTTTCCTCGCAAAACCGTCTGATAACAGCCCGTAGACTCCCTTGTTCTGACACTCAGTTTACCAATCACAAGACTGTCAACAAAAGCTTTTGTTGCGAGAAGCTAGGGGTAGATAACTCCAAACATCTATCCTTTCTTCTGTTCCGATTGCTTTCAAAACAGCAACCGTTTAAAATCTATGATGTGATTGGTCAGCTATTTGACTGGGCTTTGGCTGCGCTAAACTGGTTCGAACACATGCCTATACAGGGTGTTCTCAGACCTTGTGGGGAGGAATTTACAGAATCTGTTCGTATCCCAGTAGATGCATTATTTTGCAATTTTTATTCCTCGGAACAAGGTCGATTTTAATCAGACTGTATGTGGATGAATCCGTTCATCGACACTTGTGACTATATTTTCACTTTATGTTCTCCAGAAACCATCACCTGAACAAGAAGCCTCCTTCTTCAACAGAATAACATTTTGGTGGATTAACAAGTAAGTTGAATGAGAAGACAGTTTAGCAATTTAAGCTTGTTTTTCTTTAATTTTGAAGTGATAATTTGCAGTGGGGGATCATGTCACCTAAAAGGAGGGTTCTATCGGAGTATTTTTTGTGGAAACGAAATTCGAGAGGATATTCCTGTTATACATAATACATGATTAAAACACAGTAAAATTGAAAGATTGAAGGTAATATTTTGATGACTTTATATTTAACAACTTGATAAACACAAGCGCACATTGTTGAAAAATAAAAACAATGAGAACTGAAGCCATTCATTGGCGCTACGAGTAGGGAAAACTTCGCTACAGCAAAACAGCAAATTGTTTATTAGTTTTATGACACGTTATGTGTTACAATGTGAACATTCTATCAGTGTGTATCTTTTATTGTAAAAAAGTTGTAAAATTAGTTTCAATATAGCATGTTTTCATTTCATGTAATGCACAAAATCCAAGATGGCGACAGAACCCTCCCTTTAAGTGACATTGCTTGTTTTAATGTAAAGTGAATTGAATAATTGTACAATAATAATGATAGGTGCACTTGTAACACACTATAGTCCATCTGGAGACCAGTTGCTCATGCCGCTCCACATTACCCTGAAGGAATTTGACTTTCGGAGAGGGGGCGGGATAGTGCAGTGGTTAGCGCGTTCGGCTTCGGATCAAGAGTTCCGGGGTTCGAATCCCGCCAGGGGCACGGCACGGCACCTTTGTCTGAAGTAGAGAACAGTTTTACACGCGGTAAGGTTTGGGTGCAATGCTACACTGAATTTCAGCGCAGTACCACCCATGGTTAGCTAGTCCCAGCCGTTGCTCGCAGGTTTCACCTCAATACATAGCCACATGGTGTTGCAGGCTTTCTCCCTGCCGTAATACTAGCAGCCGCGATATAAGTGAAATACTCTTGAAAGCGGCGTTAAACACCAACTCACTCACTACTTTCGGAGCAGCTATAAGCGCTACACAAAGCCATGTACACCCGTTATTTCAGGTACTCATTCATACTACTGGACTGAGTGCAATATGGATGAAGTATATTGCCCAAGGACACAACACACCTTTTAAGTGCCTCTACTGGCATTTGATCCCGGTGTAAGATCCCAGATTATACCCCCTCTAAATCATGACCGGGTAGACCCTTGGAGCTCCCAATTATAAAGGGTATGTCGCTCTCGGTTGCGTTATATCGAGGCAAAGAAGGTATGACTATAAATGGAGTAATTCAACTCCACTCATCATCTCGGTCTGCATAGCCGAGCGGTCTAAGGCGCCAATTTAGAGAGCGAAGGGTGCCAGGTTCGAATCCAGCTATTTCAACTTGGAAATTTTTAACTTTGTATAATTTTCGATAATAATTGCTGCTTGTTGGCTATTGCGTTGCAAGTCTGAAAAATTATTCCAAGTGCATTTCCAGGTCTTACTTTAAAAAAAACCTTAGGTTCAGGTCTTACTTTCAAAAGTAAACCTCATACCGGGTTATTCTCGGAAGTAAGACCTCATTAGAGGTTATTCCAAGAAAAGAAGATACCTACAAAACAACAGACAGAATCCGACCTAGGTTTATAACCAAGGAATATAAATTGCAAAATATTGAATCTACCAGGATATGAACTCATATTGTTCAGAAGTTTCCTTGCAAAACCGTCTGATAACAGCCCGTATTATTGTATGTTCTGTCCAATTAAGTTAACCAATCACAAGACCTCCACCAAAAGCTTTCAGTGCCAGAAGCTACGGGCGGATAACCCCAAACATATATCCTTTGGTCTGTTGCTTTCAGAATGGCAACCGTTTATAAACTTAGATCTGATTGGTCAGCTATTTGACTGGGCTTTTTCTGCCCTGAACTCGTTCGGAACGCGCCTATACGTGGTGTCCTCGAATCTACAGAACCTATTCGTATTCCGGTAGATGCATTATTTTGTAAATTTTATTCCTCGGAACACAGTTGATTTTAATCAAATTGCATGCTAACCACAACACCACTGTGCTCTTTACTTCCAGACTGGTGTTTACGGGTTATCGTAAGGACCTAGAAGAGTCTGATCTATTTGAACTCCACCCACGAGATAAAAGTGAGCTGATTGTTCCGCAACTACAAAATGCTTGGGACCAAGAGATGGAGCTCACTAGACGTATTAATGAGTAAGTAATTTGTAACATGCGTTAAATAAAAAAATTAAATGTTTCTCGGGCATCATCACATATCGTAAATCCTTGAATAATCGTCCGATTTGGCCCAGGGACTTTTAAAAGTAGGCAATTTTCGGAGTCATTATATATACATGAAATTTTTAATAAAACACAACAAAAACATCATTGCAGTATGTTTTAAATTATGAATTATGTAAACGAAGTGCATGTCATGAGGCTAAACTGGAATTATTTTTGAAAAGGCGACAGCCATTAGTTTATTTACATTTGATAAATTTAACCCAGTGATTATTCAAGGCAGGTGATTATTTATTTCAAAGAGGAACTAGACCCTGCGATTATTCAAGGCAGGTGATTGTTCAAGGATTTACGTAAACTTCTGTTTGTGTGTATTTAGTATTAGCACAGTTTATTGTTGTCATTTACAAAAATAAATTTAGTATTTTCTGCATCATTTTTGCTGAACCACCAAATATGTAGCTCTGTAAGAAGGGATGTATTGCGGCAGATAAATGAATTTTTCAGGGCAATCTTTTGAAATGTGATACAAGCACCAAACTTGGCACAAATACTCCTTGGGGGTTACTTTAATGAGAAAAAAAACGCTGGCCATCTGAAATTCAAGATGGCTGACATTTTTCAAGATGGCCGCCATAGTTAGCAACAAAAATATATTTTCTGCCAGATTTATACGCAGATTTGCCTTATATTGATGACTTTTTCAGCAAATCATACTCTAATAGCTTTTAGAGTATATATTTGTGATTGTTTAATCCCAAGAAGCTTTATAATGTGTCTCTGTATATACTCTACCACTTCCAAGGTATGTTTTGATGGAAAAAAAATTTAAATGTACTCCTTCTTCATAATTATCTGTTTAAAAGAAGATACAAAGAAAGATCTACTGCCATTGTAACTTTTGAAAAAATTTGCCCAAGAAACATTTAATCATCAGTCGTATTCAGCCACTCCAAAACAAGTGTTTAAACTGGTGATCATTCAGCAGACAGAAAAACCAAGCTAGACGGCTGATCAGCCGATATTCAAATTAAGTGTACCCTTTGTTATCCTTTGTATGTCTTCCAAATGTATTTAGCAGTGATGTAGCTCAGTTGGTAGAGTGACTCTATCAGCTGAATAGGGTCAGCTCATCACCCGGTAGGTCGGGGTTCGATTCCCGGCCGCGTCATAACAAAAGTCATTAACAGATGGAGTTGTTGCTTCTTTGGTTGGTGCTCAGCATTATAAGGATAGAATTACTCTTGAACTGGCTCTGTACAATGTCTGCCGGTTGCGGAAAGCACAAAATGAATTTCCAATGTATAATGTATTGAGGACAATAAATTGTTTTAAAAAATGAAAAAACTTGCTCACCTTCATTCCATTGAGGACCTCAGTCATCAGCTCGACAAACCAAATTTCCAAGATTTACAATGTAATGAGGTTCACAAAGTGTCATTATTAATTTATTATCATTATTGTACTATTTCCAGAAGCAGAAAGCAACAAGCTGTCCACTTTCGTCCTCATGCAAACTCGACATACACGGACATACAGGCAAATAATGAGAAGACGCCGCTATTGGCTGGATCTTCGAAGAAGGAAGAGGAAGTCGCATTTAAAGGGACGAAAACAGAAGATGGAATCAAACTCAAAGAGGCTTCACTTTTCAAAATTCTTTTCAAGACTTACATCTGGGACATATCGCGATCCTGGTTTTGCAAATTTATCTACGATCTTCTGCAGTTCGTCAGTCCCACGCTTTTGAGGTAAGTAGTAGGTCTTTTTGAATATTTGTATAATTATAATATTTGTGTAATTATAATTATGTAATTGCATAATTATTTTAAGTATAATTATTGTAACACACTGTTGTCAATTAATACTTAACCTTTTCACCTCTGAGAAACCAGAATGCTAATATGTTTTCAGACCTCGTCGAGGCCTGTAGGGTTAAAAGGGTTAAAGGCGCTGTAGCACGTTTTTTGCACATCATTTTTTCTCAAATTTGCTATTTATCATTGAAGTTAGAAAATATAGTGTAACGTTAAAGGATAAAAATCTCATTACACTACCCGATAAGCCGTAAAAAACGGTTACCGGTATTTGTATTGGAAAAAATGCTGCGACACATAAAACGATGGTGTGAGAGATAGATTTGTAAGTCTCATGTAAGCAAGATGGTTCACTGTACCATCATGGTACCATAATTAAAACTCTATTCTGAGTGTTTAGGTATCGCAAAAATAATCAAATATCTTGAACTACCTTCGAGCGGCCATTTTAATATGAATACCTTAAAGGGAGACACTTCGGGCGAATTCTGACCGCCGCTAACGAGCCCATTACGTATTTGATTTTATGGCCAACACGGTCACGTGACTCAAACTGGGCTTCTGCCGAGCGAGCTCGTCAATGTCAAGGCGGGGGATTTCCCCTTTCGACACGCGATCGCTGATTGGCTGTTTCATCTCACTGCACACCGACATGTACACCTTGTCCTGAGTTTTTCACGCTTCTGATGTCGTATTTGAAGAGTAAATGTTTATACATTCTATAAATATTATTAGTAATGACAATATTTAACATCTTTAAACGAAATTAATAGAAATATTTTCAACTCGAAATTATTTGACAGGTTGTTGATACAATCTTTCGGAATATACTTCTTTATTAAAACTTCACATACGGGATTAAATGTAAATGTAAGAACACGTATATATTACTTTAACGGCATGTATTTCAAGATGCCGTTAAAAGGTGTCAAACAGGGTTACAGGTACACACACACATTTATCATAGCTAAACTGCATGTATATTCGTCCAGGATTGTGATTTCAACAAGTTTGTTACAATATTTCATAGAGAAAGTCGTCGTTTACCAAGTTTCTGAATACCAATAAATAATAATATAATTTAAATGCTACTAAATGATTTCATAAAATGCATTAGAGGGGTAATATTACGACATCGATTTCCTGAAAAGATGTGTGCGTGTTTGGTGAAAATATCATGGTTACAACTCACATTTCATTCAACGTTTCTTTGTTGCTGTCACGTTTGATATCAGTGACAAAGTATATCCAAAAGTGTAAGAACATAAACATAAAAGGTTATTTTAATTCAAGTTTGTCGATCAAAATATTGTTTAGACCCCTATATGATGCAATGCAATGCAAACCATTTTCACTTGCTATATGAGTTTTATGAAATTTATTTCATGTATAAATGCATGAACTGGATTGGTCAATAACTGAACAAACTCACTGAATTTTACATGCAAATTGTTGCACTGTACTTGCACACATATACATTATGATTATTGTGTTCATAAATTTATCATCATTTTAACATGATGTATAAATGTGAACCATACATGCGTTGTTGTTTGGCATTTACAAAAGTCATCTAGACTTGTTTTCCAATTCATTTCTTCTCATTGAATAAAATACAATTAAACAACATTGTGATTATACACATTTATAGACAACGAACAAGATCGAATGAAATCATTTTTGTTACCAAACTTACTGTACATCTTGTAAATGAAAACGACACGGATCGGTAAATACGCTGATAGAATTTACTTGCCGCTCCATATACAAATGATCAGTTTCGCGTACCATATAGACGCTTCTTCAAGATCAAAGAGGGGAGAAGTGTTGTTACAGCAAATAAGTTTACGTAATTAAGCAGAACAAAGTCAAATAAGCTTAGTATAGGTGAGAAAAAGGGAGGAGCCTCGAGTGTAATTATTATGTTTTTACAGTTAACAAGTTTACTGGACCGGTTCTATTACACAACAACTGGCATCTCGGTGACCGGCATGTCAATAGACATGTTAATTGTCAAATGTTCGGTCTTGGTGACACAAGGCTGATCATGACAACAAATACACATTAATGCGACATTCAGTCTAGATATTGTCAGCCAATCAAAGTTAGGAATATTTATTCGACCAATGGAATTTAGGAATAGGATGATAGTTTTGTATTTTGTTTGTTTGACACTCATTTGAATAAAAACCATATCATTGGACGATTACTAACGGTCACTATCTCTGAACGCAGACGTAAAAACGTCAGTCCAATAACAATTAGGCAACTTAGGGTGTTATACGACGATGTGCGTGGATTACCAAGCTCACAGGTTCGTTATTCTAATCACACATTGTAGATTGCTATTCGCATGCGAAATATTTGCAAAATCATCACAATTGTATTTTGGTTATATTTACAAAAATGATATAATTGGCCTGTAGGCCTACGTCGTGTGTATGTTTTCTCTATACTTTCATATACAGTCATTGGCCAAAAGTCTGTTCGCTGTGACGTAATTTCCATAGATTTCCATGTTAATCAGTTATTGCGAGAATAATTTTCTTAATTTAAGTAAAAGTGCATTTGCTGCCATATTTTGTAGACAGCTTTGAAATCAACTCAGCTATGCGCACATAGTTACATTTCATTTACCGGTTAATTAGTTTTTGAATGACACTTGTTTAAACATCATATGTACAACTTGTGATTCCAATGTCCCATTGACGGTAATCTGTAACGACGGAATGTTGCATATATGTGTTGTTTAAGAAGATGTATTTTTTTTTTATAATAATAGGAAACTTTAATGGTAATTATGTGTCTGTAGCTCAGATAATTTGCATTATTTTGGAAAGGATTTCAGAACCAGTCGCCAAACAAATAACTTATGAAAATTATTCTCGCAAAAGATAATTAACATGTAAGTCTATGGAAATTACGTCACTACGAACAGACTTTTGGCCACTGACTGTGTATAAGACGCTCGCATCCGTTGAGTATCGCGCTTGTACGGCAAGTAGTGGCGAGTAGGCCTCTGCGCAATGAAAACACCGCTGAGTAGAGGGAGCGCTGATTGAGATTTCCGCCTCGCTGTGAGCTAATTAATTAATGCCTTCCACAGCTAAATTCGCCGAAGTGTATACCTTTAAAGGGAAAGTTCTATCACCGATCTATCGGCAGCATCCGCCATCTTGGATTTTTGACATTTCTTGAAATGAAAACACGCTATAAATTTACCAAATTTTATTCTTTTTAATAATAAAACATTTAAGAAATAGAAGACGAGTTGGCGTGCTTTATCGTTGAATAAAACATAGCAGGGAGCATAAAACACGAAGGGCGCAGCCCTGAGTGTTTTATGCTCTCTGCTATGTTTTATTATACGATAAAGCACAACAACGAGTCTTCTATTTCTTATATGAGATGCCCTAAAATAGTTACTCGCTTTTCTATAAAAACCCTGGAGATATTATGCTGTTTGTACAGGGTTCGATTTAGTGCTTTGTTACTTGCACTGGTGCAACCCAATAATACAAAGTGCAACTTATTTATTAGTCCAACTTGCACCAGGTGTAAGTCAATTATTTTACAAATAAATCTAATATTTGGCTAACAAAAATTAAGCACTTGGAATTTTAGTCAAATTTAATTACAAAATACTATTCTAAAACTCTCTCAACATAAGATGTTGACAAAACTGCCGATAAAACAGTCCATCAAACACTTACGCTAAAGGGAGACTACTCTTTTTCTGACTCTAAACTGGGTGATGTCTAGTATGTTTATTGTATAGCGCAAACGCACACCTTTCAGTAACCAGTTTATCAGCATGCGTTTTACAAATGACAGACGTCTGTGTTTACTTTATTTTGACATCTAGATCTATGTCAATTTATTTTAGTGTTGATAACTTGGAACATTATTATTTAAACATATAAAGATGGGAATTGTCACTGAATAATTTGACAAAAGTCTCATAGGGACATTGATAGAGACCATGTGCTTATTGATAGACTAAAAAGCTCTAGAAATCTGTGAGTGTTTCTATTTTCTGTTCAGAAAACAAATTCACAACAATTAAATATTGAGATAGCAAATATTCCAGATTGAGATTGCAGATAGAAGTCTATTATGAAGTTATAATTATACTTTTATGGGGTTCCCTTTATACCCTTTGGTAGTGATTGAAACAGAATGATGTTTTTTTTTAATTTAAATTTAGAATTTTAGAATTTTCAAAACATTGTACATGATGGGATTTTAGATGAAATTGATATGAATTAAGTCTTGTTTCCCCCCTTTTTTTTCAGTGATGATATAAATTTATTTTTCTTAAAGCAGCTATTTCTATAAGAAAAACTCATTTTGTTCTTCAAATCCATTCATGTATTGTTGACGGTGTGATTCTAAAGATTCTAAATTCTAAAGACATTGAATTAAAATGATAATTGGAGGAAAACAGAAATTCAATTATATAGTTATATGTGTGAAAACAATTATTTAGCCTTACAAATTCAAAGGTTAAAAAAAACCATGGGATGCCATCATGGTTTGCGATATAAATTAAAGATTGATATTCTGGGAAGAGAACACATTGTCTGATACAAAATGAAACAGACGAAGCATGGAGCATTTACCAGTGATCAGGAATTTGATGAATCTGAGTAATAACATATTACCGGTAAGATAACAAGTGGGTACACTTTGGAACAGAAAATTTAAATGAATCACTGAGACTTTATCTTTTTAATTTAAGTAATCTATACTTCGATTAAAACTGTGCAACTAGAATTTGGTTTGTGCAACCTAGCTTTTATCTCAGGTTGCACCTGGTGCAAGTAGGTAAGCATCCTCTAAGTCGACCCCTGTTGTATAAACTATATTTTGAAAATATTAATGCCCCCCGTCGTAGAACACATTCTCTACCATTGAACAATCAAAGTGACGTAAAATGTGACGTCATTTGCTAAGCGACGCTCTAACTCTCGTCTAAAATCACGAGCATGTTTTATTGTCTCATAAAGCACGCTGTCGGTCCCATTGACCGCCTGTGTTTTATTGCCATAGGTATCTTATATACACTGATAGAACATTCACATAGTAACAAATGACGTATCATAAAACTAATAACCACTATGCTGTTAGACCGTAGCAAAGTTTTCCCCACTCGCAGTGCCAATGAATGGCTTAACTTCAATTCTCATTTTTTTTATTTTTCACCAAATGTGCGCTTGTCTTTATCAAGTTGTGAAATGTAAAGTCATTAAAGTATTAACTTCATTAATATATTTCAGTTTGATGATGTTTTATATGTTTTATATGTGTAAACGGGAATATCCTCTGGAATTTCGTTTCCACAAAATATATCCCGATAGAACCCTCCTTTTAAAATGGTCGCTCAAAGAGAAATGGACTCTCGTGGCTTAACTAAACCATTTACATTCGTTTTGGAGCTCTTTTTATTGAATCAGGAGTAGTATTTAGCGATTGGTGACACCTTTTCATGAGATCTATATTTTCATGAAATGTATATTTTCAGCCATTAAAATTGCGATTTGAAAATCACTCATCAGCCTTCTCTGTCAATATTGCTCGATTGTATGTCATTTCATTGACTGCTTACAAATCTGACCTGTCATTCAAAGTCAGGGTATCAAATGCATGTTTTCACTTTGCAGCATTCTGATTGGCTACAATGAAAATCGGAATTTGAAATATTGATGATGGCTCATCTGTCTTCTCATACGTAGACTGCCAATATTGATAGATTTTATATCATTTCATTGACTTGTTACGAATCTGGGCCCTTATTCTCGAAACATTCGTAGCACTACGAACTTCTTAAGCCCATTCTTAACACATGGGTTACGATCAAAGTTAAGAATTCTTAAGGCTGTGAACGTTTCGAGAATAAGGGCCCAGACTTGTATCAAATGCACGATTTCATTTTGCAGCGTTCTGATTGGCTACACACAGAACCGAGACAACGAGCCCGAATGGAAGGGTTACGTGTTTGCCTGCTCGTTCTTTGTGGTCGCCATGGTACAGTCGGTCTTCTTCCATCAGAACTTCCACATCGGGATGACCCTCGGAATGAGAATAAAGTCGGCGTGTATCTCCGCAGTTTATAAGAAGGTATGGGAAATGGCATTATAGTTAAAAGAGGATATCTTCTTTTCTTGACTAATAATATGTTTATCTCATCGAGTGAGGTTGAAAGGTTATATTTTCATGAGATGAGATAACCATTGTATTTGTCGAGAATTGACGGATATTCTATTTATTATATTATGTTATTACGTCCGAAAAGGGTCGTTTTCACGCCGAGCGGCCGCTAGGAACAGCTCATAGCACAGTAACACTGTGATGTCATAAGCCAATTCGCTGCGTCAGACCATTGTTTTATGACGTCAAATTATATCAGTCACTGGTCGCAGTGAAAATGTAAGTTATTTTCACTGTAACTTGATAGTCAGTTTATTTCATTGATAAATCCCAGTATTCTTTTAATAAAAATGGCGGCTCATTTATTCTCCTCTACATTAATACGCTCAATCTGGTCCCCAGGCTCTGACCATCAACAACGAAGCGAAGAAGAACTCGACGGTCGGCGAGATCGTGAACCTGATGTCGGTAGACTGTCAGCGTCTCCAGGACGTTACAGGTTATCTGTGGATGTTGTGGTCCGCCCCCCTCCAGATCGCTCTCGCTCTGTACCTTCTGTATAACACGATGGGTGCCTCCGTGTTCGCTGGTCTCGGAGTCATGATCCTCTTGATGCCCGTAAACGCGGTGATCGCGACAAAGCAGCGGAACTACCAGGTGCAGCAGATGAAGAACAAAGACAACAGGATCAAGCTGATGAATGAGGTCCTCAACGGGATGAAGGTGAGCAAGCTGAAAAGCTTCTCTTGTTGCTTCTGAAAGTAGGATTTTTACTCGGTCTGTGCAATATTACTGATGTATGGGTATATCGCAGATCAAATTATTGTGTAATCAATCCCTCTGGATTGTGTTGCCTTATTTCTTGACGCCAGGAGAGATATACCAAGAAAGGAGAAAAAGTCAAATATATTTTAGTGGTTTGCATTGTTATTTCCCCTTCAGAGTTACCTCCCTTTTCCCGGTCATCTGATCTGTTTTGATTTCATATTAGGGCTGCTCCTTTTGCTGCCTGGTTCTTGTTCAAGATGTCT
The DNA here is from genome assembly GCA_936450465.1 of Gibbula magus. Taxonomy (NCBI): domain Eukaryota; kingdom Metazoa; phylum Mollusca; class Gastropoda; order Trochida; family Trochidae; genus Gibbula; species Gibbula magus. The sequence goes on along the minus strand of OW388298.1, from coordinate 29,915,192 downwards.
GTACATGTGCGAAGTGAAAGGAGTAGCTCCAAACACTAGTTGTTCTGGGCTTGCAGAACATGTTCCAAAATAAAGCAGGTGCAAGCCGCACAGCAATAGAACATGTTCCGCACACCCAGAACAGTGTTCAAAGTCAGTCCTTTCACAAGGTGATATGTACCAAGAAAGGAGAAAAAGTCAAATATTTTTAGTGGTATGCATTATTATTTCTCCCTCAGAGTTACCTCCCTTTTCCCTGTCATCTGATGAGCAAGTTCAGGGAGGATACAGAGGTGTTGGGGGAAGAGTGGATATGTCGCAGTAATACATAGCTACCTACCACCCCCAGTTTCATGTGAAAATTTAGAAAATAAGCATTAAATCTGAAGTCAAGGCAATGGTGTACCATAAATCATACAAATACAATACAGCCGTTCACAGAACAGGATGGTTAAATTTTGATAATTGTCCGTGGCAGGTGTTGAAGCTGTACGCGTGGGAGCCGTCCTTCGAGGAGAAAGTGCTGGAGATCAGAAACCAGGAGCTAAGCATCTTGCTGAAGGGAGCGTACCTACAGGCCGCCGGAACATTCTGTTGGACCTGCGCCCCGTTTCTGGTGAGTACGGGCTACGATTATGCATTGATGGAAATATTCCAGTGCTGCTGTAAACTGCTTTCTTACTCAACCGTGGTGAGATCACTCATTAGATAACAATAGGGGTCTAACAATACATCAAACTATCGATGCATCGCAATAGTTGGCTTGGCAATAGTACTATATCGATGGTATATACAATACACTATCGCTATCGCAATAGTAAGGTTAACTATCGATACTATCGAAATTATTCAATTTCCCTTAATTATGAATGATTTACACAAGCCTCACTGCATTTAATTCAAGATTTTTCATTTTAGAATGTCAAAAGGGAAAAACTAGAGATAGGAAAAAGCAAAATGACAAAAAGTCTTTTCATTGATGATTTCTTTACTGGTTTTGGTTCCATAGTCCTTACGTCAATTAAACATCTCTAAGAAATCTAGCTGATTATTGCGTATTTGTAAAAAAAAAAAACAACTATCGCAATAGTTATTGCAATAGTGAGTTACAATAGTCTATCGCTATCGCAATAGTAAGTGGCAATGAACTATCACTATCGCAATGGTCTCTTTGGTCAATAGTCACCCCTAGATAACAATGAGTTAGTTACACACTTGTGTGATAACATCTCGTGCAAATCATACGATGACGTCACGTTGGCAGAGTTACCATACCACTTTTGGGGTCCCCATGCCCACCCATGCAAAAATGTTTTAGGGGAGGGGGGGTGAGGGATGTCAAGATCCTCTGAACACCACCCCCCTGGAAATACAGTGAGACCTTGTTTATCCGTACGAATTTTTTACATGTGAAAATTGAAATTGATAGCGAGGTGGTTAAGCAGATCATTATTTGCACAGAAATGCAAAGAGTAGATTTAAATACTGACGTGCGGATGGCAGGGTTTCCAGATATGAGGGGTAAGCAAGGTCTAGTTGTATTCTAGTTCTGCCTTCAACTGATAGTGTACAGTTTTGCTATCAACACACTCTGAGGTGATGTTGATAAATTAAGAATTTTATCTTAGTAAACATGCCTTTTGGCCATGACAGATCATCCAATCTTTCCTCACGAATCAAAACTTGCGGCACTCTCCATCACTGGCTAATTTAAGCCTTGCTGCATCCAACTTTACTAGCAGCGGGCTGTTGCTTCGTAGAGTTTGCTGCTACCCTAACACATAAAAGTCAAAGAAATGTGGCATGGCTTAAATTGGCCAGATACTCTTGAAATCAGCGTTAAACCCCAAGTAACCTCACCTCAATTAGCCAGATACTCTTGAAATCAGCGTTAAACCCCAAGTCACCTCACCTCAATTAGCCAGATACTCTTGAAATCAGCGTTAAACCCCTAATCACCTCACCTCAATTAGCCAGATACTCTTGAAATCAGCTTTAAACCCTAAGTCACCTCACCTTAAATTAGCCAGATACTCTTGAAATCAGCGTTAAACCCATAATCACCTCACCTTCAATTACCCAGATACTCTTGAAATCAGCGTTAAACCCCTAATCACCTCACCTTCAATTACCCAGATACTCTTGAAATCAGCTTTAAACCCCAAATCACCTCACCTTCAATTAGCCAGTGATAAGACTGATGCAAGTTATCACTATAGGGGAAAGTTGGATCATCCCATGATGCCTTGGGGCGGGGAGCAGTCATTTACTTCCACTCTGGGACCATCAATTTACAGAGTAGGGCCCTTACTTTCAAAACGTTCATAGCCTTAAAAATGTTTAACTTCGATTTTAGCTCATGTGTTAAGAATGGGCTTAAGGAGTTCGAAGGGCTACGAACATTGTGAGAATAAGAGTCCTGAAACATTATATACATGATTACAGTAATCCACATATTCTCAAGTTGTCTTTGTTATATCCCGTACAGGTAACCCTGGCGACCTTTGCTACGTACGTGTTGGCCTCTGAAGACCACTATCTGGATGCCCAGAAAGCTTTTGTCGCCCTCTCGCTCTTCAACATCCTCAGATTCCCCATCAATCTCCTCCCGATGATGGTCACTTATGTGGTTCAGGTTAGTGGAGTTACCTCCCTTTGTAATTGTAGCCATTTACCAGAGGCTGCTCCTTTAGATTTACCAAAGTTTGTTCCGAACGTCCGACACGTGCGTGAAGTGAAAGGAGTGTCCCCGAACACTGTTCTGGGTGTGCTGAACATGTTCTATTGCTGTGCGCAGGATGAGAGAATCGGGGTTCTGTAGTACGGTAGCACAAATTTGCTGACGTAAAATTAGGAAGTAGCATGTTTCAATGTTTTTACAGTGATTATGAATTGCAAGGACTCGGCCAACTTGGTATGTGAATTAACAGTTTGTACCAGTCAAGAGTTTGTTATGATATATAATTTTTTCTGACTCGAACAGGCTCAAGTATCCGTGGGAAGAATCGGAAAATTCCTCCGTCATGGTGATCTTGATCCTTACAATGTGAAGAAGGATCCTTATAGTGGTGAGTCTTAAAGGGGCTGTAGCACTTTTTGTTGCAAATTTCCCAATTTTTCAAAAATCCATGTTGCCGCATTTCCTTACTTACTCTGTTAAGCCAAATTACGGCTGCAAGCTGAAGGGCCTGAATATCCCGCTGCAGGGGCTAAAATGGGTAATATAGAAATATTACCCATACGGGTGAGAAGACACAGGTGATTATTTTTGTGATATTTGCACATGTGCTTTCAAGTGATTCTCAACGTTGATTGGTCGGTTACCCGGAGAAAGAATGACTATGACGTCATAAAACAATGGTCTGACGCGACGAAATATCTTATGACGTCACAGTGTTACTGTGGCGACGGCCGGGTCCTTCACAGCGGCCGCCCCAACATGAAAATGTAATAACCAAGCGTAATTTGGTCAATTTAATTGCATAATGGATAATATATAGAATAACCAACTCGGTACGAGTGATTACGGGAATTATCCACTCGTCTAAATAATGTTCAGAGCCACTCGCTAAAGCTCGTGGCTGAACATTATTTAGACTCATGGATATTTCCCGTAATCACTCGTACCTCGTTGGTTATTCTCTAAATACGCAACTAAAGGGTGACCATAGTGACACACTGCATCTACACTGAATAATTTGCTCCAATTCACTAGCACAGAAAAATTAATTAAATGAAGCAAGGCTTAAATTAGCGATGCCTTGAGAAGAGAAGTTGATCTATGTCTAACGTAAGATTGTAGGCATTTTGGGTAGAACTTTTGTATTTCCTGGATGATTTCATTTTTAATTCACATCAAGACTAAAGAAGATCTTAAAGAAACAGTGCGACAGAGGTATTTTTGTGGAGATCAAATTCTTGTTGCTATGTGGTGTGGTGGTGTTCTATGCAATTCTATGGGAAATGTCAACTTGCTAATCATTCAGCATAATTACTGGCGTAAATTTGTCCTCTGGATATGTGTTGATATAAAATGCTAATAGTCCTAATGCCAAGCATGTATTCTACTGTCAGTATTTCCTTTCCAGACAGTGCCATGAAGATCAAGGAGGGGACCTTCACCTGGGACAAGACAAACCCTACACCTACCCTCAGGAAGTAAGTATTAGGGCTGTAAGTCAGTCTGATAAAAATCGACCTTGTTCCGAGGAATAAAATTTGCAAAATAATATATCATCCGGGATACGAACAGGTTCTGTAGATTCCTTGCCACAAGGCCTGAGAACATCCCGTAAAGGCGTGTGTTCCGAACCAGTTTAGCGCAGCCAAAGCCCAGTCAAATAGCTGACCAATCACATCATAGTTTTTAAACGGTCGCTGTCTTGAAAGCATTCGGAACAGACAAAAGGTAGCTGTTTTGAGTTATCTGCCCCTAGCTTCTCGCACCGAAAGCTTTTGGTGGACGTCTTGTGTTTATCCCGAGGGTAAGGGTTTTAAATCTCTTAAACACCCTTTTGCATGTTTTATCAAGCTTACAAACCGACACCGGTTAAATTTTTAGCTCATCTGGCCTGAAAGGCCCGATGGGCTTATGGCATGGGATGGCGTCCGTCCATCCGTCCGTCCGTCCGTCCGTAAACTTTTCGCTTTTTCGACTTCTTCTCCAGAACCAATGACTCCAGAGAGCTGAAATTTAATGTACAGACTCCTTGGCTGAAGGGGATACTAAATTGTAAATTTGGTGACCCTGTGACCCCAAATGTGGGTCACAGGGGTCATAACCTTAAAAGCTATTTTCATCTTCTTCTCCAGAACCAATGACTCCAGAGAGCTGAAATTTTATGTACAGACTCCTTGGCTGAAAGGGATTCTAAATTGTAGATTTGGTGACCCTGTGACCCCAAGTGTGGCTCACAGGGGTCATTACCTAAAAAAAACTATTTTCATCTTCTTCTCCAGTCCCAATGAACGTAGAGAGCTGAAATTTTATGTACATACTCCTTGACTGAAGAGGATTCTAAATTGTAAATTTGGTGACAGTGAGACCCCAAATATTGGGTCACAGAGGCAATGACCTAAAATGCTATTTTCATCTTCATCTCCAGTCCCAATGGCTCTAGCGAGCTGTAATTTTATGTACAGACTCCTTGGCTGTAAGGGATTCTAAATTGTAAATTTGGTGAGTCTGTGACCCCAAATATGGGTCACAGGGATCATAACCTAAAAGCCTATTTCAGTTTACAGCATCTTTCTGAGATTATATGTGCACTTCAATCAGTAAGTAGGTAAGGGAGGTAATTTTAAAGAAAACAGCTGAGTTAAAGGCATTTCATCTTTCTGATGTGAGAGTTCTAACATGTGCTTTGAGAATATAATATGTCTGATGAAAAAGAGATATTGAGAATTAAAAACTTAGAATTGGAGGTCTAACAAAAACTATAAGTCATATTTTGTCTTTGTCTCACATTTCACATATGAGTAATTATTTGTATTTTGCAAGTGAATTTGCTGATAAAGGTACACAAGTCTAAAAGTATTCTAAAGAATTAATACAGAATCTTTTATTAAATCTAATATTATGTTCTTTGTAATTTAAGAGTAAATAATGGAGTTTTTTAATATCTCATGATATTGTGTAATTATTTGGAGAATTAATTAATTAATTAATGAGAATTTCCAGTACGAGTCAATTTGGTATACCTTATTTATATCATATTTTATACTTTATAACTGATTTAGTTTTCTATTAACTTTGCAGTTAATTTTATTCAATAGGAACAAGAAATGAGATAGATGTCTACATCATGGACTTGTTTAATATGAATCTATTTGAAATGAGAACTATTGAATACCCTTTGAAGGAATAACTTGAAGAGGAATTAAATTTTTTCATTTTACATGAGATATGTGAACTGAATATGACTAGTGATGACTGGTGATAACATAGGACTATAAAAGAAGTAGCTATATGAGATTGTGACATCACACCTATTTTCATCATCTTATCCAGTACAGAAAAATAATTAATTGTAGGAAAAACTGCCTCTAACATATAAATTTTACTGGCTGTGAGTCCAGTGTCTGCATGTTATGTAATTGCATTGTGTTGACCTCTTCCTGGCAGAAGAATGAAAACTGATAGTTACACAGAGGTTTCAGGTTACTTCAAACTTCTGTGCAGCACTGTGTTATCATAGACTGTGTGTGAGACTGCTTTAGTCTTCCACTGACTCTAAAAAAGAATTTATTCATAGAATATCACCATTTTATCAAATATTGAAAAGGAGCCTATAAGAAATGGTGAAAAAGAATTTACTAAAAAAAATTCACCAATTTATTAAGTATTGAAATGGAGCCTATGAGAAATGGGATTTTCAAAAACTGAGGCTCCTATTCATTATGTAATAAATGTTGGTATTGCCATAATGCAATTAAGAATTAAAACAATATAATGCAAAGGTGTATGATATTCATAACGAATGTTGATTTATGTGTAACCAATTTTGATAGTAATTAGCAGGGGTCATGACCTAAAATGGTTTTTTTCATTTTTTTCTACAGCCCCAGGCCATTATTGCAATAGCTGACAGTGGTGAATTGTATGCAAAGAATTGTACCCGGTCTATTCATTATTATATAATGTGTGTACGATCTTAAAAAATAGTATGATCTCTCCACCACATTATTATATGTTTGATACCAGCAATTTATTTCCAAGCTTTGTGTTGCTCTTTCAACACATATATATAGCAGATTGGCAAAGTTATGGTAACAAAATATTTTTAAACTGCTTTAATCGTTTCACTACCTAGATTCTTATTACTACATTCCATTATCTGACCATTGCTATAAAGTCCACTCCATAACATACCCCACTTATTATCTCCTGATGAGCTACAGAGGCCATGGCTCTATTTTTAAGTTTATCTATTCTAATTGATAGTGCGAAAAAGTAAAGGAGTCGTCCGTAAAATATTCCCCTTTGGTGAAAGGCAGTAGGGTATAAAGGGAACTTAGGAAACCTCATCAGCCTAGTCCCTGTAGCACAGTGGTATCATCACTGCGCTTTGTGTGCAGGAGTATTGAGGTTTTGGGTTCGAGACGGGCTATTGCAAAAACATTTGGAGATTGATGTTTGAATTAACAGTTGTTTTCCAATAGAGTTAGAGAAAACATACACTTACTATCATCTTAAACTTAACATCTCAGTATTAAATATAGATATTTGAAGAGAGGCATTATTAAGATAATTGCCCTGGGTAGAGGGAAATTACGTTAGAATCCCAGGGATTATGTGATAATCCACGGGATAATACATTGACATAGGAATTATTGAGTATAATGTTATAGACAGTATAGTGGTGTAATGTGACGGGAGGTTTGTAACGATACGGCAATACAGTATCGTATCGCAGTACAAGGCCAGTATCGTATCGTTTCGGGATACACAAAAGTATGTAACAATATTTTTAAATGTTCTTTTTATACATTCCAGTTACACAAGACTGATATATATGTATAAAATACTAAGTGAAACATACAGATCCTCTCCAGACTTTTAAAGTTGTGATTAAGTCACTTACACAATATGTCATAGTAGCTTTAGGTGAATCTGTTCATTCACAAAATGAACTTGTCTAAATCAGGAATTCATAACAAAACAATTCAAGAAACAGTCATACCCTGTGACATGTTGTGAAAAACTTGTTAACAAAAAAAGATCTGTGAAAATAATTTGTATGTATCGGGATACGTATAGTATCGCGACTCCCATATCGGGATACGTTTTGTCGTGACACCCTTGTATCGTTACACCTCTAGTAAGTAATGGTGCAACGCTGCACTGATACACCGGCTAACGATACGATACACGATATGATTTGCTAGTGAAACGATATGATACGAAATTATATACAGTGAAATTTATTTCTTATCTTGTCAAATACTGTTAATGTTTCTCATTGGAGTATTTAGTATTTAAACATGAAAACATTGGGAATTTAAAAAATAAGTTGTCTGATAACACATAAAACTGAATGATCAACTTTGAGGATTTAATAAAATGTTGTGTAGCGCAATACGTGTATCGTGCCAGCTGTATCCAGATATGTATCGTATTGTGACCTACCTGCACGGTTGGACCCCAAACCATTAGTCCATGATAAATAGAGGGTATCTGTCTTTCCTTGATAAATAGAGAATCTCACCCATGTGTCTTCTGATATCAAATATATCAACACGAGTTGATAAAAGTTACAAACATCCGAGGATATTTTGACTTTTATCGAGTATTGATAAATTTGATATCAGAAGACACGAGGGTGAGATTCTATTTATTGTCCAAAATCATTCTTCATTAGTTTTTAATGAAAAATGAGCATATCTGAACACAAAACTGCCATTTGACTTCCAGTGCTGTGGTGTCATAGCATTGTGTCGTCATCATGTATATGACGTCATAGCATTGTGAGGTCATTACTTGATGATGCAAAATCATTGTGATGTCATTTAGCTGACGCCAACAGGGCATTGTTCAAAATCTACTGTCAAAACGATATCTCCTAGGAGATATTGCTTGATCTCATACAAGGGATATCTCCTGTGGAACCCAGTTTTGGATGATAAATTCCATGTTTAGCTCATTGAGTCAAGCACAGTGGTGTAGTGGTCATGATGTTGGCCTCTCACGTCAAAGATCCGGGTTCAAATCCGGTGGAGACACCAAATATTTGTGGCCTGGATCTTATACTGTGTTGTGTCCCTGGGCAAGGCACTTCATACCCCTGCACTCAGACCAACCAGCTGTTTAAATGGGTACCTGAACACTGGATGTAGGAAGTTAAACAGCTGTGCAAAGATGCTTTGAAAATACAGTTCTTTCTGGGTAATGATATGTGAGTGTGACTTAAAGGGAAAGTTCTATCACCGATTTATTGGCAGCATCCGCCATCTTGGTTTCTTGGCATTTTGTGAAATGAAAACACGCTATATTAAACCGATTTTTTTTTTTTTTTAATAATAAAACATGTACACTGATAGAATATTCACATGGTAACACATAACGTATCATAAAACTAATAAATAATATACTATAAGGTCGTAATGTCTTTCAATTTGACTGTGTTTTAACCATGTAATCATAGCATATATGTGTAAACAGGCATATCCTCTTGAATTTTGTTTCCACAACAAAAAACCCCGATAGAACCCTCCTTTTTAAGTACGGAACACAGTGTGCGATAAAGGTATCCATATTTCAAGTTCAGTCAAATGAAAAATTTAGCAGTTTGATTAAAAGATTTCCTCGAGTGTGATGTGTTTCTGAAGGTGATGCCAAGAAAGTGACGTCACAACTGTAAACTGTTGTGACGTCGTACTTGTAGCGCTATTACACTGGTTTAATATTGCACTGCAGTACATAGGCGTATGTGCCATGTAATGGGGCAAGATTGTGAGCTTTGGGGGGGGGGGTTAGAATTGTGTGTTATAGAAACTCTAAAGTGTAGTATAGCGACAAAAATAACCTTTCAGCTTGAATATTACTATATGTTTGTATATGCCTAAGCAACAATGTGACGTCATGAACGTGTCATGACGTCGGAGCATTGTTTTATGACGTCAGGTCATTGTTATATAACACAGTTTATTTTCATTGACAGATCCCGGTATTTCACCTGCAATCATATAATAATACTATAGTTTGCCCAGTGATTTATAACCAGGTCATATTTTGGCCGTTTGACAATGCCGTTTTAGCCAAAAATGCCAAAAAAGCCAGATGGGCTTATAGCACAGGCCGTCGTCCGTTCAACTATGACACTTTCGCCTTCTCAACAACCGCTACATCAGCTGCCCCTCCGGTTCCTACGCCAATGCAGTATCTTCCACAAGCGAGTAATAAAGGTTTATATGCTTTGTGTATTCCAGTATAAACCTGACAATTCCTGAAGGAAAGCTGGTAGCAGTTGTTGGACAAGTTGGAGCAGGCAAATCCTCCCTCATCTCGGCCTTCCTCGGGGAGATGGAGAAGATTAGAGGCATGGTGTCCGTCAAGGTAGGTCGCATCTTTACAACATCACATCTTCTCCTTCCGCCCTTGACCTCAACCCTCGCATTTTCAGTGCTGAGATTTTAACAGTCTGATTAAAATCGACCTTGTTCCAAGGAATAAAATTTGCAAAATAATATATCTACCGGGATACGAACAGGTTCTGTAGATTCCTCGCCACAAGGTCTGAGAACATCCCGTATAGGCGTGTGTTCCGAACCAGTTTAGCGCAGCCAAAGCCCAGTCAAATAGCTGACCAATCACTTCATAGTATTCAAACGGTCGCTGTTTTTAAAGCATTCGGAACAGACAAAAGGATAGCTGTTTGGAGTTATCTGCCCCTAGCTTATCGCACCGAAAGCATTTGTTGGGCATCTTTTGATTGGCTACCTGAATTGCGCTCGAACACGCGAGTCTACGCGCTGTTTTCAGACGGTTTGGCGTAGAACCTAGCTACAACTGATATGAGTTCGTATCCCGGTAGATGCACTATTTTGCAATTTTTATTCCACGGAAAATCGTCGATTTTAATCAGACTGGAGATTTTAACGTACTGCAGGCTAATCGGTTAAGCCAATCAGAAGACAGTTGTATTGCCTCTGTGACTGTGTCGATCGTCACTTATTATCCCCCGCCACGAAGTGGAAGGGGGATATAGGTTTGGGCTCCGTCCGTCCGTCCGTCCGTGCGTCCGTCCGTGTGTCGTACCGTGCGTCCGTCCGTCCGCTATAAAGGGGACACTTTTTCTCATAAACTATTTAAGATAGGACAACCAAATTTGGTGTGTGGCTTGTGGACATAAATACCTCGATGGAGTTCGAAAATAAGAACGATGTGATTATTTTTTCCGGAGTTATTGCCCTTGTTCCGTATTTTTGGACTCTGTTCATGGTATCTCCAAAGGGGACAGCTTTTCTCAGAAACTGTTTAAGATAGGATTTCCAAATTTGGTGTGTGGCTTGTGGACATGAATACCTCGATGGAGTTCGAAAATAAGAACTGTGTGATTATTTTTTCCGGAGTTGTTGCCCTTGTTCCGTTTTTTCGGACTCTGTTCATGGTATCTCCAAAGGGGACAGCTTTTCTCAGAAACTGTTTAGGATAGAGTTTCCAAATTTGGTGTGTGGTTTGTGGACATTAATACCTTGATGGAGTTCGAAAATAAGAACCGTGTGATTATTTTTTCCGGAGTTATTGCCCTTGTTCTGTATGTTTGGACTCGGTTCATGCTATCTCTAAAGGGGACAGCTTTTCTCAGAGACTATTTAAGATAGGATAACCCAATTTGGTGGATGGCTTGAGGGCATAAGTACCTTGATGGAGTTCGAAAATGAGAAGCTAACAATTAATCTTTGCGGAGTTATTGCCCTTGTTCTGTACATTTGGACTCTGTTCGAGGTATCACCAAAGGGGACAGCTTTTCTCAGAAACTATTTAAGATAGGATAACCAAATTTGGTGTGTACTTTAAGGCCATCGATACCTTGATGGAGTTTGAAAAAAAGAAAGCATGTGATTATTTTTTCCGGAGTTATTCCCCTTGTTCCGCTTTTCGACTCTGTTTCAAGTATCCAAGGATATAGCTTTTCTCAGACATTGTTTAACATCAAATCAGTTGTGTGGCTTGAGGATATCGTTACCTTAATGGAAAGAAAATGAGAAGCGCACAATTATTTCTTCTTGAATTATTGCCCTTGTTCTCATTTATTGTGTCTGGCGGGGGATGTTGATGACTATGTCTTCTTGTTTTGAATTGGTTCCGAATGTAAACGGCAATTTCATTGGCTGTATGTTAGCGGATGGTAAGGGACGTAACTCTTGATCACAATAGGTGTCGCTGATTCATTCACCACTTCTGGCTAGGCTGAAGACAAGATAAAAAAATGGAGATATCTCGATACATTTTCACCTTGCCGTGGGAAAATGGGTAGGTCGTCAATAAGATGTACTTTTCTCAGGGAAGTGACATGCCAAGACGCTTAGAAATCGTAGAGCAAAAGGGCAATGTCAATGTCATGCTTACCATTCCTGACTGATTATAAGTGATAATGGCTGATAAATAGATACCTCATTTGGATGTCTCTCAGGAACTGGAAGGTTGTCAGTTTTCATCTTAATATCCCCGCCACAAAGTGGAAGAGGTTTATAGGTTTGAGATCTGTCCATCCGTCTGTGTGTCTGTCCGTCCGTGATAAAGAGCTTTTCTCAGAAACTATATAACCCTTTAGTTGCGTATTTCTATCCTACCCATTTTATCCCCTGTGGCAGAATATTCTGACCATCTAGCTCGCAGCCGTATTTCGGCTAAAGCACTAATTGGCACTTCTTGCGGAATATTCCAGGCGGCAAACACAGTATATCATGTCTACATTGCAGAAACGGACTATATACAGGCGTTATGTACAATTCCAGGTCGCGGCACCCGTACACAGATGGTTAATTCATACCCGCATCTTTGAATTAATTTTCTACGATTTTTCTTTTTTTTCTATTACTTTCAAAAGATTTCCTTAAATTCGTGCGTCATAATATCGTAAATTCTAAACGAGAAAATTCACAATGATATAAAATTTATCAGAATGCGACCTTTGGATATAATTCTATAGCCATGTAAAGTTTATTTCCACCTATAAAATCGTATATACTGACAACATTTATGATGCGGCATCGCAAACGTGTACTTACGTCGTTCATCACACTTATCAAGAAATCATAATCTTGAACCGATTGACAAATAAGCACATGTCGACCCAATAAATGTTAACCTCGAACCATATCTGATGTAAAATGTTGATTAGTTTGTGTGTCATATGGTTTTACATGCCTCTCAAAAAGGTAAGCTTGTATCTTCTGTGAGTAAATATGCGCAATTTATATGGAATAAAAGATCATTCTTTTCTGTTTATTGTGATATAAAAATATAAAAATGCACTGAGTAGTTCAACAGATATAAATCGTGCAAGAAGTTATGAAAAGCGCTGCTTGTTTCAAAACATATGAAGTGTGAAAATGACTTTTTCACAGCGCTTGCTGTGTCGTTATTATTTTAGCACATTCGCGAAGTTTATATGGTGTTTGCACAGACACAGTGGGTATGATTTGGCAACCGCTTAATTCCTACCGTGCAGGGTAAGGTTGGGTGCGAGACCAAGTTTACATTTAGCAGGTAGCAATGAGAATCCCCATTACCAAAACTGTAATTAAAATATAATATTCATTAAATTTTTATTGGTAATTCTCTTGTCTGTGCATTATAAACATGATATTAGTCAAGAAAAGACAGATATCCTTTATGTGTTTTCATGGATTGAGTTTGATCCTCATCTACTTGCACCGCTAATGGCTGCAATACTGCCGAAGCGGCGTTAAACAATAACTCACTCACTCACTCGCTCATCTACTTGTTACGCAATCAAACATAAATCTATCAAAAAGAAACATCTGTCTTGAATATCCTGAATATAGGAACAGAATACTTAACACGATAATCACAACCATTAAGTACACCATTTTCAAAACAAAACAAAACGGCTTGAAACCAAATTTAACCTACATTAAAAATGACATTAAGAAAACATACAATATCGACAAATATAAGGCTTATTCTACATGCAACTACTCCAAATTTATGAAATTTTGGTCAACTTGTCATTTACTATTTGACTAATTAAAAACATCACTCTATCTTTACCTTTGTTCCTTCTTTAACTGAAAACCCTCTCAAATTGTAACACAAAACAGAGGGTTTGATTGCTTAGAATTCGTGTGTGTTATTGTAATATGTTGTACTCAGAATGTCACTTGTAAATTGTTATGTGCATGTACCACAAAAAGAAATAAATAATAAAACAATAAAAAAAACCAGAAAAAAAACCCAACAGATATCCTTTATGTATTTTCATGGATTGAGTTTGATCCTCATCTACTTGTTCCAGAGCTCCATAGCCTACGTTCCCCAACAGGCTTGGATCCAGAATGCAACACTGCAGGACAACATCCTGTTTGGAAGTCAAGCAAATGACGAGAAATATAAGCGGGTAATTGACGCATGCGCTCTCCAGCCTGACCTTGACATTCTGCCCGGTGGAGATCAGACAGAAATTGGAGAAAAGGTGTGTGAAAAAAGTTTATTTATCATTATCATTTTCACTTTTTTGATCAGCAACCAGCTTCTTAGGGTTTAAAGAAAATATAATCTCTCTGTTTTTATCAATGTTTATTCATATAGACAATACTTTCAAGTAAACAAAACACAAAAGATTATTTTGAAGCGTCACCTACTTACCAAGAAATCCCTGTTCAAAGTAGTAAAATTCGCCTGGAAATTATCTCACTCCTGAAACACTGTCTCTGGCAGCTCGAGGGGAGCTAAGCGTCTGTTTGTGATGTGACGTCATACACAGGAGTTGCTTACAATGAAATCATTAAGCGATTTGTTGATTTCGTCGATAATTCGTTTAAAACATAACAACTTTTAATAATGCAAGTTTCCGATAGAATGGGTATTTGTGCGTAATTTGTGCTTAATTTCGGTGTTTTTTGGAACATTTCGATATTCAATGCATTATCACACCACTCTATACAGCTATCAATATTCAGCCTCTTATGGCTTAACTACTGCCCAGGCAGCACTGACCAATATCTGCATTATTATAATTATACGACAATATTAAACTAGTGTAATACCGCCGCACGTATGACGTCACAATAGTGTGCAGTTGTGAAGTCACAATGGGAATAACGTCGTCACCATGGTATCGGACTTGCAGGGATCATAGTTTCAGAGCCATTTCGGCTATTGGCCAGTAATGAACAGAATACTAAAATTCCTTCTATTGAATACCATTTTTATTAAACTTGTGAATGATTTGGTATCAAACTCGCTTTCACTCGTTTTAAACAAAATCATTAACTCGTTTAATAAAAATGGTATTAAAGAGAAGGTCGTTTAGTATCCTCTATTTATCAATTAATATAATTCAGCAGGGTCCGATCCTCGATTTTGTTTTAGAGGGGTGTCTGTCTTTTAGAACTGATAACCAATGAAACATACTTGAAAGGGTTCATCAACTACTCTCCAAGAGGCATTCTAGACGTTGTAGTAATGGAAAGACATGGATATTTTATGGATTATCAACTTCTTTATTTCACAATGGTGAATTTTCGGTATAGATCCTTATACCGTTGTCAAAGCAAATGAAAATAATAACTTTGCTCTAGTGTTGATGAAACATGTTCAGGTAAAGTAAACAGGCACAGAATTGAATAAGAAAATCATAATTTTTCATTTGAAATAATTTTCAAATCTGGCAACATTATTAATCAGGAGGAAACATTGAGAGGCATTCTGAGTAGCATTTTATTTTCCGAAGTGATTAAAATCATCTCAGGCGAATCAATTCATTAACTCAATAAATTTGTTTGACTTATCATGATAATAAATTACCTGTAACCATGGTTTCTTGTTTGTCAAGGGCATTAACTTGAGTGGCGGACAGAAGCAGCGAGTATCTCTAGCTCGATCTGTGTATGCTGAACGTGATATCTATCTGTTTGACGACCCTCTCAGCGCCGTCGACAGCCATGTTGGAAAACACATCTTTCAGGAAGTTGTTGGGAGCAAGGGTCTGCTAAAAGATAAGGTAAGTCTTATCCAACTTTGTAACATGAGATTTTGTAACATGAGATTTTGTAACATAAGATTTTTCAAAACTATTTTGTGACATAAGATTAGGTTAAGACATCTTTTGTGTCATATTTTGTAAATTTGGATCGTATCTCAACAGGTTTTGGTAAGAAAGATAAGGTATGTCTTATCCAACTTTGTAACATGAGATTTTGTAACATATGAGATTTTGTTACAACTTCTTTTGTGTCATGAGATTAGGTTTTATTTTTTGGCAATTTTGTAAAATTGGATCGTAATTGAAGTGTGTCTCATGAGATTTTGTAACCTCAGATTTCATCTATCAGATTTTGTAGCATGAGACTTTGTGTTCTCATACGGTACAAATATATTATATTCTGAGATATTGTCTCGTTAGATTGTGTCCCATGAGATTTTGTAACATTAGATTTTATCATGTTAGATTTTGTAGCATGACACCTTCCGCGTGAGGTTTTGTTACATAGAATTGAATCTCATGAGATTTTGTAACATCAGATTTCATTGTATCAGATTTTGTAGCATGAGACTTTGTGTGATACCTATTCTGAGATTTCGTCACATAAGATTGTGTCTCATGTTAGATTTTGGTTTATGGAAATATTTGGAATTTCAATCTGTATTGATAAATAAACTTTTCCATTCTAGACACGTGTGTTGGTCACTCACGGAGTCCACTGGCTGCCGATGGTGGACCAAATCGTGGTCATGATCGACGGACAGATTTCCGAGTTGGGATCCTACGAGGAACTGTTGAGTCATGACGGAGCCTTTGCTCAATTCCTCAAAACCTACCTGACCCAAGAAGACGCCGATGATGATGATCCTGAAAGTGAGACATTGCTTTTTGTGTTGACATCTTGATTTAAAGGGGCAGTAGCATGTTTTTTCGCTCAAATAAGTTGATTAAATGTATTTGAAAAATAATGTCACTAAAAGTAAAACACCCTTCTCTCTTTGGGAAATCAAGTTAAAAAATGAGTGTACATGGTTCGGTAAAGCCTTGGGAATTGTTTTTGTAATTCGAAATAATAAAATGTGTTCACATTAAATGGCCGCCATGCAATTTTTGCTTTATACGCAACACCGTTATTACCATTATGGATAATTGGTTTGTGTAATAAGATGTTTTAAAGTAAATATAAATGACAAAAAACTATCATTATAAATGGAAAATTTAAAAAAATATAATTTCCAAAATACGTGCTACAGCCCCTTTAAGTATGAACATTTTCCATTTTATGGATTAAAAAAGTTATAACCTCGAAAAGAAGTGTTGTAAATATGTATATATATATCAGCACATTAGGCAGTCACATATATTTGAGGACATATTTCTCTGATAGAGTGTTCTACACGCAGTAAGGTTTGGGTGCAATGCTACACTGAATTTCAGCGTAGTACCACCCATGGTTCGCTAGTTCCAGCTGATACTCCAGCTTCCAGTCTTCTTGTTCTACCATAGTGTGATGTCATCAAATTAAAAACATCACCTCATATACTATTTTTTGTTATTTCCAGTTCAAGCTATAAAGTCAAAGATCCTCGAGCGAGTTGACTCCGTCACGTCCGATGGCGCAACTTCAGGCGACGACCAGAGGAAGGCTGGGGCAGGGTATGTCTGATCTTCTTCAATTATCAGTCAAAGGAGAAGGTCCACTTTGATTCACTAAATTGAGTCAAACTTTGGAAGAATATAAGAAAAAAATTAGAATAACCAACAAGTTTATGTTGAAATCGTCATTGTGTTATAGGGGCGGGATAGCGCAGTGGTTAGCGCATTCGGCTTCGGATCAAGAGGTCCGGGGTTCGAATCCCGCCAGGGGCACGGCAACTTTGTCTGCAGTGGAGAACTGTTCTACACGCAGTAAGGTTGGGTGCAATGCTACACTGAATTTAAGCACAGTACCACCCATGGTTCGCTAGTTTGCGCCGATGCTCGCAGGTTTCACCGCAATTCATAGCCACATGGCGTTGTGGGCTTTCTCCCTGCCGTAATACTAGCAGCCGCGATATAAGTGAAATACTCTTGAAAGCAGCGTCAAACCCCAACTCACCTCACCTCATTGCATTACTGTATATAAAATATTTATCCAAAGAGATCTTAAGTGCAGGGAGAACCTGTTTAAGCCGGTCACTTTAGGTTTGTTCATAAATTGTCCGGATTATTGGATATCTGGCTTAATGGATATATGGTTCGGGTACACCTTATAAGACACAAACTCTTTTTTTCCCCAAATATTTATTAAATTCATCTTCTTGTAGAAATTAAATGCTAACAAACTCAAATCAATCATAAGGTTTGGGTGCAACGTACACTGAATTTCACCATATTACCACCCATGCTTCACCGATGCTGACAGGTTTCACGGCAATGCATTGTCACATTGATGTTGTAGGCTTTCTCCCTGTAGTAATACTAGCAACCTTAAAGTACTCTTGAAAGCGACATTAAACCCCAAATCGCCTCACATTGAAATCAGTAAAATACCACCCATGATCTTGTCGATGCTTACAAGTTTCACTGCAATGAATAACCACAAAGTGTTGCAGCCTTTATATCTTACAGAAAGAAACGATAAAGAATATTAAGTGAAATATTTTAGAAGATCATGTTGACTTAGATCACTTTTCCTCATTGAGAGAAGTTTCCCAAATAAAAAATGAATTTAATTTATGAGCAGCAATTTTACAGTCCAATATGACACTTGAAACTGATATTGTTTTTCAGGAAACTTGTGCGCCAAAAGAGTCGAACAGTTTCTGAATCCAAAGAAACGGAAAAGAAAGAAGAGTCTAAAAAGGAAAAGGAGAAAGAGAAAGATAAGCTAATTCAAGAAGAGAAGGCAGAAAAGGGAAAGGTATGTGGTACCAAAATAAAAAATATTTATTGCATGACGAGCAGTGAAATACTGAGATTTATCAGTGAAATAAACTGTCTATCAAGCTACAGTGAAAATAACTTATATTTTCACTGCGACCAGTGACTGATATAATTTGACGTCAAAAACAATGGTCTGACACGGCGAATTGGATATTGGCGCTATACAAATGTTTATGTGTATGAATGTATGTATGTATGACGTCACAGTGTTACTGTGGTGACGGGCTGTTCCTAGCGAACCTTTTCGGACTAATTACAAGGATAACATCATCTAATAAATAGAATATCTGTCAATTCTTGACAAATACCATGTTTATCTCATCTCGTGAGGTAGAAATGTTATATATTTTCACTCGTGGCAAATATAACCTTTCTACCTCACTTGACTATTGCCGAAAAACATAATTTAGATGATTGTCAAAAGTAGTGAATTCTGATCAATATAAAGATATTGTATAATGGCACGTATTAAAGAAAAAGAAAATTTTATGAAACACATTGAATGAATCTTTAATGTTTATTAATGAAGTATGATGTTTGTTTGCAGGTGAAAGCATCCGTATTCATGGACTATGCCCGGGCAATCGGTCCGTTCACAACCGTCGTTATATTTTTGCTGTATGCTGTCTATCAGTTCGCTAATGTCTACTCCAACGTTTGGCTGAGCCAGTGGACAGACGACTCCATCCTGAAGAATAAGAGTTTAGCGGACACATCAGAATATCAGAATCAGAATAACTTGTATCTTGGAGTCTATGGCGGCCTCGGAATTGCTCAAGGTCAGTTAACATTTTGTCACCAAAACCAAACAAAATTTTAGTACAGACGACGGTGGGGACTGCACCGGAGGAGATAGGCTATAATTTGTAGCCAGGAGGGTGGTGACCAGTTTCGTTCACTGTTGTGAACTCACCAGAATAAACAAATATTTTAGTCAGGCCTCGATTATCCAAACGCTTCCGTTTTTCGTCAAAAACATTCGGATAGTGAATTGTTCGGACTACTTATATGAACCAAAAAAAGATGGAGTTACTCCCCTTTGAATCTGCAGATAGACGAGAACGTATTTAGAATATCAAATGAGTTTATAAATAAGTGAGACATTTAAATTTACTGACACGCTCAACTCCCATGTCAATTCACTGTTTTTGAAGTTTACCGATTCAATCAGTGCAGTGGTCACTTGTCAAGAGGATGACCCGAACGCTTTTGATGAACTGCCGGATTAATGAAGCAGAAAAAGTTGTAATTAACTATCCTTTATTGCTAATTGGTGTTCGGATTTGGAAACGGAATCAACTGATTAATGAATCAACATTTAATGAGTTTATAAAGAGATTGGTTTGGTTACAGCTTTCTACCGTTCAGACACTGTGGGATTCGGAATATATACTGTAACAACTTTTAGTTTTAACAGGTCTGAAAGGCCAGATGGGCTCATAAATGGAATGGGCTGTTGTCCTGTGAATTTTTCACACTTAACCCTTTCACCCCTACAAGTCTCTACAGAGGCCAGAAAACGTATTAGCATTCTGGTTTCTTAGTGGTGAAAGGGTTAAGACTTCTCCTGAAGAACTGGTGTGTTCCCAAAGTTGAAATTTTGTTGGAAAATACCTTGAAGATCAAGTTTGAAATATTGGCATTGTAGGCATTTATTTATGAAACATTTATCGACTTATTCTCCAAAACAAGTTGAACCTGGGATTTCCTGAAGAACATATTTGTAACATGGAGACTAAGGTTTGTTCGGACAGTTTTCATCCCCGCTCCAATATGAGCGTGTCAGGTTGTCCATCCTAAAATGTTAAAATGACTTCTCCCCAAGAACCAGTAATGCTAGAAAGTTCCAATTTGAGAATATCATCTTTGTTAGATGGAGAATATGATTTGTAAATTTCATTACCCTACTCCCAAAAATAAGGCTGTGGCAGGGGTGTTACTTCTTCCTTAGGTCTTTAATAATTATCCCCCGCCATAATTGTCTGTCTGTAGATCCAGGTTTTGTTTCCAGACAAACGCAAAGCCATAAGGCTTAGCTCAATGAAACTTGGTTCAGGGAACAATCATGTGAAGATGTGCCCTTCGTGCCTCCATTTTGTCTCTTCCAGCTATGATAGTTCTCTCCTACTCCCTCGTTGCATCCACCAGGTTACTTCAAACTTCTGTGCTGTGTCAGACTGTGTGTGAGACTGGTTTAGTCTTACACTCAGTCTCTGAAAAAAGATTTTTCTCATAAAATATCACCATTTTAAATATTGAAAGGAGCCTATGAGAAATTTGATTTTCAGAAACTGAGGCTCCTTTTCAATAAATTGTAATAAATGTTGATATTTCCAGAATACAAAGAAGACTTAAAACAATATAATACAAATACCTATAATGAATGTGGATAAATGAATAACCATTTTGATAATGAATTTTAAATCTGATGACTGGGCAATGCCTTATTATTTTTTATCTTAATCTTTTCATTAGAGTTAATGAATAACAAAGCCTGATGAGCTTCAGAGCCAGTGGCTCTATTTTTATTTTTTCTGACTACGTTTCTTGTCTTCCAGCTGTGATAGTGTTGTCCTACTCCCTCGTTGCGTCCACCAGGATGGTACGAGCAGCTGGAAACCTTCACGCCAAGATGTTAACAAACATCATGCGGTCGCCGATGTCATTCTTCGACACTACTCCAATTGGACGTATTGTGAACCGATTCTCGCGAGACGTTGAGACGGTGGACAACAACCTGCCGTCCCTGTTCCGTATGTGGATCAACACCTTCTACTCCGTCTTCTCCACGATCATCGTCATCAGCTACAGCACCCCTATCTTCCTTGTGGTCATCCTGCCCCTCGGTATTCTCTACTGGCTAGTGCAGGTATGACATAGGGAAAGATATGTATCCGCCATCTTTTTTTTATCCAACCGGTATGTAATACCGTGGGATATAGTCATCGCCCTGTCCGTCTGTCCGTCCGTCCGTCCATCTGTCCGTCCGTAATCATTAAGTTTTCGGAGCAAAACTCGAAAACCATTCATGATATCTTTCTGAAACTTTGCATGTGTATTACCCACCAACTGAAGTGGTGCCTTTTGATATTTTCAGGTTTCTGAAAATTTTATTTTTTTTCGTTTCCATAGAAACATGTTGAATTTGGACTGTTCAGAGACAGGTTCGTTTCGGGAGCCAGCTCCAAAACCGTTCATCATGTCTTCCTGAAACTTTGCATGTGTATTACCCTTTGACTGAAGTTGTGCCTTTTCATATTATCAGATTTTTTCTGAAATTTTTTTTTTCTGTTTCCATAGAAACATGAGAGGGATGTTGGTTGTTGTTGATTTTGACTGCTTCTGGAGCAGAAGTCTAAAACCCTTAACATTCCTGAAACTCTGTAATACCCACTAACTTAAGTACGGTAGTAGATACACTAGTATCTGTAAAAGATGTGTTTTACAAATTTGTGGAACCGGTGGGATATGTCATCTTCTGATGACTCTTGTTTTTCATTACTTGAATTAAGAAATCGTATTTTTATTAATTTTTTATATTTTTTATAATAATACCTATCGATTGATAAAATCTAAGGAGTGCTATTATTGCCTGATTTTAAAGGGGCTGTAGCATGCTTTTTTGCAAATTTTATTTTTTCAAATTTCCCATTTATAATGATAGTTTATTATGTCATTTAAATCAACTTAAGTGGGTAAAATCTTATTACACAAACCATTTATCTGTTGTGGTAATAATGATGTTGTGTATAAAGCAAAAATTGCATGGCGGCCATTTTTGTGTGAACACAATTTATTATTTCGAATTACAAAAAACGATTCTCATGGCTTACAGGACCATGTACACTCATTTTCAACTTGATTTTTCAAAGAAAGAAGGGTGGTTTAGTATTGGGTGACATTATTTTTCAAATACATTTCATCGACTTTTTTGAGCGAAAAAAACGTGCTACTGCCCCTTTAAGAGGAGGGTTCTATCAGGGTATTTTTTGTGGAAACGAAATTCCAGAGGATATTCCCGTTTACACATATATGCTATTAATACATGATTAAAACATCTTCAAACTGAAATATATTAATGAAGTTAATACTTTGATGACTTTACATTTCACAACTTGATAAAGACAAGCGCACATTTGTTGAAAAATTAAAACAATGAGAATTGAAGCCATTCATCGGCACTGCGAGTGGGGAAAACTTCGCTACGGCCTAACAGCATAGTGTTTATTAGTTTTATGACATGTCATTTGTTACTATGTGAATGTTCTATCAGTGTTTATGTTTTATTATTACAAAAATTAAAATTGTGTTAAATATAGCGTATTTTCATTTCAAGAAATGTAAAAATATCCAAGAAGGCGGATGTTGCCGATAGATCGGTGATAGAACTTTCCCTTTAAGTCATTTTATTGGCTGGTTATATAATTATTAGTGGTACGAGGCAAATGCTGAGAAACCCAGGATTGTGGATAAAAAACCTGATGGAGCAGGATGCTCTAGAAGATAGGTGCTCAGGTTAATGACTGTGATTGACATATTACTGATTTTCAAAAATACTCTTTCCACAGAGGTTCTATGTGCCCACGTCGCGACAACTGAAAAGAATCGAGTCAACAACGCGGTCCCCTATCTACACACACTTCAGTGAGACGATAACAGGAGCCAATTCAATACGCGCCTACAACGTGACAGATCGCTTTTATAAAGAGTCGCAGGATAGGGTGGACAGAAACCTTGTCTTCTACTTCGCTGGGATAGCATCAAATCGGTGAGTGCAGATTTTATATGGGTGTGTGATGATTGTGGTGGTATTTGGTCCTGTGCATAGCTCGGTCGACCGCTGAAGTTCAGCAGTAATGGGTACGGCTGGGCATGGATGGGTGACCCACTTCATTGAGACTGAGAGTTTGCAAGGTGATTCCCTGCCCACACTGAGAAATGAGCTAAAAGACTAGCTACACCCTAGGTAAGGGACTTGATAATGTTTGTATGCAACAGTACATGCAGATTTTCTGCAGTGTTTAGAATAAGTCGACGTTGAAGTTTAATTCTGTCAGTTTCACTTGTTGACACGACACCAGCGAGATGGTATTTAACTGGATGTAAAGTCAAGATCAGAGATTAAATGTTACAGCCATTATTATCAGGTGTTTGAAGGGCATTTAGAAGTAGTGTGCATAAGAACAGGAAGATTTTCTGGATAACAACTTCTTTAATGTGAAAATACACGACGTTTCGGAGGACATACTCACTCCTTCATCATGTGGAATGTGAGCCAGTATTATATCACTATTTTCACCACCATCTGGGATATTTTTTGTGGAAACCAAATACAGTCAAACCCTGTTTATCCGCACAATTTAGTTACAGTTGAAAATGTCGGGATAGTAAGTCGTGCAGTTAAAGGGGCAGTAGCACGTTTTTTGCAAAATTTATTTTTTCAAATTTCCCGTTTATAATGATAGTTTATGTCATTTAAAATAACTTTAGAGGGTAAAACATCCTATTACACAAACCAATTATCGTTAGTGGTAAAAAATTTGTTGCGTATAAATAAAAAATTGCATGGCGGTCATTTTATTGTGAACACAATTTATTATTTTGTATTACAAAACCGATTCCCATGGCTTTACCGAAACATGTACGCTCATTTTAAACTTTATTTTCCGAAGAGAGAAGGATGTTTTACTATTGGTGAAATTATTTTTCAAATACATTACATCAACTTATTTGATCGAAAAAACGTGCTACTGCCCCTTTAAATCATCATTTGCAAAGAAATGCGTAGAGAGGATTTGAAATACTACTGTGTGGATGGTCATGATTCCGGATATACGGGGTCATGTTTAACAAGGTCTCACTGTACGTCATTCTCCACTGCAGGTGGCTCGGATTTCGTCTGGAGTTCCTAGGCAACTGTATCGTGCTAGCGGCAGCCATGTTTGCCGTTGTATCAGAAGATTTGGCCGGAGGTCTTGTTGGTCTGTCTGTGTCATACGCTCTACAGGTTGGTAGCATGAACCGTAACCTTTGACCTTTGTACTATTGAAGGAAGTGGTAACCCAAATGTAACCTTGTTATAACTCGAAGTCACAAGTAATTATTTGGGACAACATTCCTTAGTCATTTGTGAGTTTATACAAAATTGTAAGTAAGTTTTTCTTTAATGGTATGCAATTGTGTGAGTTATCCCCCTTAGGGGAAGTGGACCTGCAGCCATTTTAAATTGAGTTTATTTCCTCTTGTATTGGAAGAATTTATTGATAACATATAGAAATATATTAAGTTAATGTATTTATTAAGAAGACATTTCTATAACAGTTTGATTATTGTTTTAAATTCAAAAGATCTGGATTTTTATGTACTATTTATTTTATTCAACCAGGTGACTGGCTCACTCAACTGGATGGTGAGAATGACCTCTGACCTTGAAACAAACATTGTATCCGTGGAGAGGCTGAAGGAGTACTCAGAGACACCCACTGAGGTTTGTACAAATTCCATCAATTACAAATTAATTCTAATGAAACTCGTCAAAAATGCAATATGTATTTCATCCTAATGGCATATTATAATATTTATAAAATATTATATAGCCTGGACCTCAATTTTCAAAACTTAATTAGTGCCAAAATACTTGTTAACTGGTGTTCGATTATCTGAGTGCTTAGAGAATTTTAAGATCCTGGTGAATCGAATATTATATACTCCCTCAATTATTATGTCCCCCGAAATTTTTTTCGGGAGACATAATGTTTTCGCCTCCATCCGTCATTCAGTTATTCCGTTATTCCGTTATTCCGAAATGCTTTCTTTTCTGGGCCATATCTCAAAAACCGTTCAATATTTTTTCACGAAACTTGGTATGTGGTTAGACCTAGTGGTGGAGTGGTGCCTTTTGCTATTTTGGTTATTCTGAATTTTTTTTTTTTTCTGGTTTCCATGGAAACAATTTGAACTTGGTGCAAATTAGGTGTAGGGACCTTTTCCGGCCTCTATTTCAAAATCTATCTAGTATTTCTTTACGAAACTTGGTATGTGGTTAGACCTAGTTGTGGAGTGGTGACTTTTGCTACTTTGGCTATTCTGATTTTTAGCTCATCAGGCCTGAAAGGCCCGATGGGCTTATGGCATGGCATGGCGTCCGGCGTCCGTCCGTCCGTCCATCCGTCCGTAAACTTTTCGCCTTTTCGACTTCTTCTCCAGAACCAATAAATCCACAGAGCTGAAATTTTATGTGCAGACTCCTTGGCCAATGTGGATTCTAAATTGTAGATTTCGTGACCCCATGACCCCAAATGGGGTCACAGGGGTCACATCCTTAAAAACCTATTTTCATCTTCTTCTCCAGTTCCAAAAGGTCTAGAGAGCTGAAAAGTTGTGTGCAGACTCCTTGGCCCATGGGGATTCTAAATTGTAGATTTCGTGACCCCTTGACCCCAAATGGGGTCACAGGGGTCACATCCTTAAAAATCTATTTTCATCTTCTTCTCCAGTTCCAAAAGGTCTAGAGAGCTGAAAAGTTGTGTGCAGACTCCTTGGCCAATGGGGATTCTAAATTGTAGATTTCGTGACCCCGTGACCCCAAATGGGGTCACAGGGGTAACATCCTTAAAAACCTATTTTCATCTTCTTCTCCAGTTCCAAAAGGTCTAGAGAGCTGAAAAGTTGTGTGCAGACTCCTTGGCCCATGGGGATTCTAAATTGTAGATTTCGTGACCCCGTGACCCCAAATGGGGTCACAGGGGTCACATCCTTAAAAATCTATTTTCATCTTCTTCTCCAGTTCCAAAAGGTCTAGAGAGCTGAAAAGTTGTGTGCAGACTCCTTGGCCAATGGGGATTCTAAATTGTAGATTTCGTGACCCCGTGACCCCAAATGGGGTCACAGGGGTAACATCCTTAAAAACCTATTTTCATCTTCTTCTCCAGTTCCAAAAGGTCTAGAGAGCTGAAAAGTTGTGTGCAGACTCCTTGACCAATGGGGATTCTAAATTGTAGATTTCGTGACCCCATGACCCCAAATGGGGTCACAGGGGTCACATCCTTAAAAACCTATTTTCATCTTCTTCTCCAGTTCCAAAAGGTCTAGAGAGCTGAAAAGTTGTGTGCAGACTCCTTGACCAATGGGGATTCTAAATTGTAGATTTCGTGACCCCATGACCCCAAATGGGGTCACAGGGGTCACATCCTTAAAAACCTATTTTTATCTTCTTCTCCAGTTCCAAAAGGTCTAGAGAGCTGAAAAGTTGTGTGCAGACTCCTTGTCCAATGGGAATTCTAAATTGTAGATTTCGTGACCCCATGACCCCAAATGGGGTCACAGGGGTCACATGTTTAAAAACCTATTTTCATCTTCTTCTCCAGTTCCATAAGGTCTAGAGAGCTGAAAAATTGTGTGCAGACTCTTTGGCCAATGCGTATTCTAAATTGTAGATTTTGTGACCCTGTGACCCCAATCTAGGTCACGGGTCATGACCCAAAAACCTATTTTCATCTTCTTCTCCAGTTTATATGTAAAGCTCTCGAAAGGTGAAATGTTGTGTAGAGATTCTTTGGTCAAAGGTGATTCTTGATTGTAGGATTGGTGACCCTGTGACTCCAAATGTGGGTCACAGGGGTCATGATCTAAAACCCATATTATTTTGCTTGTTAACAATGTATTACTTGAGATAACTTAGATATTCAACCTTAGATAATAAATCAATGAAATACTGATGAGCTACAGAGCCCATGGCTCTATTTTTAAAATTTTTTACTGGTTTCCAAGGCAACAATTTCAACTTAGTGCATATTGGGGGGTAGGGACCTCCATCCGTCATTCAGTTATTCCGTTATTCCGTTATTCCGAAATGCTTTCTTTTCTGGGCCATATCTCAAAAACCGTTCAATATTTTTTCACGAAACTTGGTATGTGGTTAGACCTAGTGGTGGAGTGGTGCCTTTTGCTATTTTGGTTATTCTGAATTTTTTATTTTTTCTGGTTTCCATAGAAACAATTTGAACTTAGTGCATATTGAGGGTAGGGACCTTTTCCGGCCTCTATCTCCAAAACCGTTCAATATTTTTTCACCAAACGTGGTATTTGATTAGACCTAATGATAGAGTGGTGCCTTTTGCTACTTTGGCTATTCTGATTTTTAAAATCTTTTACTGGTTTCCAAGGCAACAATTTCAACTTAGTGCATATTGGGGGGTAGGGACCTTTTCCGGCCTCTATCTCCAAAACCGTACAATATTTTTCACCAAACTTTGTATTTGCTTAGACCTAGTGATAGAGTGGTGCCTTTTGCTACTTTGGCTATTCTGAATTTTTAGCTCATCAGGCCTGAAAGGCCCGATGGGCTTATGGCATGGCATGGTGTCCGGCGTCCGTCCATCCGTAAACTTTTCGCTTTTTCGACTTCTTCTCCAGAACCAATGACTCCACAGAGCTGAAATTTTATGTGCAGACTCCTTGGCCAATGGGGATTCTAAATTGTAGATTTCATGACCCCGTGACCCCAAATGGGGTCACAGGGGTCACATCCTTAAAAACCTATTTTCATCTTCTTCTCCAGTTCCAAAAGTTCTAGAGAGCTGAAAAGTTGTATGCAGACTCCTTGGCCAATGGGGATTCTAAATTGTAGATTTCGTGACCCCATGACCCGAAATGGGGTCACAGGGGTCACATTCTTAAAAACCTATTTTCATCTTCTTCTCCAGTTCCAAAAGGTCTAGGGAGCTGAAAAGTTGTGTGTAGACTCCTTGGCCAATGAGGATTCTAAATTGTAGATTTCGTGACCCCGTGGCCCCAAATTGGGTCACAGGGGTCACATCCTTAAAAACCTATTTTCATCTTCTTCTCCAGTTCAAAAAGGTCTAGGGAGCTGAAAAGTTGTGTGCAGACTCCTTGGCAAATGAGGATTCTAAATAGTAGATTTCGTGACCCCATGACCCCAAATGGGGTCACAGGGGTCACAGGGGTCCCAGGGGTCACATCCTTAAAAACCTATTTTCATCATCTTCTCCAGTTCCAAAAGGTCTAGGGAGCTGAAAAGTTGTGTGTAGACTCCATGGCCAATGAGGATTCTAAATTGTAGATTTCGTGACCCCGTGGCCCCAAATGGGGTCACAGGGGTCACATCATTAGCAGCTCCGACTTAGTCGGAGCTGCTATCAGTTTTTTTGCAGTTTCCGTCGCCGCCGCCGCCGCCGCACGCGCGTTTTGTATTCGCTATAACTTTTTTCCTAAAAGGTTTTGAGAACTCATACACATAACTTCTTACTTATGCCCCTGGGGAATTTTTTTGACATGTTTATTTTTAAGGTCAAAGGTCAAGGTCACGAGTTCTGAAATCGCTAAAAAAATCCTTGTAAACACGATAACTTGAAAAATATTTGTACTATCAGGCTCTTATTTGGTGTACATCAACTATGGAGAAAGGCCAAGATTTGAAAAGGTTTTCGCTAACATCCATCAAAGGTCAAGGTCACAGCGAGGGCACAACTTAAGCATGCTTTTGCGAAAATGTCTTATTTCAACTATTAACACTTTTAATCATTACATGATTGTTATACACAATGAAAAGTGATCACTGATTGTGTGACCTTGAATTTTAAAGGTCAAGGTCACGAAATATGGTCAAGGTCACCAGTTCTGAAATTACTAAATAACCTTTTCCCAAGAAGGTATTAACACCTCATATACATAGCTTCTTTCTTATAAACCTGGTGGATGATTTTGACATCTTCACATTCAAGGTCAAAGGTCAAGGTCACAAGTTCTGAAATCGCTAAAGAAATCCTTGTAAACATGATAACTTGAAAAATATTTGTGCTATCAGGCTCTTATTTTGTGTATATCAACTATGGATAAAGGCCAAGATTTGATAAGGTTTTCGTTAACATCCGTCAAAGGTCAAGGTCACAGCGAGGGCAAGACTTAAACATGCTTTTGCGAAATGTCTTATTCAACTATTATCACTATGAATCATTACATGATTGTTATACACAATGAAAAGTGATCACTGATTGTGTGACCTTGAATTTTAAAGGTCAAGGTCACGAGATAGGGTCAAGGTCACCAGTTCTGAAATCACTAAATAACTTTTTTCCATGAAGGTATCAACATCTCATATATGTAGCTTCTTTCTTATAAATCTCAGGAATGATTTTGACATGTTCACATTCAAGGTCAAAATTCAAGGTCATGAGTTTTGAAATCACTACAAAAATCCTTGTAAACACGATAACTTCAACAACTTCTGTGCTATCAGACCCTTACTTGGTATATATCAACTTTGGAGTAAGACCAAGATTTGAAAACGTTTTTGCTAAAATCTTTCAAAGGTCAAGGTCACAGCAAGTTCACAAATTAAGCGTGCTATTGTGAATATGCCTTATGCTAACAATGAACACTTTGAGTCATTGCCTGATTGTTATACGCAATGAAAAGAATTCATTGATGGTGTGACCTTGAAGGTCAAAGTTCAAGGTCATGAGATATTGGTTAAGGCCGGGTTAATCTGTTGATCCAATTTTGAAATCAGAAATAGGTTTTAAGAACAAAGTTGTAAAAAGTGACCCCAGTGATGATTCAACTTGTTAGAATAACTTGAATAATGAAAAAAAAATTGTCAAAAGAAATTCCCTTTTTACTTATGTTGAGGAGAAGGCGGAACAGGGAAAGGCGAGACCCAAAGTTTCGGAGCTGCTCTGCTTTTGCGGTGTCCCGCAAACGCTATTCTAGTTAAAAACCTATTTTCATCTTCTTCTCCAGTTCCAAAAGGTCTAGAGAGCTGAAAAGTTGTGTGCAGACTCCTTGGCCAATGGGGATTCTAAATTGTAGATTTCGAGACCCCACCACCCCAAATGGGGTAACAGGGGTCACATCCTTAAAAACCTATTTTCATCTGCTTCTCCAGTTCCAAAAGGTCTAGGGAGCTGAAAAGTTGTGTGCAGACTCCTTGGCCAATGGGGATTCTAAATTGTAGATTTCGTGACCCCGTGACCCCGAATGGGATCACAGGGGTCACATGTTTAAAAACCTATTTTCATCTTCTTCTCCAGTTCCAAAAGGTCTAGAGAGCTGAAAAGTTGTGTGCAGACTCCTTGGCCAATGGGGATTCTAAATTGTAGATTTCTTGACCCCATGACCCCAAATGGGATCACAGGGGTCACATGTTTAAAAACCTATTTTCATCTTCTTCTCCAGTTCCAAAAGGTCTAGAGAGCTGAAAAGTTGTGTGCAGACTCCTTGGCCAATGGGGATTCTAAATTGTAGATTTTTGTGACCCCATGACCCCAAATGGGGTCACAGGGGTCACATCCTTAAAAACCTATTTTCATCTTCTTCTCCAGTTCCAAAAGGTCTAGAGAGCTGAAAAGTTGTGCGCAGACACCTTAGCCAATGGGGATTCTAAATTGTAGATTTCGTGATCCCGTGACCCCATTTGGGGTCACGGGGTTCACATCCTTAAAACCTATTTTCATCTACTCCAGAACAAATGTACCTAGAAGGCTGTAATATTGTGTGCAGACTCTTTAGCCAATGGGGATTCTAAATTTTAGATTTGGAGACCCTGTGGTGCCTCAAATATGGGCCTCAAGCAATGACCTAAAAATCTGTTTCAGTCTTCAATATAAATCCTGATGAGCTACAGAGCCCATGGCTCTATTTTTTATTTCTCGTTATTAATGCAGTATTGAACTTAGTGCTTAGCATAAGTGAAAAATAAGGGTAATATGACTAGGTTGGTTTGAAAGTTGGAGCGGGGGACATCACAGTGCATCACATGCACATATTTCTAGTTACATATAAAATTAATTTGATTTATTGAAATATTAAATACTCCCTCAATTATTAGATATGAAATTAATTCAATTTATAAAATTGAATTTATTGTTTACACAGAAGAATCAAGCACCTGTTCCCTTTCCTTGCCTCAGACCAATTCTGTAGGTTGAGGTTTATATTTTGAACTAATCAATGTTACATTTTCAGGCTCCGTGGATAATCGAGCACCGCCGTCCCCCACCATCTTGGCCACAAACAGGTCAGGTGAACTTCCTGAACTACATGACCCGCTACCGACCTGGCCTTGACCTTGTTCTCAAGGGAATCTCGTGTGACATTAACGGATCAGAGAAGGTATCGTCATACAGCAAGTTTTCAAATTCGAGAACATTATGAACCAGAGCTATTGACTTTCAAACCTTTTAGTCATCTGGAAGTCATTGGCAGGTTATAATGTATGGAAATGTAGATTATCGGTGATTATTGCTAAAATGGATGGAATTATCATGAAACCGCCCTCTTGTTATCAGAAATGAGTGGGCCACTGCAAATGCTAACGGCCCTCTCAACGTTAACGATGGGCAATATCACAAGTTTCGTTTCTAAGTGATGTCACTTTAGAATCTCCTCTTGAAATTTCAACAAATATGGCAATGAAATCAGCGTATCGACTCGTACATTTTAAAACATCCTTCGTTGGACCTTGGGCTTCTGCAAATGGTAATGCTCTGAAAAACAATGTTACCCCTATATTAAATTCGATCCTGTGGGATGCAATCTGCATATACCGGATTATCAGTTTATTCAAAGCTTCAAAACCCTGTTTGAGTCCAATGTTATTCATAAATCTGCCTCCTACTTGTAGCGTAATCCTCTTTAGAACTTAACGTGAAAAAGCTCAAAACATGAAAATTACAAAGTTGACAAACACAAGTGTTTTAGAACAATGAGTTGCATCTGACAATTTTATTTTTGAGATCACTCTATCATCAGTAGTACAAATTCTTGTACTTTTTTCGGATGGCGGAATTGAGCCTACACCCTCGTGAGTTACACGTTTTTGTTCCATACATTTCCTGTAACTGTTTGTAGGTTGGTATAGTTGGACGAACTGGAGCCGGCAAGTCATCCATGACGGTGTCATTGTTCCGCTTGATCGAAGCAGCTAGTGGCAGCATCATTGTCGATGGAATCACAGCTGGCGAAATCGGACTGCACGATCTAAGGTCTAAGCTGACTATCCTACCACAGGTACTGTTCCTGGAGACCCGGTGCACTGTCCTGTGTCCCAGCTTGGTTAGATCTAGTGTAGTGTAGTGTAAATAAGATCGTATTTTAATGAGATTGCAAGTTTTTGAGGACATTTAAAGGGATGGTTCTGTCGCCATATTGGATTTTTTTGCATTGCGTGAATGAAAATATGATATACCGTATATTACCGGGTATAAGTCGACCCCGCGTATAAGTCGACCCCCTTTCTCAACTACCCAAATACTGGTCAAAACCCTATATCTCATGTATAAGTCGACCCCCCTTTTACCACGTGCTGACTGACACCGAGTGACAAGTCGACATGGCCAAGAGTCAACACAGCGGCGATTGGTAAGCAGTGATGTCGATCGACTTATCAATTGTTTTGCCCTAAATATTATTAAATGATAATTTATTTTCAGACGTAAACAACCAATAAAAAGATACAACTTGTGACTCACGGTGACTGTTATTATTTGTTTCAATCAAATTACATTTTCCTCTCATCAAGCCGAATAAACTACGACCAACATGTTGACAAAACTTTATTAGATAACCGGTGAATAGTTAAATTGTTACCTAGTAGAAAAAGACGTAAAAAGACATTGCTTTTACTTTTGAGATGAGAAGTGACAGGCTTTAATTACTGTTAATTACTATCAATTAATGTTAATTTAACATCAAAGCTTAGATAATTACCGGATGCGCTAATGAATCACTACCCTGACTGGCAATTAACAAATCTATTCACAACCTAATCACACGTCTGTCTATTAACAAGTATTGAATATACACTATTATACAAAATGAATTGTGAACATCTCAGTAACAATACAATGACAATCGGCAATTTACATTTCTCTAAATATTTTTGAATATATGCTATTATGTTAGAACATCTCAGAAATTATACGTCCACTCGTACCGGTAATTTGCACTTCTCACTGCGTAAACACTTGATTATTTTTTCATGAGTATCTATCTCGCATGTCACCGACTTCTATGTAGAATCTCATTGGTCCACGTGACCTTATCGGGTCACTCGACTTACATCAAGGCTAGATATCGATCGATGTTTGTCAGGTAATAGTGAAGATTATAATGTAAACTTTAATGAACTTTCGTGATTGAAATGTTATTTTTTATTCATATATCACGCTATATTTGTATTTTAAAAAGACAACAATAAAGCATATGATTTTTATTCAATGATTTTAATATTGTCGACTGGACATCGATGTTTGTGAATTGTTTCCGGTGTAAACATCGTCCGTTCGACTTGCTGGGCTGGCAGATACTTACCTGGCCTCTAGATTTTTGGGGCTGAAACATAGACCCCGTGTATAAGTCGACCCCCCTCCTTGACCCCCTAATTTTTGGTATCAAATTCTCGACTTATACCCGGTAATATACGGTATTGTACCTAAACTTTTTAATCACTAAAGACATACACTGATAGAGTAGTAGTACAGTAACACATAACAAATCATAAAACTAATAAACAATTTGCGTATTATTTATTATTTTTCCAGGACCCAGTGCTATTCTCGGGCTCACTAAGGATGAATCTGGATCCGTTCAACAAGTTCAGCGATGACCAACTGTGGCGAGCCCT
Organism: Gibbula magus; assembly: GCA_936450465.1. Classification (NCBI taxonomy): domain Eukaryota; kingdom Metazoa; phylum Mollusca; class Gastropoda; order Trochida; family Trochidae; genus Gibbula; species Gibbula magus. The sequence goes on along the minus strand of OW388298.1, from coordinate 29,880,974 downwards.
TGACCACGCCCACCTGAAGAAGTTTGTCCAGGAGCTTCCCGTCCAGTTGGAGTACGAGTGTGGGGAGGGCGGTCAGAACCTCAGGTATTCGATATTCCTATTTGTACGAGTGAGGGGAGGGCGGTCAGAACCTCAGGTACTCAATATTCCTATTAGTGGGGAGGGCGGTCAGAACCTCAAGTACTCAATATTCCTGTTTGTGGGGAGGGCGGTCAGAACCTCAAGTACTTGATGCTCCTTTTTGTGGGGAGGGCGTTCAGAACCTCAGGTACTCAATATTCCTGTTTGTGGGGAGGGCGGTCAGAACCTCAGGTACTCGATATTCCTAATTGTTTGAATGTGGGTAGGGCGGTCAGAACCTCAGGTACTCGATATTCCTAATTGTTTGAGTGTGGGGAGGGCGGTCAGAACCTCAGGTACTCGATATTCCTATTTGAGGGGAGGGCAGTCAGAACCTCAGGTATTCAATGTTCCTATTTGTGGGGCGGGCGGTCAGAACCTCAGGTACTCGATATTCCTGTTTGTCGGGAGGGCGGTCAGAACCTCAAGTACTCGATGTTCCTATTTGTGGGGAGGGCGGTCAGAACCTCAGGTACTCGATGTTCCTATTTGTGGGGAGGGCGGTCAGAACCTCAAGTACTCAATATTCCTGTTTGTGGGGAGGGCGGTCAGAACCTCAGGTACTCTATGTTCCTATTTGTGGGGAGGGCGGTCAGAACCTCAAGTACTCGATGTTCCTATTTGTGGGGAGGGCGGTCAGAACCTCAGGTACTCGATGTTCCTATTTGTGGGGAGAGCGGTCAGAACCTCAAGTACTCGATATTCCTATTTGTGGGGAGGGCGGTCAGAAACTCAGGTACTCTATGTTCCTATTTGTGGGGAGGGCGGTCAGAACCTCAAGTACTCGATATTCCTGTTTGTCGGGAGGGCGGTCAGAACCTCAGGTACTCGATGTTCCTATTTGTGGGGAGGGCGGTCAGAAACTCAGGTACTCAATATTCCTGTTTGTGGGGAGGGCGGTCAGAACCTCAAGTACTCAATATTCCTGTTTGTGGGGAGGGCGGTCAGAACCTCAAGTACTCAATATTCCTGTTTGTGGGGAGGGCGGTCAGAAACTCAGGTACTCTATGTTCCTATTTGTGGGGAGGGCGGTCAGAACCTCAAGTACTCGATATTCCTGTTTGTGGGGAGGGCGGTCAGAACCTCAGGTACTCTATGTTCCTATTTGTGGGGAGGGCGGTCAGAACCTCAAGTACTCGATATTCCTGTTTGTGGGGAGGGCGGTCAGAACCTCAGGTACTCAATGTTCCTATTTGTGTGGAGGGCGGTCAGAACCTCAAGTACTCAATATTCCTATTTGTGGGGAGGGCGGTCAGAACCTCAGGTACTCGATGTTCCTATTTGTGGGGAGAGCGGTCAGAACCTCAAGTACTCGATATTCCTATTTGTGGGGAGGGCGGTCAGAAACTCAGGTACTCTATGTTCCTATTTGTGGGGAGGGCGGTCAGAACCTCAAGTACTCGATATTCCTGTTTGTCGGGAGGGCGGTCAGAACCTCAGGTACTCGATGTTCCTATTTGTGGGGAGGGCGGTCAGAAACTCAGGTACTCAATATTCCTGTTTGTGGGGAGGGCGGTCAGAACCTCAAGTACTCAATATTCCTGTTTATGGGGAGGGCGGTCAGAACCTCAAGTACTCAATATTCCTGTTTGTGGGGAGGGCGGTCAGAAACTCAGGTACTCTATGTTCCTATTTGTGGGGAGGGCGGTCAGAACCTCAAGTACTCGATATTCCTATTTGTGGGGAGGGCGGTCAGAACCTCAGGTACTTGATGTTCCTATTTGTGGGGAGGGCGGTCAGAACCTCAAGTACTCAATATTCCTGTTTGTGGGGAGGGCAGTCAGAAACTCAGGTACTCTATGTTCCTATTTGTGGGGAGGGCGGTCAGAACCTCAAGTACTCGATATTCCTGTTTGTGGGGAGGGCGGTCAGAACCTCAGGTACTCGATGTTCCTATTTGTGGGGAGGGCGGTCAGAACCTCAAGTACTCGATATTCCTGTATGTGGGGAGGGCGGTCAGAACCTCAGGTACTCGATGTTCCTATTTGTGGGGAGGGCGGTCAGAACCTCAAGTACTCGATATTCCTATTTGTGGGGAGGGCGGTCAGAACCTCAGGTACTCGATGTTCCTATTTGTGGGGAGGGCGGTCAGAACCTCAAGTACTCGATATTCCTATTTGTGGGGAGGGCGGTCAGAACCTCAAGTACTCAATATTCCTGTTTGTGGGGAGGGCGGTCAGAACCTCAAGTACTCGATATTCCTGTTTGTCGGGAGGGCGGTCAGAACCTCAGGTACTCGATGTTCCTATTTGTGGGGAGGGCGGTCAGAACCTCAAGTACTCAATATTCCTGTTTGTGGGGAGGGCGGTCAGAACCTCAAGTACTCGATATTCCTGTTTGTCGGGAGGGCGGTCAGAACCTCAGGTACTCGATGTTCCTATTTGTGGGGAGGGCGGTCAGAAACTCAGGTACTCAATATTCCTGTTTGTGGGGAGGGCGGTCAGAACCTCAAGTACTCAATATTCCTGTTTATGGGGAGGGCGGTCAGAACCTCAAGTACTCAATATTCCTGTTTGTGGGGAGGGCGGTCAGAAACTCAGGTACTCTATGTTCCTATTTGTGGGGAGGGCGGTCAGAACCTCAAGTACTCAATATTCCTGTTTGTGGGGAGGGCGGTCAGAACCTCAGGTACTCGATGTTCCTATTTGTGGGGAGGGCGGTCAGAACCTCAAGTACTCAATATTCCTGTTTGTGGGGAGGGCAGTCAGAAACTCAGGTACTCTATGTTCCTATTTGTGGGGAGGGCGGTCAGAACCTCAAGTACTCGATATTCCTGTTTGTGGGGAGGGCGGTCAGAACCTCAGGTACTCTATGTTCCTATTTGTGGGGAGGGCGGTCAGAACCTCAAGTACTCGATATTCCTGTTTGTGGGGAGGGCGGTCAGAACCTCAGGTACTCGATGTTCCTATTTGTGGGGAGGGCGGTCAGAACCTCAAGTACTCTATATTCCTGTTTGTCGGGAGGGCGGTCAGAACCTCAGGTACTCGATGTTCCTATTTGTGGGGAGGGCGGTCAGAAACTCAGGTACTCTATGTTCCTATTTGTCGGGAGGGCGGTCAGAACCTCAAGTACTCGATATTCCTATTTGTGGGGAGGGCGGTCAGAACCTCAAGTACTCAATATTCCTGTTTGTGGGGAGGGCGGTCAGAAACTCAGGTACTCTATGTTCCTATTTGTGGGGAGGGCGGTCAGAACCTCAAGTACTCGATATTCCTGTTTGTGGGGAGGGCGGTCAGAACCTCAGGTACTCTATGTTCCTATTTGTCGGGAGGGCGGTCAGAACCTCAAGTACTTGATATTCCTGTTTGTGGGGAGGGCGGTCAGAACCTCAGGTACTCGATGTTCCTATTTGTGGGGAGGGCAGTCAGAACCTCAAGTACTCAATATTCCTGTTTGTGGGGAGGGCGGTCAGAACCTCAAGTACTCAATATTCCTGTTTGTGGGGAGGGCGGTCAGAAACTCAGGTACTCTATGTTCCTATTTGTGGGGAGGGCGGTCAGAACCTCAAGTACTCGATATTCCTGTTTGTGGGGAGGGCGGTCAGAACCTCAGGTACTCTATGTTCCTATTTGTGGGGAGGGCGGTCAGAACCTCAAGTACTCGATATTCCTGTTTGTGGGGAGGGCGGTCAGAACCTCAGGTACTCGATGTTCCTATTTGTGGGGAGGGCGGTCAGAACCTCAAGTACTCGATATTCCTATTTGTGGGGAGGGCGGTCAGAACCTCAGGTACTCGATGTTCCTATTTGTGGGGAGGGCGGTCAGAACCTCAAGTACTCGATATTCCTATTTGTGGGGAGGGCAGTCAGAAACTCAGGTACTCTATGTTCCTATTTGTGGGGAGGGCGGTCAGAAACTCAGGTACTCTATGTTCCTATTTGTGGGGAGGGCGGTCAGAACCTCAAGTACTCGATATTCCTGTTTGTCGGGAGGGCGGTCAGAACCTCAGGTACTCGATATTCCTATTTGTGGGGAGGGCGGTCAGAAACTCAGGTACTCTATGTTCCTATTTGTGGGGAGGGCGGTCAGAACCTCAAGTACTCGATATTCCTGTTTGTCGGGAGGGCGGTCAGAACCTCAGGTACTCGATGTTCCTATTTGTGGGGAGGGCGGTCAGAAACTCAGGTACTCAATATTCCTGTTTGTGGGGAGGGCGGTCAGAACCTCAAGTACTCAATATTCCTGTTTATGGGGAGGGCGGTCAGAACCTCAAGAACTCAATATTCCTGTTTGTGGGGAGGGCGGTCAGAAACTCAGGTACTCTATGTTCCTATTTGTGGGGAGGGCGGTCAGAACCTCAAGTACTCAATATTCCTATTTGTGGGGAGGGCGGTCAGAACCTCAGGTACTCGATGTTCCTATTTGTGGGGAGGGCGGTCAGAACCTCAAGTACTCAATATTCCTGTTTGTGGGGAGGGCAGTCAGAAACTCAGGTACTCTATGTTCCTATTTGTAGGGAGGGCGGTCAGAACCTCAAGTACTCGATATTCCTGTTTGTGGGGAGGGCGGTCAGAACCTCAGGTACTCTATGTTCCTATTTGTGGGGAGGGCGGTCAGAACCTCAAGTACTCGATATTCCTGTTTGTGGGGAGGGCGGTCAGAACCTCAGGTACTCGATGTTCCTATTTGTGGGGAGGGCGGTCAGAACCTCAAGTACTCTATATTCCTGTTTGTCGGGAGGGCGGTCAGAACCTCAGGTACTCGATGTTCCTATTTGTGGGGAGGGCGGTCAGAAACTCAGGTACTCAATATTCCTGTTTGTGGGGAGGGCGGTCAGAACCTCAAGTACTCAATATTCCTGTTTGTGGGGAGGGCGGTCAGAAACTCAGGTACTCTATGTTCCTATTTGTGGGGAGGGCGGTCAGAACCTCAAGTACTCGATATTCCTATTTGTGGGGAGGGCGGTCAGAACCTCAGGTACTCGATGTTCCTATTTGTGGGGAGGGCGGTCAGAACCTCAAGTACTCAATATTCCTGTTTGTGGGGAGGGCGGTCAGAAACTCAGGTACTCTATGTTCCTATTTGTGGGGAGGGCGGTCAGAACCTCAAGTACTTGATATTCCTGTTTGTGGGGAGGGCGGTCAAAACCTCAGGTACTCGATGTTCCTATTTGTGGGGAGGGCGGTCAGAACCTCAAGTACTCAATATTCCTGTTTGCGGGGAGGGCGGTCAGAAACTCAGGTACTCTATGTTCCTATTTGTGGGGAGGGCGGTCAGAACCTCAAGTACTCAATATTCCTGTTTGTGGGGAGGGCGGTCAGAAACTCAGGTACTCTATGTTCCTATTTGTGGGGAGGGCGGTCAGAACCTCAAGTACTCAATATTCCTGTTTGTTGGGAGGGCGGTCAGAAACTCAGGTACTCTATGTTCCTATTTGTGGGGAGGGCGGTCAGAACCTCAAGTACTCGATATTCCTATTTGTGGGGAGGGCGGTCAGAACCTCAGGTACTCGATGTTCCTATTTGTGGGGAGGGCGGTCAGAACCTCAAGTACTCAATATTCCTGTTTGTGGGGAGGGCGGTCAGAAACTCAGGTACTCTATGTTCCTATTTGTGGGGAGGGCGGTCAGAACCTCAAGTACTTGATATTCCTGTTTGTGGGGAGGGCGGTCAGAACCTCAGGTACTCGATGTTCCTATTTGTGGGGAGGGCGGTCAGAACCTCAAGTACTCGATATTCCTGTTTGTGGGGAGGGCGGTCAGAACCTCAGGTACTCTATGTTCCTATTTGTGGGGAGGGCGGTCAGAACCTCAAGTACTCGATATTCCTGTTTGTGGGGAGGGCGGTCAGAACCTCAGGTACTCGATGTTCCTATTTGTGGGGAGGGCGGTCAGAACCTCAAGTACTCTATATTCCTGTTTGTCGGGAGGGCGGTCAGAACCTCAGGTACTCGATGTTCCTATTTGTGGGGAGGGCGGTCAGAAACTCAGGTACTCAATATTCCTGTTTGTGGGGAGGGCGGTCAGAACCTCAAGTACTCAATATTCCTGTTTGTGGGGAGGGCGGTCAGAAACTCAGGTACTCTATGTTCCTATTTGTGGGGAGGGCGGTCAGAACCTCAAGTACTCGATATTCCTGTTTGTGGGGAGGGCGGTCAGAACCTCAGGTACTCTATGTTCCTATTTGTGGGGAGGGCGGTCAGAACCTCAAGTACTCAATATTCCTGTTTGTGGGGAGGGCGGTCAGAACCTCAGGTACTCGATGTTCCTATTTGTGGGGAGGGCGGTCAGAACCTCAGGTACTCGATGTTCCTATTTGTGGGGAGGGCGGTCAGAACCTCAAGTACTCAATATTCCTATTTGTGGGGAGGGCGGTCAGAACCTCAGGTACTCGATATTCCTGTTTGTGGGGAGGGCGGTCAGAACCTCAAGTACTCGATATTCCTATTTGTGGGGAGGGCGGTCAGAACCTCAAGTACTCTATATTCCTGTTTGTCGGGAGGGCGGTCAGAACCTCAAGTACTCGATATTCCTATTTGTGGGGAGGGCGGTCAGAACCTCAGGTACTCGATGTTCCTATTTGTGGGGAGGGCGGTCAGAACCTCAAGTACTCAATATTCCTGTTTGTGGGGAGGGCGGTCAGAAACTCAGGTACTCTATGTTCCTATTTGTGGGGAGGGCGGTCAGAACCTCAAGTACTCGATATTCCTATTTGTGGGGAGGGCGGTCAGAACCTCAGGTACTCGATGTTCCTATTTGTGGGGAGGGCGGTCAGAACCTCAAGTACTCAATATTCCTGTTTGTGGGGAGGGCGGTCAGAAACTCAGGTACTCTATGTTCCTATTTGTGGGGAGGGCGGTCAGAACTTCAAGTACTCGATATTCCTATTTGTGGGGAGGGCGGTCAGAACCTCAGGTACTCAATATTCCCATTTGTTTGAGTGTGGGGAGGGCGGTCACGATTTGCTATCCGGACGATTTTCAACTGTAACCAAATTGTGCAGTTAAATGGGGTCCGACTGTACGTGTAAACTTTTGTTGGAAAGGAGGTGTTCGAACCCCCTGGATTCACCACTGAACCTATTGTTTCCTTCACAGTGTTGGACAGAGACAGCTGGTGTGTCTTGCCCGCACATTGCTGAGGAAAACCAAGATTCTCATCCTTGACGAGGCAACTGCCGCCGTCGACATGGAGACGGATGATTTGATCCAAGAAACCATTAGGACCGAGTTTAAGGATTGTACAGTTCTTACAATCGCCCACCGACTTAACACAATCATGGACTATGACAGGTAATTATTTACGAACATTCGGTACATGCGCGAAATGGAAGAAGTGGTTCGTAAAACGATTATGTCCCAAAACCATAACTTAGACAGTGGAGTAGGTGATTAATTAACACAACACCCATAGCTGCAATGGAACAGTCCTAATCAGTGTTTTAATTGACCCATAGGGTCACAAACGCCGCCACCATCTTCAACACTATATAAACACACACTCAGTCCTGTAGTCCCATTTGGTCTGATGAGTTCACAACAGTGAACGAAACCGGTCACCACCCCACTGGCTACAAATTATAGCCTATCTCCTCCGGTGCAGTCCCCACCGTCGTCTGTACTTATGACCCATAGGGAGATTCTGTTTGTGGGGCTGAGATGTTTTGATTTGAAAATGCATGTCTTTGATGCAAGTTTGATTATCAAAACAAAACTTTTGAGATGTTTTCATTTGAAAATGCATGTCTTTGATGCAAGTTTGATTATCAAAACAAAACTTTTGAGATGTTTTCATTTGAAAATATATCTACCTTCGAACTTGGTGATTATTAAACATTTAACTATGTAGCTGAGATGTTTTGATTTGAAAATGCATGTCTTTGATGCAAGTTTGATTATCAAAACAAAACTTTTGAGATGTTTTCATTTGAAAATGCATGTCTTTGATGCAAGTTTGATTATCAAAACAAAACTTTTGAGATGTTTTCATTTGAAAATATATCTACCTTCGAACTTGGTGATTATTAAACATTTAACTACCGGTATGTAGCTGAGATGTTTTGATTTGAAAATGCATGATACGGGCAATCGAGAGAGAGTTTCCTCAAGCAGAGATCAAGGGATGCTATTTCCACTTCTGCCAGGCCCTTTGGAGGAAGACCCAGGACTTAGGACTAGCAGTTACCTACAGAGAGGATCCAGAGTTGAAGACTTTCGTCAGAAGAGCAGCTGGTCTGGCACTCATCCCTCAGCGAGATGTCCACGATACCTGGATGGAGGTTATGGATTCGGCTCCCGAAGTCCCACGAGTAGACGACTTCAAAAACTACATGGTGACGACATGGATTGATTACGATGCACGATTCACCCTGGCTCTTTGGAACCACCACAACACACAAGGCGAGAATGCAGATCGTGCGAAACTGGCTCAGATCAACTTTGGAGCTGCACCTCCACCCAGGAAGAGAGTCTACCGGGAGATAGAAAACAGATTGGTCAGACTCAAGGAACAGATACAACAAGGTTACAGGACCAAGATTGAGTATCTGGACGCAGTCGGCCATTTGATCCATCTCGGATAGACACTTTGTGAACATTTGAATGAACTTCTGAAGATTTGTGAACAGAGAGTATTAAATTATTAGTATTTATATAAGTAAAAACTTGATCAGTTATGAAATGAAAGAAATGGTACTATATGTATTGTTATATTCTTGTTAATAATCTGCTTTAACATACCAATGATCAGTTATACTTGTTAATAAAATAAAACATACCAATGTTACAATTTGTTGTTGTTTCGAACTGGCTGTTTTGGTTTTTTTTATAGATTTTCTTGGACTATTCCATTATCAAATGTAGGTAACAGGTTGAGGATTACAACGTCTGAAAAATAAATTATCATTTAATAATATTTAGGGCAAAACAATTGATAAGTCGATCGACATCACTGCTTACCAATCGCCGCTGTGTTGACTCTTGTGCATGTCGACTTGTCACTCGGTGTCAATCAGCACGTGGTAAAAGGGGGGTCGACTTATACATGAGATATAGGGTTTTGACCAGTATTTGGGCAGTTGAGAAAGAGGGTCGACTTATACGCGGGGTCGACTTATACCCGGTAATATACGGTAGTTGTGCACTTGACCAGAAAAGTTGTTGTTTTAAGCTGTCTAAGATATGGCTGTCTAAGTTTTGGCAGGTTACCCGTAAAACTGTTCCTGGCATCCAGAACATGTTCCCGTACTGTCCGGCCTGCACCACCTATTTAACAGGAACATATTTCTGTTCGCCAGTGTTTGCGCCCCTCCTTTTACTTCTCACATGTACCAGGCATTGGGAACAAACTTCAATAATCAAAGAGAACAGGCCTTGGGTCAGAATTCGTTTCAAAATGCTTTCAATGTTGCCATTGACAACCCTTCTTCCTCAGAGAGGGACACCAAAATCTGGCAAAAACATTTGTCTTCAGTTGTGATTTCTATGGAGTTTTCAGTACATCAAGGTGCCTAATTTCATAAGTGTCCTTAATAGATCCTAGTTATTCAAGGACAAAAGATAGGATATCCAATCTCTAGGATATATCGAGAAAAGGGGACCAAGCTTAAAAACCAGATAGGCCTTGTCAGGCATCTAACATCCGACAACCATAAATTTTGACATTTCGAACTTCTCCCCTATAATTATGCTGAACCCCCAAAGCTGAACTTTTGTGGCAAGGTACGGTATAACTTTGGAATTAATGTGCCCCTGGTCTTTCAATTAAATAATTCGAAATTCGATCAAATTTATTTTACGTTTCACTTCAGGATCATTGTGTTTGACCAGAGCCAGATAAAAGTTTTTTCATCACCAGGGCCAAGATTTTCGAAGCTCCCTTAGCCCTAAGATAGTCGTAAGCCAATGTTAATGTATGGTCTTACGACTATCTTAGCACTAAGAGAGCTTCGAAAATCTACCCCCTGGTCTTAATATTTCAAATTTCGTTAATACTGATTTCATGTTTCACTTCAGGATCATCGTGCTTGATCAGGGCCTGATCAAAGAGTATGACAGTCCTGGGAACCTGATGAAAGACAAGAGTTCCGTCTTCTACGGAATGGCAAAAGATGCTGGATTAGCTTCTTAACGAAAATATCTCTTGATCTCTAGATATCATAGCCTGTCTTGGATATCAGTCCAGCGTCTTACCAAGCAAATTTATCTTATTGACCCTTGCTAGCCCCCGGCATGTTCCGGGATGGCCATAAATAATTTTACAAACATTTTACAAAGCTTCTTAACTCATTAGAGACCGTTTTTAAACGTTTTGAGAAACGGCACACTGGATATAAGTCCAACTGATTTCCCGGCAGAATTATCTTATTAACCTATAACAAGCTTAACCTTCTTTAGAGACCAATTTAAAAATATATTTGACCTTTCCAGAGTTACAATAAATTGTAGCCCATTAATTTATTCAACATGCAATTGATTGTAATACTATTTTTTGTAACTTTTTAGAATTGTTTTTAAAAAAATATCTTTAGTGAGCTATTCAGAGTTACAATCGATTATTTTAATATAGGTTCCAATCGATTGTAATGCTAACATCAATGGTAAATGTTTTAAGGAACGGCACAGTGGATTAGAGTCCAGTTGTTTCCCTGGTGGAATTATCAACCTTAAATTGGCCTCTTAACTCTTTAGAGACTTTTTAAAAAAATATCTTCGGTGACCTATTAAGAGCTCACCACCTGTCCAGCCGATTCCCGACAGACTTATCTTATTAACCGTTGACCGACTTCTTAATTCTTTAGAGATCATTTCATCCTGCCTTCTTTCCATTTTATAATCAGATACTTACAGTTATCTACAAACTTATGTACACAGAATGAAAGGTTTCATGTGTAGAATGTACATATAATTACGTCAAAGGAAATATGGATCATGGTTTTTATAATTTGAGAATTTGTGTGAATGATTTTTACATCAGCTGAAAGAAGTGAGAAAACATTGTAGAAAATATTTTTATTTTTATTTGTATGTATTTTATATATATGTAAATGCAAAAATATATTACTTTTCTAACAATAACTGGTGTTGATAATAAATTATATACTTATAATGTGATTTTATACTCAAGTTTAAGTGATTAGTTTTAAAAGTGGTGATTCTTTCACTTATAAACAGAATGGTACTGGTGAATATATAATCTTATTTAACTCTTTCTGCATTTCAATGCTGAATTTTTTATATAATAACTACAATCTTTGTATGCAGCACTTTTCATTCACATATTAATTTCATAAACACCAACATTAAAAATGTATTTTCAAAAGATAAAACTAACAAAATAGAATAGAATAACATCAAGGAAGACAAGGCTATTGTTGAATGAAGAAGTTTATCATCAATAAATATCCTTCTCTTCCTTATGACGCCAACGTCCTCCCAAACAGTTCGCCGCAAATGGCTGAAAAATTGACCAAGTGGTTTTAATAATAACTCACTTTATTATATGACGAGCAATGAAATACTGGGATTTATCAGTGAAATGAACTGTCTATCAAGCTACAGTGAAAATGACTTTTATTTTCACTTCGACCAGCTACTGATATTCTTTGACGTCATAAAACAATGGTCTCACGCGGCGAATTGGCTATTGACGTCACAGTGTTACTGTGGTGACGGGCTGTTCCCAGCGTCCGTTCGGCGAGAAAACGACCCTTTTTGGACGTAATTACAAGAATATCATCATATAATAAATAGAATATCCGTCAATCTTGTGAGGTAGAAATGATGAAATAAACATGGTATTAGTCCAAAAAAGACAGATATCTTTTATAACTCACTCCTCCCAAAACAATCACATTTAAAACACTGAATTTGACACATAGAATCGAGTACATTTGAAAACAAAACCAACACTTCTACAGAATTCCAGAGTCAAGTTTTATACCTTGCGTTTGCACCATGGGGGTCTATTAAAATTACATGCAAAATATTGTTCAAAAGGGGGTTTCAAACCCCCTGATTCCCCCTCTGGTATGACACTGATTGTACAACCTCCTTCGTTTGTGTAGCACTCCAGAGTCAACTTTTATACCTTGCGTTTGCACATTGGGGGTCCATTAAAATTACATGCAAAATATTGTTCAAAAGGGGGTTTCAAACCACCTGATTCCTCCTCTGGTATGACACTGATTGTACAACCTCCTTCGTTTGTGTAGCACTCCGGAGTCAACTTTTATACCTTGCGTTTGCACATTGGGGGTCCATTAAAATTACATGCAAAATATTGTTCAAAAGGGGGTTTCAAACCACCTGATTCCCCCTCTGGTATGACACTGATTGTACAACCTCCTTCGTTTGTGTAGCACTCCAGAGTCAACTTTTATACCTTGCGTTTGCACATTGGGGGTCCATTAAAATTACATGCAAAATATTGTTCAAAAGGGGGTTTCAAACCACCTGATTCCTCCTCTGGTATGACACTGATTGTACAACCTCCTTCGTTTGTGTAGCACTCCAGAGTCAACTTTTATACCTTGCGTTTGCACATTGGGGGTCCATTAAAATTACATGCAAAATATTGTTCAAAAGGGGGTTTCAAACCACCTGATTCCTCCTCTGGTATGACACTGATTGTACAACCTCCTTGATGTGTGTAGCACTCCAGAGTCTTGTTTTGTACCTTGTGTTGGCAAGGTAGAAGAGAAAACTCTTGCTGAGCTATTTTAATGATAGACTTTTTACTCAGGACATTTTTAGCGCTTAGTTCAAAATACATCTTGCCGCAGTAGATTTTTCATGCATTTAGATATAAAATCTATCACAAGTTAAATTAATTGAATTATTGTTGTGGATTCTGTGCATATTTTTGTGGGTATAAGCCTTAAATGTTCTAACTTGCGCATAGAAGATTCACAAGTCACAACCAGACTTGTTTTTAAAGATTATGGTCGCCAGTAACCAATTTGGGGTATGGAGATTGTGAGACAAAGTCTCCGTTGAATTAATGTTGGTCTGCATCATACTTCATGTGCCAAACAACTTCCTTGCAAGTCATTACTCCCTCCATGCGGTCTCCATCAAAAGCTAAAAAGCATTGCTGCATTTTGTTGACTTTTCTGTGCAAGTGTAGCAGCGCACTACACTTGAACTTCACCGTTACGCTAGAACAGAAAAGTTTACGAAATGCAGCAAAAGTTGAACAGACTGACGCAAATTCAGATTTGTGGGCGACGTTGGTTGCAAGGGCTAACTAACAAATACCAGCTATATTAATTTGAGAGTCTGTAGTTGATTTTTTATTTGCCCTTTTTCGTCTTTATTTGTATCACAAACAGAAAATATAACGAGTATATTTATCAGTGTTTAGATGTAGAAGACAGAGAAAAGGACATGTCATAATGATTGACAAGAATTGTCCTCATTTCATGGGTATTAAGTCAAACGGGTGAAAGTTTTGTGTAAATTAAATATCTTTATTTTTTAAAACTTTAGCTTTCAATCATTCAGGTTTCAATCAAAGGCTGTGTGATCTCATATTGTTGTCATAATGAAATGCACTGTAAACTGTGATTTGTAATGTTTGTAAACATTTTGTATGTCAAGCACAGTGGTCTATGTTATGGTTAGAGTGCTGGCTTCTCATGCCATGGGCCATGTGGACAGAACTTCATCCACATTGCACTCAGTTGACCCAGCTGTACAAATGGGTACCTGAACACGGAAAATACGGACCTTTATTACCCATATGGTTGAAAATAACCGAGTTAATATTTTTTATATGAGCACATGTGCACATATCACGTTTGCCTAGCAACGAATGTTTCACCGCGGCTTCCCGTATTACGTCGCCTGTGACGTCATAAAATGATTGTTCGTGACGTCACTGTAGCTTGCCGTCGCAAGGGAAGTGGGCCGTTTCCTGACTATTTTAACGCGAATCAAATGGAATAATTGGGTAATAAAGAAATTATTACACTCGAAAGTGTGCCATATGACTTTTACGAAACTCGTGCGAATTTGTGTATAACCCTCGCTCTCGCTCGGGCAATACAAAAATTCACACTCGTTTCGTAAAAGTCATATGACACACTTCCTCGGGTAATAATCTCTATATATGGTCGTGTGGAACGCTTAGTAGCGACACCGAAAGTACAATTCCTGCAGGTAATAATAAAAATTGTGCTCTTTGAGCATTCTATATATAGCATGGAAATAGTACTATACAAAAGGATTTAATATTATACGGGCTATTATTTCATTTTACTTGTAGAGGATATTTGGTGTTGTATCTTAGTTAGATGTGATAATATTAACCTTTGATGTAATTACTTAGTAATTGTATTTTAAAAAATTGTGATATTGTGTCAAATATTTTTAGCTATTTCGAAGATGTCCTAATGTTTTATTGATGAGAATTTATTGAATGATCTGTGATTTGACATTTCTTAAAGTTGCCTGTTAATGGGTTACTTTTCAATTAGTTGTTTTATGAATTTTAGTCCCACCCACTTATTACTCCAGACAACTTTGGTTTAATATTTACAGTTCCTCCTATTTTCGTATGAAGCAACTTTATGTAGGCCTGATCAATTCTAAATTGCAACAGAACAATTTTTCTCATCATTTTTGTCAACCAACATTAATCCAGGATATTTTTGCCTACCAATATTTATCCAACCCATTTTGTCTACCAACATTAATCCAACCTATTTTGTCTACCCCATTGATTCAACACATTTTGTCTCCAACATTAACCAAACCCATTTTGGTCTACTAACATTAACCCAAACCAATTTTGTCTACCAACATCAAACCAACCCATTTTCCCTACCAACATTAATCCAACCCATTTTTGTATACTAACATTAACCCAAACCAATTTTGTCTACCAACATTAAACCAACCCATTTTTCCCTACCAACATTAATCCAACCCATTTTTCCTTACCAACATTAATAAAACACTTTTCTACCAACATTTTGTACCTGATACCATTTACCAACGTTACCAAAATTAATCCTGGCCACTTTTGTCATTACCAACTTTAACCCTGGCCACTTTTGTCATTACCAACATTAATCCTGGCCACTTTTGTCATTACCAACTTTAACCCTGGCCACTTTTGTCATTACCAACATTAATCCTGGCCACTTTTGTCCCTACCGGGAATAATCCCAACCTGTTTTTTTCCTTATATCATATAATCCCAACTACTTTTGTCTCATGTACCATTTATTCCACGCACGTTCTCAATTCTCAATTCTGGTCACTTGTGTCTCTACTAACATTAACCCCACCATCCTCGGTTACCCATTGTTTTATATATGCTCCGTTACTCTCCACTATATCACCCATGGGAAACCTTATCAGAGAAATCTGTACTCAAATTACCCGCCCTTGGCCGGCGTGAGCCAATCAAACTGCTACGCAGCTTGGACCTGCGAGCCAATGACAATTCATATCACTTCGTTTCAAAGCAAGCGAGATCATTGTGTTAGCCATCCGTCATCGGTTATCTCCCTTGTCCATTTCCGTCTTATCCCATAGAGCATACTCTTTGGTTACTGACTTCGTCGCGCTGGCCAAGGGCGGGTAATTTGAGAACAGATTCCCCTTATAAGGTTTCCTATGGGTGATATAGTGGAGAGTAACGGAGCATATATAAAACAGTGGGTAACCGAGGATGTAACCCCACCTGCTTTTGTCACATTTAATCCTGTCCATACTACCTGTTTATCTCAGAAATACAAACGATAAAGGGGACCAGGGTACAATATTTCAAATTTGTATCAATTATTTTCTGATTTTCAGTTCGTTATGTATTGCAGCATATATCTATGTGTCGGTGAAGAATGCAACAAACAAAACGATTTTATTTTTTAAAATATGAATGTATGTATGTAATAAGTGACTATTTTGGATCTGAAAATCCAAAGGTTTTGTGTCATAACATTGGTAACATATTTTAGCAAATCAGTGACAATGACAGTTGTGATATTGAGGATTTATGATTATGACAATGAAAATTTATTAATGATACTAACCCTGCAAATATTTTTTTTAATTTGCTGTCTACACCAGTGATTTATTTTATTTACCTTCGCTTGTATACCAGAGGCTTCTTCTGGCCTCAATACCAGAGAAAAATGATAAATTTAGTAGACAGGGTTGGTGATTATGACAACCGTAATGAAATTTATTTTTATGACTTTGATAATCAAAACAAAACAATAATTA
This sequence comes from Gibbula magus, assembly GCA_936450465.1. Lineage (NCBI taxonomy): Eukaryota > Metazoa > Mollusca > Gastropoda > Trochida > Trochidae > Gibbula > Gibbula magus. The sequence continues at coordinate 29,864,685 of OW388298.1, read as the reverse complement.
CCATAGAAATTTATTATGATTTATATGACTGCACCAATATTGATTAAATTTGATTTTTATAATGAACGTTATCAGATTAATGATTATCGGTATTATAAGAATAATGTGTAAAAGTCATCACAGGAAACCCATAGCCAGTTAGTATCTCGGTAGCAGGGTTGCAGTGTTAGCATATCCGGCTTTGAATCAAGAAGATCTGAGTTTCTAATCCCATTAGGAGCTTTGTCTGCTGTGGAGAACTGTTCTACATACAGTGAGGTTTGGGTGCAATGCTACACTGAATTTCAGTGCAGTACCACCCATGGTTCGCTAGTTCCAGCCGATGCTTGCAGGTTTCACCGCAACACATAGCCACATGGTGTTGCAGGCTTTCTTCCTGCAATAATGCTAGCAGCCGTGATATATGAAATAATCTTTAAATGGCATTATCACCTCACTTCACTGCAATATTTTGCAACACTTTTTCCTCGGGACAGGGTGAATTATAATCGGAGGATTAATGGTGATTACGATATTATAACGAGGAAATATTTATGACAAATCATAATGAAAATATCAAATAGTTATTGCTGATGTGATGAATATCCTTATTATCATGATGGTGATTTTGATGATATATATTGTGTATCATTGTTTAATTTCAACCACCTGTTATGTATATATTATTCAGATTGTCTGTATTTATCTATGTAAAAGAGTTTTTATAAAATAATTTTAAAATAATAAAAAATATTAGTTTTAAATATTTTTATTTATATTTAAACTTTTATTTTGATTAAAATGTTTGTAGAACATAAAACTGGGACATTGCCATATGTAATTTGGTTTTAGATCGGATGTTTTCAGACTCCTTTTACTTACATAGCAAATAGGCAAATCAAGGAAATTCAAGAGGGTGTTTACTGCGGGGTCCATAAAATTTTAAATCCCGGTTGAAACCATCTCACATGCGTTGTATGTTGTCAATATGCAGAAATCATATGGAGACAATTTTCAGAATGGCTTGCAAATTACACAGAAGGAAACATTGATCTCAGTGATGAAAATATATTGTATGGATTTAAGGGCAAAATCAACAATCCATTGAAGGCAATTGTTCTTATTACAAAATCACTGCTTTGCAGATGCAATATCGAAGACATTAAATCAAACTTTTAACAATTACTGCAAGAAATTAAGATATTACAAAATAACAAACAAAATTGCATATTAAAATTATTACCGGTACATTCTGTTAAAACTCCATATGCTTTTCAAAAATCATGTACAAAAAATGCCATAATTGACCTTTTAGGGACAATGTGCACAATATTTTTTGTTATTTGAATGTATGGAAATAAATTATTACAAAAATTTAATGCAAAACTTTTCAAAGGAGGGGTTTCAAACCACTCTCCATGATCTGCCAGTTACATTTCCAACAGTTTCTATTTCATATGTTTAGGGGGCAGTAGCACGTTTTTTCGCTCAAAAAAGTCGATGAAATTTTTATGAAAAATAATGTCACCAATAGTAAAACACCCTTCTCTCATCGGAAATCAAGTAAAAAAGTGTACATGGTTCAATAAAGCCATGAGAATAATTCTGTAATTTGAAATAATAAAAGGTGTTCACATTAAAATGGCTGCCATGCAATTTGTGCTTTATACACAACACTGTTATTACCACTATGGATAATTGGTTTGTGTAATAAAATGTGTTACTCTAAAGTAAATATAAATGACATAAACTATTATAAATGGGAAATTTGAAATAATAAAATTTGAAAAAAAACCATGCTACAGCCCCTTTAAAATGTGGTTCCTTGTGTGAATAGACAAACTAGAGAATACATAAAATATTGATTTATTTGTATTTATATTAAAGGGGCAGTAGCACGTTTTTTCGATGAAATAAGTTGATGAAATGTATTTGAAAAATAATGTCACCAATAGTCAACAACCCTTCTCTCTTCGGAAAATCAAGTTTAAAAATGAGTGTACATGGTTCCGTAAAGCCATGGGGATCGTTTTTGCAATTCGAAATAATAAATTGTGTTCACAATAAAATGGCCGCCATGCAATTTGTGCTTTATACACAACACTGTTATTACCACTATGGATAATTGGTTTGTGTAATAAAATGTGTTACTCTAAAGTAAATATAAATGACATAAACTATTATAAATGGGAAATTTGAAATAATAAAATTTGAAAAAAACATGCTACAGCCCCTTTAAAATGTGGTTCCTTGTGTGAATAGACAAACTAGAGAATACATAAAATATTGATTTATTTGTATTTATATTAAAGGCGCTGTAGCACGTTTTTTTCAAATTTTATTTTTTCAAATTTCTCCTTTATAATGATAGTATATGTCATTTATATTTAATTTAGATGGTAAAACATCTTATTACACAAACCAATAGTTCGTAGCAGTAATAACGGTGTTGCGTATAAAGCAAAAATTGCATGGCGGCCATTTTATTGTGAACACAATTTATTATTTCGAATGACAAAAACGATTCCCATGGCTTTTCGGAAGCATGTACACTCATTTTTAACTTGATTTTCCAAAGAGATAAGGGTGATTTACGATTGGTGAAATTATTTTTCAAATACATTTCATCGACTTATTTGAGCGAAAAAACGTGCTGCAGCGCCTTTAAGTACTTACATGCTTGGCAAGGTTTGGTTCACATTTCATTTACCTAACTCTCTATCACAACTGTGTCTTCATCTAGGCCATTCTAGACCAACATCCTGTTAACATATCATTGTGTTAACTAGTTATTAAACATTGTTAAACTTTTGTATCATATTTATAACCAAAATATATAGAATTTGTATATTTATACATTTAGTGATTTTATGAGAAATAAAGTATTTTAACTTGCAAAGTTGTTTTCCCTTTTTTAGCTTATCATGCCAGAAGGGGCCAGATGAGCATATGGCGTCTGTAGTCATTTCTTTCCTGGAACAGAACTCGAAAACCTTGTTTCATTACATGATCAGGCATTTCATAACTTTATATCTGATAACCGTTTCTACAAATTTTTCTGACTTCTGACTTTTGACTTCTCCAGAACTGCCATGCCCCCAAAGTTAAAATTTTGTGGGGAGGTACCTTGCACCTAGAGGATCGATGGACGTGACAGAAAGTTTCCCGAAAACGGTTAAACGACTTCTCCGAAATCAGTTGGCATATTTAGCTGCTATCAGTTGTGCACTTTCCACTGCCACACGTTTTGTTTTGGTTATAACTTTTAAGCTCATCAGGGTGCCGTTCCACTAACCGATCTTAGCCCTAAGATCAATTTTAGCCAATGTCAAAGGATGGGCTTACGATTGATCTTAGGGCTAAGATTGGTTAGTGGAACGGCACCCAGGTCGTAAAGGCCAGATGGGCTTAAGCTGGAATTCCATGTGTTCGTATTCGTGCGTTAAAATTATGCGAGTCACGTGACGCGTATGCATAAGTCATGATGCGTATTGGCAGTTTCCATATGTGCGTGACTGACGTATATAGGGCATACATTGCAGCGTGATTTTCCAATTTGACCTTTGAGTATATGGACACGAAATGGCAATGTCGAATAACAAGAGTATCCAGAGAGAACTTGAGATTGACGAAGATATTCTGTTAATTGTTGAATTTGTATAGCCTGTTGTTATTATTTTTTGTAAACAAGAAGGAAATGTTGCTTGTTTTAAGGGCATCTTTATAGTTTACTTTTGTGGATTTGGTGTAAGATTTTGTTTGATAAATATTTATGAGAAAAAACGTTTCAGGCTGTAAAATGGTAGATAACGGTGAAGTCGTAGACGAAAGATAATGTCATTATGTGTCCTCAGTCGACTGTTACATCACAATTTAGGAGTCGAATTTCGCATGTGGAACTAACGTGTGTTTGATATTACCTTGCTTTCAGAAAATACATAAAAATACTCATATATTTTTTACCATTTTGTGAAACATCCATATATGGACGTAAACGACAAATGTTGATAGTTATTATTGACAAATAACAAAATTAGAACCCCTGAACCATACATGGTGTCAAAACAAAGTGAACGCGTTACTAACGGGGATGGTGAACGAATTACAGCCACTTGGTGTTTTCTTTAGGAATGTGTTCACCACGATATTATATCATCAGTCATTGAAAGTAATGGGCCGTTGTCTGTAAACTTTTTACATTTTCGACTTCTCCTCCAGTACCGTACCCCCAAAGCTGAAATTTTGTGGGGAGGTACCTTGCACCTAGGGGATCTTATTTTGTACATTTCTCATTTATATGATCTTTGATAGGTGGAGACTCACTACGGGGCATTAACCACAAAAACTCCCAACTATCCATAAGAAAACACTACAACGGATAAGGAAAAGGCCAACAAACTATCTGACCATTACTGTAAAATAAGCAATTTCAAGAGAATATCACCCAAGTGTCTTCTGATATCAAATATATCAACACGAGTTGATAAAAGTTTCAAATATCCGAGGTTTGCATCCAAAATCATTATTCTTATTACGTTTAAGTGAAAATAGTGTTCATCTCTGAGCACATCTCTACCATTTGACTTCCAGTGAGGTGAGGTCATAGCATTGTGACGTCATCATGATTAAGACGTCATAGCATTGTGATGTCATTACTCGATGATGTTAGAGTATTGTGATGTCATGAAGTTTACGATGACAGGGCATTGTGCAAAATCTACTGCCAAAACGATATCTCCTAGGAGATATCGCTTGATTTGGGTGATAAAGAAACCTACTCTGGTGGTTTCAAATTAACAGCAAAGCAATACCGAAGATCTCTAAACAGCCACAACATGATGAACTATTTAAGAAATAGAAGACGAGTTGGCGTGCTTTATCGTTGAATAAAACATAGCAGGGAGCATAAAACACGAAGGGCGCATATGAGATGCCCTTAAATAGTAACTCGCTTTTCTATAAAAAGATATTATGTTGTTTGTATAAACAATATTTTGAAAATATAAATGCCTCCCGCCGTAGAACACATTCTCTAGCACTGAACAATCAAAGTGACGTAAATATGACGTCATTTGCTAAGCGACGCCCTAACTGACGTCTAAAATCACGAGCCTGTTTTATTCACAGGGGCTTGTATTGTCGAAACTAGCAATTAAAACGAATATGAAGTCGACGATCCAGCCCCATATACTATAAAAAAGTAAAGGGATGTAACGGGGTCAACACCCCATGTCCGTTTGAAATTATATTTCAGAATGTTGTCATCATATTATCATTCAATGTTATATATCACGGCAAAGCCAATACATTTGTCTTTAAAACAAGCCATCAAACGTAAAAATCGAACGGATAATAACAAGGATATGATTTTTCAAAGCCAAAAATATTAGCACATTGCTCATGTAAGCCATTTGCCTGGCCCACCAAAATAATAAAATATTCGCTTGAAAAAATTATTATAAAATACTTTATAATATCCTGTCAGCTAATAGTGACCCAGTTACAAAGCCCAGTATTTGTTGCATCAGATCGCGCAAGAATTATAACACGGGGTGCACTGTAATTGACGTACCAGAGATTTTAGATGATCTCAAGTGTGTTTCGAAACATCGTTTGTCTAGTAGTCATCCATATTGAATGACCTGTTTCTTGTTTCTTTCAGTTCTAATTTTCTCCTTTTGAAATCCCTCCCACTTTCTCTCATTTTCCTTCTTTCACTTTTTCTCTTCAGTTTCTTAGCACTAATTTCCAATGATTTTCCGGGTGTTAGTTGATTCTCTTCATAGACATCCAATAAATATCCCTGTCCGATGTTCTTTTGTGAAACAGCAGCGCTAAGTCTGTAGTCGAAACTCTCAGAAGATGAATAATGCCTTGATTTTGGTGCTTTGCTTGCTACTGTATTGTTGAAGGATTCATTTCCCTTGGTGCTTCCATAAGGAGCCAAGCGTACAGCATTCAATGCGTGAACTTCAAACACTTTCTCCAGGGCTTCCTTCATAACATCCCCACTCAAGCACTGACCTCGAGGAAGTGACTTGTATCTGTAGGCAGCGCCATGTTTCCGAAAACCACACCATGTTCCACATTGGGAGTGCTCTCCAAATACATGAGGAACAATACACCTCAACCCTCTTTGTACTCCTTCAACATCATTCTTGTTCTGTGCTAATACATATGCATAGCATTTTTTCAAGTATGCGATGACTTTGCCGCTGAGTTTCCTATGCGTCTTAGCTGCTGTATACAAGGCATTTGTAAGTGATTTCTTGGCATGGTTGATGTCGCTCCATTTGATGATGTCTGGGTCATAATCCTTCCTAATGTGAGCTAATGTGGTAGTGTCATCATCCATTACCACATACTTGACATGGTGGTCTTCACAATGAATGTCCTTGAGAAGCTGCACACATACACTGGATTCCATAGCCTTTGCAGAGGCTGACCAGTTGTACCTACAATCATGTATTGTTGCTGGTTGACCCTTAGCATCTGCTACTTCACAGGTCCTGCAGGTGGATTTCCTTGAATAATACGCAATTACTCGCCCTGTATGTTGCCCTATCAGTGAGCCATGACCTGACTTGCTGTTGTAAGTTCTACCAGAACTGCGTCTCTGCCAACCCATATCGTAGCATCCAATCAGTAGAGTTGCCACACCATCACTGTGTATGTTGCCCTGTGCTTGTTGCCTTTTTTGACATTCTAACTCTTCCTGCAAAGACTTCCCACATGATCTCCTAGCAATAGTCTCGATAGCAGGTCCTATCTCTCTCTCTCTCTTCTTCAATGTTCGGTCTGATATGCCTGGTATGTTTAGAGATGCCAACCAGCTGGAAACGTGAGTTGGACCTATCCCAGTGTGAACCATACCTGAAAAATAAAACAGTGTATTTGATTATAGCAGGGGTTACAAAGTACAGTGAAGACATTTTTAATCTGAAATGACAGATATAATTTGACGTCATAAAATAATGGCCTGACGTAATGATTCTCTTATGACGTCACATTATCACCTTGTCAGCAAGTTCTTCACATATGACCAAATGACGATGATTACACCATTCATAATAAATAGAATATCTGTCAGTTCTTGAAGAGTAAAATGATGATTATAAACTTGCCATTTGTCTTAGAAAAGAGCAACGTCACTACAAATCAAGTTATGGTGACACTATACCCGAACCAACCGAAGCTAATAAACTCAATCAACCGGCAAACCTGTTAGCAGTGCGGATAAAAATCACATGAACAGCTACAACAGGTATACCGACTTTTAGAGTCATTGAAGGTCAGGTTCTGGGAATTTCATTACTGCAGTCTGTGGACAACCCTGTCTCCAATACCCTCTTAGTGCATCTATCTAATCCAACTCCTACTCATCTTTCCCAATTTTCAAATCAGCTTCTCAGTAGAAGGACATCTTCCACGTGTATGGTGACACTATTCCCGAACCAACCGAATATAATAAACTCAATCAACCAGCAAACCTGTTAGCAGTGCGGATAAAAATCACAGCAACGGCTAAAACAGGTACACCGACTTAGAGTCATTGAAGGTCATTACTTTCATTACCGCAGTCTGCAACACATCATAGCAATTACAAGTGTCAAGTTTCAAGCCACTACAACAACTAGAAATATATGCATGTGATGCACTGTGATGCTTTGGGATGGACGGACGGACGGATGGACAGAATGAAGACTATAAATCCCGCTTATCATTCTGACTGATAAAAAATAGAGCCATGGGCTCTGTAGCTCATCAGGGTTTCATTGATTTACTATCTAAAGTTGAATATTTAATAGTTATTTAAGTTATTGTTTACAAGCAAAAGATAGGGTTCTTAGATCATGACCACTGTGACCCCATTTGGGGTCACGGGGTCACACAATCTACAATTTTGAATCCCCATTTGCCAAGGAGTCTGCACACAACTTTTCAGCTCTCTAGACCTTTTGGAACTGGAGAAGAAGATGAAAATAGGTTTTTAAGCATGTGACCCCTGTGACCCCATTTGGGGTCACGGGGTCACGAAATCTACAATTTAGAATCCCCATCGGCCAAGGAGTCTGCACATAAAATTTCAGCTCTGTGGAGTCATTGGTTCTGGAGAAGAAGTCGAAAAAGCGAAAAGTTTACGGATGGACGGACGGACGGACGGACGGACGCCGGACACCATGCCATGCCATAAGCCCATCGGGCCTTTCAGGCCTGATGAGCTAAAAAATGCTCTGATGTCATCGAACAATGCTCTGATGTCATGATGACACATTGCTGCTGAGGCGATATACTTTCTTGAATCGACTCAGCCTAAATGCGATCCGACTACTGTAAACAAAAGGCTCGGTCTATATACATATTAGTGCAATAAGAGCCATACTGTTATTACCTGCCCAGGGCCCCTAATTGTGGAAATACGACATTACGGTATTACAGAATATTACAAACCGGCGGCCGCTTTCGTGTTAACGTCATAAATTGGTACTCCTCTGCTGTTGTTTGAGGTTCGATGACACTTCCCGGTCGGGACACTGTTCACGATGCCACAATCACAAAGGATGTACAGGATGCTTGCAAGGCCGTAGCGGGTCTCCTCTTGAATACCAGACAGATGTAATCCATTGCCACACTCGAGACAGTTCATGTTTCTGCTGAGAACATCCAGTTCAACAATACGCCTTCCCTCCTTCCATGAAATTCTGTCTGTATCTATGTGGATGGTAGGTTGAGAGGCTCTACCTGCAACACATTGGATTCATTTTGTTAAAAGAGTCAAGTTTTATCATTACACATAATGACATAATTATACATTTCCATACCCAATCAGAAATGGATGATTAGTGATAAAGTTATAAGCCGGACCGGATTTGTTGCGGACGAACTGACGGACAGACTGACGGAGCCCCGCAACTTCGTTGTTGTGAGAGATAAAAAACTATGTCATGTAACGTCAATATTTTGGATCACAGTTTCTTCAATAGTACAAGTTATTGTACTTTTCAGGACTTGTTACATTTGTTACTACATTTGTTCACTATATAAATGGCATGTATTTTCTAGAATCCTATGTCATGGTGAAAAGAGTTTTATTGATAGATAAATGTAGAAAATTCATGTAGAAATACTTGTCAGTTACACAGGAAGTTCTCAAATGAGTTCCCCACTAATTTCAAATGGTCCGCAATTGTAAGTTAAAGATACATACCGGTAGTCAGGGTTTGATCACGAATAGGATTGACAGCGGTCTTTTTCTCCCATGCGAAATTTTCGGCTACAAACAGAGAAAAATTCAATATAAATACTGTCACCTGTTCCATAAAAATTTATATTAATTTATATGTAAATTGTAATTATCACATCTATTGAAATAACAATTATGTGTTTTCTGATAATATTTTTGTGAATTTATTCACAGATATTATTTTATAAAATAAATTCTTATCCACCCTAAGATAGGGACGCTGCCTTTGAAATGCATTGCACAGACAGTGGTTTCTCCTTTTATGTCATAAAAAGATTTACACTGAGAATGATATGAGTTTAGTTTTACATATCATGACATGTTTTGGTATATTTGTCTATTGTTTATAAAAATCAAAAATGATAAGATTGTACTTATTTTTGTGGAAATACACATATACAATCATAAGACCCACTATAATATTATGGACCACCTTCATACTTCTGTTTTTGAGGGCGGGGTTTGGCCTATAACATTTACTATTATACTATAACGAAGTTATCGGCACTAACGAATTTACGTGCACATCGAATGAAATTGTCAATCACTCATTTTCCTTCGTAGAAACTAGGGTTTACTGACCGTTTGGTTAAGTTAGAAGGGAAAAGATATCACCAGAATCCTGTTTGCCGGGTTTGTGTGATGTGAGATGTGCCACCAAGCTCGCTAATATAATAATATAGATCTACCGTCTATCGCCATTCGCAACCATAACACGAAGGAAGTTACAAAACCTGGAATGGGAAATACCCCTTCCGTAAAAGGAACATACGAACACGGATTTAGACCAACGTGTGAGGACGCATATATATTTTTAAAGCTTTTTCATAAGTTTAGGGCACGGCTAGATCTAATTGACAAGCAATATTCCTATTGCCTGTGACATTAATTTTGTTACAATGTACTGTAGGCATAGGGCCTAAATAAGAATGCAATCTGTTCGATGGTGACTTTCTTGTTAGGATTTTTGTAAAGATTAAGCAGCGTTAACAATATTTCATTATGTCCTTGAAATCTTGGAAAATATGCAAATAATTATATATTTATGCGATTATATTGGTAATATGCTGCATTTACTGTGTTGACTTTTGTGCAATCCCGTATCTTTAAATAGCGTCGCCCTCCGAATGTTTTGTTTTCGTAATATTTAATTCTTTATATTCTGCCTTCAGGCCGAAGATTACGCATGGGCTTGTCATTCATTTGTATCATCTGAGTAAACATGTATGAAATGGAAAAAAGACTTGTGTAAAACTGGGGTGGATGATCATATGTGGTTCGGGATGGGGTTGTTTGGTGGTCTGATCGAGGCGGTGGATGATGGATGATGATTGCTTATTGATACACACGTGTGTGTATTGTATTAATATTTGACCTCTTCTTTGTATTTGCCTGATATATGCCTAGTGTCTACAACAACATGAACATTAAATAATTCTCTTATTTTATGTCATCTTCACGTAAGGCGATATTTTGGGCGATCTGGTTGATTTGCGCGTCGATTTGGCCTAATAGATTAATTACCTAGATAATAAACCCATTGCATATCTTTAACATGATTACAGAAAAATCAGGATTTATTTCTTCAAATATAATACTAGAATAATGTTAAATTTAAACTCATCCCAACGCAGAGGCTATTCGACGTCAGAAATTTCAGTAGAATTTCTAGCAAACGAACGAGTGTCAAAAGACGAAGTATACTGCTAATAACGGGTTCTTCACCTTCCGAAGTAGTGTCAACATGATCAACACTTGGAGTTTTAAGAAAATCGGCAACCTTCTGTCGCCTTAAAACCTCCGATTTCTTTATGAATTGGCCATTTTTCTTTCGCACAGAATGCAGCGTTGTTGCGCTCGCCATATTGTTTACAGTAGCGACGCGCGCTTCTAAGGGAGGTAAGTCGTGGTGACTTAATCTCTCGTATGATGCGCAGAAAATCGGCGCATAAACAATCGTTCTGAACGTCTTTAAAGGGGCCGTTCTGTCGGCAAAATCCGCCATATTGGATTTTGTGCATAACGTGAAATGAAAACACGCTATATTTTACCTAATGTTGCAACATTTTAATAATAAAAGGTATGCACTGATAGAAAGTTCACATAGTAACACATAGCATGTCATAAAACTGGTAAACAATTTGCTGTTATGCCGTAGCAAACTTTTCCCCACTCGCAGCGCTGATGAATGGCTTCAGTTTCATTGTTTTTATTTTTTTAATAAATGTCACTTGTCTTTATGAAGTTCTGAAATATAAATTCATCAAAATAATACCTTTATTAATATCTTTTAACTTGACTGTGTTTTAATCATTGATTAGTAGCATATTTGTGTAAACGGGGATATCCTCTCGAATTTCGTTTCCACAAAAAATACCCCGATAGAACCCTCCTTTTAAGGCTTGTTCGCCAATCCAGATTTCTTCTTCGGAAATAAAAATATGTTTAAACCATTGTTGAGTGATTCACTGTTGATGTGACATGTTATGTTCGTAGCGCAAACGTAGCCTAACAGCTGACAGCCGAGACCAGTAGAAAGTCGAAGGGACGTAACTCTTGCGATGACTTCGCTTTGTAACGTTTGTTATCGATATCCAACGACACACCACCAGTATTACGGCATATCTAAACTAAGGTAGGTAATTATAAACATATGAGTGGATATAAACTATGTAGCATATCATTAAAGCAACAGATTGCATCGTTTATCTAATATACTAAGCTTGTATGGTGTATTCAAAGTTCAAACGTTTGTTGTTTATATGACAGACTATGGGCGCACTTGATTGGCTCTATTCCGGTCACTTGAGCGATCTCCCCGTGAAACGAAGTTACCGTATTTCCTCTAATAGACGCCCGGCGTTTATTTTTTCGGACCTCCTTCAACCCCGGCTTCTATTCGATATCCGGCGTCTATTATTTTTTTGGCATATAGATCGCCCGACTAACAAATTTAAACACATAGAAATGCAATCATGAATATTTATCATGAATTTTTTTTCGTGAATATGATTTTCTTTTGGTAAATATTTATTATTTATTAAACGGGAACAATATTTTCTGTAAGAGACATACTTAATATATATACATTGCATTTTTATGTCCCGAATCGGAGATTCCAGGGGTATGTTGTTTTTCACCTGTCCGTCTGTCTGTCTGTCCGTCTGTGTGTTTGTCCACAAAACGTTATTTAAAGCCTTGGCCATAACTTTGGATTGCTCAGAGCTAGGGCATTCATACTTGGCATGTGGATACCTTGTGATGAGACCTTTCAGAACAGGTCATCATGTTTGACCTTGTGACCTTACCACAGTGGACATTTTCGGAAAACTTTAACCATGGCCATAACTTTGGATTGCTCAGAGCTAGGGCTTTAATACTTGGCATGTGCATACCTTGTGATGAGACATTTAACATGAGCTCATCATATTTGACCTTGACCTTGCCGCAGTGGACATTTTGAGAACACTTTAACCTTGGCCATAACTTTGGATTGCTTAGAGCTAGGGCTTTCATACTTGGCATGTGCATACCTTGTGATGAGAAATTTCAGATAAGATCATCATATTTGACCTTGTGACCTTGACCTTGCCGCAGTGGACATCTTCAGAAAACTTTAACCGTTGCCATAACTTTGGTATATCCGGGGGCATCCGTGTTTAACAAACACATCTTGTTTCAAAACAAGTTTTCTCATCATAGCCTATCACTTGGCGGCTAAACGGGGCCCGCTGTCTATTCCAGGCCTGGCGTCTATTGAAGGAAATACAGTAATTTGGGTTATCCAATGTGGCAACCAACGTACATAGCTAAGTTTGTTTCCCAAAACTACCGAACTTTTCTAAAGTATTTACGACATTGACAACGATATCTCAACAGATGCATATCTTCTGAATATTATGTACATGCACAACACATGTACATACTATTTTTTTCATATACCGTTTTAAAATAATTATTATTTACAAATTTTATTGAAATTAGGGCCTGTCTTGAAAAATAAATGGCATTGCACAAAAATTCAACCGAGCACATGCATAGAAAGTATACTCACTTATAAATCGTTCAATGTAAAAAAACAAATTGTATAAGATATACAAACATATATATAATTTGTAGATGATAAAAATAAGAATGATGATTAAAAGAATTAAATGATACACAGAGAAAGCAGCAAGCTTGGTTGATGTGGGGTGGATTAAGACCGAGTATACTTTGGCACAGGACAGGTTTACAGGACTGTATATTATGATATATTTACAAATACAATAGTATACAAATGTATAATAGTAATAATAAAATTTTGTCTTTTTCAGATTGAAGACGATAAGAACAAAACTGAAACAAAGCCTTGCTGAAAATGATAGCACAAGAAAAGAAGCCTTGAGATTTATCTAATATGATCACCAGGAAAAGCACTGTTTGAGAAGATCAGCCTCTGAAACTGGAGCTGTGATTTTTCAGTGATGCGGACTGCGAATGAAGCTTGTGGATTTGCATTATGTCATAGTCGATGGATAAACTAAATCAAGTTGTTCGAGGGAATCTCTGTGACGTTTGCTCATTCTGAAACTAGAGCTGTGATTTATCGGTGACGCGGACTTAGGGGATTTGTGTTGTGTCATAGTTGATGGATAAACCAAATCAAGTTGTTCGAGGGAATCTCGTCTTTTTCAGATCGAAGACGATAAGAACAAAACTGAAACAAAGCCTTGCTGAAAATGATAGCACAAGAAAAGAAGCCATGAGATATTAATATGATCACCAGGAAAAGCACTTTTTGAGAAATCAAGTTGTTCGAGGGAATCTGGTGTGTAGTTAACTCATTCCTAGATGTTTACACTTTGACATCTCAGATGAGAAAACTTAAAATAAACCACAAAAACAAACATTAGGATTAAGGATTCCCTTTGAAGCTGAGGACTTCGTAAATTTTATGATTTGAGCTCCTGATCTGTGGTTGTGTCTATCAGATGGACCCAGACAGTGATCAATGAATACAGAAACAATAATAACACATGTGAGTTAAAGATTGAATCCAAAACATGATATAATTGGCTGACATAAGATTCTGTTATATAATATGTTGATTTGGTGACAACACTTAATTGGAGTATGGAAAACCAAATAAGTTGATTTGGGAAAGTGACATTTAAAAATTTGATCTACAAAATAAAAACTATGAAGAAACTATTTAAATCTTGATAGGATGTGATGTGATCTGTGGATTTTGTTACAATACAAGATGGGATTGAAGAAAAAGTGGATAGATGACTTAACATTTCAAAATTTGATCTGCAAAATCAATTATGAAGACTTGGACAGTTCTCTTTAAATCTTGATATAATGTGATCAGTGGATTTGGTGAAAATACAAAATCAAGGTGAGAAAAAAGTGCATAGATGGCTTAAAATTAAAAAATTTGATCTGTAAACTCAACCATGGAGGCTTGGACTGTGATCTTTGAATCTGGAGACATCATTGTCAAGAAGGAACCGGAAAGCGATGACGATTTATTATTAAAACCAGAACATCAAAATGGTGAGGACAGTATTCGTAGAGGAGAAACAGGGTGTCAAAGTTTTGATGCTCCACCTTGTTCTGCTCCTGGTCCAGAATCTGCTGGTGGAGGCCCTGGATCCACAAAAGGTTTGGAGAATGGTTTGGAGGAGGAAATGTGCACATCTGACGGGGAAAGGTTTAATGTTGTTGAGGCTCCAGATGGTTCGGGAGACGAAGAAAATGAGAATGAAGATGGAAATTTAAATGAAGACGATGATGAAGAACGCAACCAGCCCTTCACACACATGGATCATGTCCAAGGTGAACCTCGTGTTCGTGATAATTTGACTTGGGGTCATTCTGCAAAAGATGCTGCTCAGGACCTGTTTAGGAACACCAGTTCTCCTTCTGCTGCAGAGGTGGCTGAATTTGAGATGGATTTTCAAATAAAGGAAGAGAAGTTAGATTCAGGATATGGAGAGTATCAAATAAAAGAGGAACCATCTCTCTCTGGAGAAACAGAAAAAGCTCAGGAAAGTTATAGAAGCAGCGGAAGAATGACAAATAAAAGAAGACATCAGTATCATGATGACAACATACCTGGAGAGCAAGTCAGAAGGAAAGGCTTTTCAGTCCGCAAAGAAAAGGATCAAGCAAAAAAAGATGGAAGCAGGAAGATATCCAAAGATTCTTCAGAGAAGAAGAAAGGTTCACGAGAAGAACTACTTAGTGATATTCATGTTTATATTGATAATGCATGGGAGGAGATGAAAAAAGAAAACCCTGACATCTCAAATATCAAAGGAATTATTGAGAAGAAGGACGGGCAGGATGACAGTACGATCGCCCAGTATGCCATCATCGACCCAGAGAAGAGAGAAATGGTGGGAATAAAATCGGTCAACCCAAAACAGTGTCATATCTGCGGGAAGTTATTTGAGTACGCGTTCCACAAGCGGTTCCACGTGCAGCAAGTCCATCCTGACACTCTGAAGAGGGATAAACGCACGGTTGCAGATAAGAGCAGTTTTAATGCTCGGTACAACAAAAAATGTTTCATCTGCAAATCAATGGAGTTTTCACATCCATATTACCTTCGCCTTCATATGCGGGAAGACCATCCAGAGGCCTTGATCGACAACACAATGATCCAGAAGCTAATTAGGGATGAGTCGGGAAATGTTACTACATCAAAGAAGAAGTGTCCAGTTTGTGCAGTAGTTTTCCCTTTTACGTACCAGCTTAAATACCACATTCAGAAGGCACATGCTGAGGTTCTGGCTGAGGATATGAGAGTCAGTATGAACAGTCTGCCTACAAATCAGCCGGAATCTTTGCAAGATGATGATGCAGAGGATGAAGAGGTTAGACCTGAGTCAGAAATCAAAATAAAATATACTGTGAAGGATATCAAAAGTATTAAGAACAATTTGCAGAAATGGAATTTGAAAAAGGCGAGGAAAAGGGTGAAGGGAACAGGACTAACGGTAGAAAGACCAGCAAAGGTTCTTAAGGGAGAGAAGAGAAAGGAAACAATTATATCACAAGGTCCAAATATAAAACGAGGAAGGGGAAGACCCAGAAAGAATCGTTGCATTGTGACTGCAACATCAAGAGGCCGGCGAGGAATTATTGAGAAGAAGAAAAAACAGGATGACAATATGATCGCCCAGTTTGCCCCTGGAGTAATTTTGATGTCTGAAACTGCCTCAGGGGTAAAGAATATTAAGGAATCAATTTTCAAGCCAGATCATGATCCAGGAACTAAAGCATCAAATGTAGCTCTTCAAGGCACCTTGACAAAACCAAAGGGCAGAGGTAGACCCAAAAAGGTTCCACATCCAGTAAAAGAGATTACTACAGGAGATGCAAATTTGATGACTGAAACTGCCTCTGGAGTAAAGAGTTTTAAGGAATCAATATTCAAGCCAGATCCTGATCCAGGAACTAAAGCATCAAATGTAGCTCTTCAAGGCACCTTGACAAAACCAAAGGGTAGAGGTAGACCTAGACTGAAACCATGTGTAGGAAATGAAAACACTGTCGTCAATACTGTGAATACAAAACTTCAATATTTATTGAGGTTAACAGCCACAAATACATCTGGAGCAGGGCATTCCCTTGACCCAATTGTCAATGAAGGAGATTCTGAATCACAACGAGATCGAGCAACGAATACATCTGGAGCAGGGCATTCTCTTGACCCAATCGTCAATGAAGGAGATTCTGAATCACAACGAGATCTAGCAACGAATATATCTGGAGCAGGACATTCCCTTGACCCAATTGTTGATGAAGGAGATTCTGAATCACAACGAGAACGAGCAACAACTACATCTGGAGCAGGACATTCCCTTGACCCAATTGTTGATGAAGGAGATTCTGAATCACAACGAGAACAAGCAACAAATACATCTGGAGCAGGACATTCTCTTGACCCAATTGTCAATGAAGGAGATTCTGAATCGCAACGAGATCGAGCAACGAATACATCTAGAGCAGGTCATTCCCTTGACCCAATCGTCAATGAAGGATATTCTGAATCACAACTAGAACAAGCAACAATTATATCTGAAGCAGGACATTCCCTTGACCCAGCTGTCATTGAAGAAGATTCTGAATCACAACGAGAACGAGCAACAACTAAATCTGGAGCAGGACATTCCCTTGACCAAGTTGTCAATGAAGGAGATTCTGAATCACAACGAGAACAAGCAACACATATATCTGAAGCAGGACATTCCCTTGACCCAGTTGGCAATGAAGAAGATTCTGAATCACAACGAGAACAAGCAACAACTAAATCTGAAGCAGGACATTCCCTTAACCCAGTTGTCAATGAAGAAGATTCTGAATCACAACGAGAACAAGCAACAACTAAATCTGAAGCAGGACATTCCCTTAACCCAGTTGTCAATGAAGGAGATTCTGAATCACAACGAGAACGAGTCAACGGTCAAGATAAATATGGATGTAAAGCAAGATTTCTTCAATCGTTCAGAATGTCTTCCCTGCGTAGATCGTTCACTATGGCTCAGAAAGTAGAGGTTGTTGACTGGCATCAGGATAATGGGAAGAACTTCAGTAAGACACAGAGAGAGTGGGGGATCGCCCGAAAGCAAGTTAGACAGTGGTGCAGCGAATATGAGAACTTATTACAGATGAAGAATTTGGCGTCGAACATGAGGAAGATACACATAGGGAATAAACCGAAGAGCGAGGAGATGGAACAAGCCCTCTATGATTACTTCAAAAATCTACGGGACTCTGGGATCAGAGTGAGCAACACGGACCTGCAAGTGAAGTCAAAGGAGTTGGCCAGTCAGATGAGTATCGGAGACTTTCGGGCTTCAGTCGGCTGGCTGGCAAGATGGAAGAAGAGGTACTACGTCTCCATGAGACATGGCACAAACGACGTCCAGAAGGATAACATCGAGAAACTCCAGGAATTTCACACGACTATTCGACGCATCATACAGAGAGGGAACCACACACTGTGTAACATTGCCAATGTGGACCAAACAATGGTGAGGTTAGACCAGCCTGTCACATCCACCAATCTCAAGAAGGGAGAAAAGACTGTCACAGGAGCAAAGAAGGCGGCGACTGACGCACTGTGTGCAGCAGCAAGTGAGACTTCTCGAACAGAAAATTCTGAGGAAATAATTATCTTGCAAAATCTTCCAGAAAATCAGGATAGCACTGTCTCAGTGACTCATGCTTTTGACCATAGTTGTTTGTCATGCAATGCCAAGATACAAAGATCACCAAATATGCACGATGTAACCTCAGCAGCAGATCCAGACAATAGTGCCAAAATACAAAGTACCATGGATAATTTCCTCAGAGGTTCCTCAGAGAAGGCAGAATTTTGTACTGATGTCATTAATAAACCTGAAGAAACACCCGTCGCTCCTGAAAGGAGATCAGGAAGGAAACGCAAACTAAAGGAATTTACTGATTTTGTCCCATTTGATTGAAACTATCCGATGGACAACCATCAAAAAGGAACATTGTTGAGAACAAGCGGAACATCTTCTGTCGAACATGCAATAAAGTGTTCCCTGGCACTGAAGCTTTCAACGAACATCAGTCCTCATGTAGGGCTCCAGGGTTGGACAGCCCTGGAACAGGATACTATCCTGGTATAAAGTGTCCACAGATTTTCCAGACCGTTTCCGTGCATCATCTTCACATGTTGAGGGACTATGGTGATTCCAGCAAAACTTGTCCATTCTGTGGAAAACCCTTTGCCTTTCCTTCTGCTATGAAGAAGCATATGATGATCCATACAAATGAGGCAGTAAGAAAAGCCTTGACATCTTTGGAATCCAATGAAACGAGTGATCAGGACTCCCAGTTGGTCAACGTCTTGTCGAACCTTGGAGATGGAGATGGTTGTGATAAGGGAGACAAGGAAAAAGCTTTGGAACTTTCTATTGCACTGAACTCTGTGAGTGGAGCTGAAGTGCTGGTGTCACAATCACATTCATCTGATCTTGATGTGAAATACTCATAATCAGCACCTTGTCCTTGGAATTTGTGGTGACACTGTTTCATAAATGGGTATTTCAGACAAATATGAGAGAGCATACTATTCTTAAAATTTAAATTTGTTATATAAAAGATTAAAAATTTGAGAATTAAAAAAATTTTTTTCCACTGTTTACTCTGGCTGAAAAGAGGATCTTTGTGACTGAACGAATTTAAAACATCATGTAAATAAATGTAAAACAAAACCTCTACAACTGATCAGTGTCAGTTCATGACACCAACATGATTGGATCACATGATTGTCTAAATAAATACATTCCTGCAATGATCTAGAACAAATGCTCAAAGTAACCAATACAATTCAACTATAATCCCCAAATCATGATACATGATACAAAACAGTGCAATCTTTACAGAAATGTATTACATATATGTGTTCTGGGTTCCTTGACACAACCACAAATCTCCGCTTCTATCTATCAAAGATGCTATTCCCAAATGTGATCTTTCTAGCTTTACTGGTTCTTGAGAAGAAGTCATTTAAAGATTTTAGGGTGAACCCCCTGCCACGCCCATATTTGATGGGGGTCAGAACCAAATAAACAATTAAATTATTAATGTAATAAGCTGTTATTTTGAAATTTTCAACTTCCTATGTCAACTGATCTGGGCATAGAAGTAGTTTAGGGGCTTCACTAGCAATGCCTGCAAAGCCCGTATATTTAAATTGAACAAACTATGATCCCATAGGTGCAAGGTACCTCCCCACTAACTTTCAGCTTTTGGGGTGCAGCAGTTCTGGTGGATAAGTGGAAAATGTGAAAACGGACGACTGCTCATGCCATAAGCCCATCTGGTCTTTCAGGCCTGGTGAGCTAAAAATAAGAATAACCGAAGGAGCAAAAGGCACCACTCCAACACTAGGTCTAACCACATGCCAAGTTTTGTTTAAAAATAATTACTGCATAGATTTTGAAAGAGAGGCCTCAAATTGATTCCATGTAAACAAAAGAAAAAATAAAAAAATGAAAAAACAAAAGTAGCAAAAGACACCACTAGGTCTAACCACATACCAAGTGTTTAACAGTTATTTAAATATGGCCGGGAAACGAAAACATTTTTAAAGAACGGAATTAGAAGTGAAGCCATTTCCTAAGTCTTTCTCTAAGTCAAAGGCCATAACTCTGAAAATATTAATCCGATCCCTGAACTATTATTACGTCAAAGCACTCGGACTAGCGTCCTCGTGCTTTAACTATAATAGTTCAGGGCAAACCTATACTTTATTACAAAACACATTGGAGTACAGCGAACTTTATTTCTTAAATAACACAGTCATGATCGTTACTAGCGATGATAAATACTACAAATCTGTTAAAAAATGTTTGTTTACATAAAAACTGGAAATATTTGCAAGTTCACATTTTAGGACATGATTTCCGATTCATTTAAGTAGACAATTGCCAAATTTCATTAAATTTTGTCAAATAGATGTCAAGTTACAGTGTCTGCAAGTACATCAACATGAAAAAATTAAATTCCGCTTGTAAGAGCCAATGCTTTTTGTGAAGTGTCCGCTTGTAAACAAGAAAAGCCTTTCAAAAAGGCATGGTTGGAGGCATCTTGTTAAGGCTAAAATATATTATAAAAAGGATATGTATGTCATATGTACATATAGCAAAATGCAGCCTGCATTATGGTCATTTTGGGGGATAAAAGCTTTGATTACTAATCACACAATTAGTTATTCAATTCAAAAGTCGCTAATAAAAGAATTTTACCTCGATCATTTAAGTTGTGTATATGCTTTTCAATTTACATACATTATTTATTCATAAATAAAATAAAATTATATGTAATCTATCATTTGAAAATGAAAGTGAACATTCAACTTCCCCGATTTATTTTAAAGCGCAACTCCCGGGTGTTTTTGCTCCAATTTTGAAGTAGGCCTATATTATGAATTTGATCAAAACGTTGTTGACAGTTGTGTCATTGTTAGATTCCAGCAATAAGAATATGTAGGCCTATTTTCCCTGAGACACGCAGTCAACCATTTGTTAAACATTTGCAAATTTAAAGTGTACCAATTCGATTGATTATGAAGCATATTCTGTTTTTCTGTGGAAGGAAGGCATATGGACCTTTTTTAATACAAGGATAATGACCCGGTATCCTCATGTTTGGTGCTATCATTTTGGACATAAATATGGTTCTATCCAATATGTGCTTATACATGTACAAGCTTCACTATCATTAATTCAATAACAGTACATTGAGTAGGCCTACCATTATGCAAGTCGGATTGGCATTGAAAATATTGATAACTGAGTGGAAGGTTGGTGTGTTGATTGACAACCACTTTTATCGTTTAGTATATGCTTGCTCCGCGCGTATAACATTAGCTTGTAAAGTTTCTCGGATTTTCCGAAACTGCAGTGCGAAATTATGCACTTGAATTGGTACATGTCTGCTCATGGAGGTGTAAAATGGCTTTGAATTGAAAAATCTTATGTTTACTAACATTCAGACTCAGAATAACACAACGGTCGTTTCTATTTTAGATGTTTAGACAAAATCTCTTTTCGCAGTAAAAGGGGATAATTATTTCGGATAACCCACATGGTCACGTGGTTACAAATTTATTACAGCCGTGTATGCTTTTTCCAAAGTATGAAGAGGCCAAGCATGATTGGTCGAAAGTTTATTTTGAATATTCCAACAGTAATATAGCGTGAAATCAAACTGCGTATCAGGTTGGAGGCGGTTTGCGCCTCCAACCAATAAGTGAAGTGTACGCTTGTAGGTTTTGTAAAAAAAAAATAATTGACTCCATTGTATCGCATCAATGATCACCCCCTACTAAATATATTTCCCAGGCATATATGTTCCCAGGCACTAAGAGGGTTTAACTACCACGCTAAATTCGGGTTACATCAAATTGCGAGGAGTCTGTGTTATTCTACATGGTTATCATGTGTAGGCCTATTGGTCAAACCTGAAAATAAAATAAGGGCCGGGCCTCAAATAAGAGCCGGGCCTCCAATAAGCGCCGGGGGGGTAAGCTAGGTCCCTTACATGTCAATAAGGGACCGGGCCCCTATTAGAGGAAATACGGTAAACTCTGTGGGAAGAGAATAGCCCTGAGTGTGTGATAGGGAAAATGCTCGAAATGGCTAAAAAAATAATCAGCCAATGAAGTTGCTTAAACTCGAGCAATATTGGCAGTCCCTGAATGAGAAGACCGATGAGCGATTGTCACGTTTAATATCAAAATATCATTGGCTGACAAAATGCATTCAATAAATAGCGATACGTAATCAGATGGGGAGCTTTATGAACATTTTACATACTACCGTAATTCTCTCTTAATTTCGCCCCCTCTATAAGTTCGCCCACGTTAGATCATCTGACGGCCTTTTTTCAAAATACTCTACAAAATTACGACAGTGTGCCAGAAGTTCAGTATTTACAAATCAAAAGTTCGACCACATTCCAAATTTTGAAATCATATTATTTACAGTCATGCTATACAATAATCTTGTGATTTGTTTTCAGTAAGATTGATATTAGAAAAGCGGATATTTTTATTACAATAATTTTGGGAATTTTTTTAACTTGATCATGCTTGTCATATCATTTCAATATTCATGGTACACAATTTAAAACCCTAAATGCCATACAAATTTCACAGAAACAATAAATAGAGAATCGTGGCTTCGCCGATCGTTGTCTTCTGAAAAACAAAAACGGTCTATTAGTGCATTATATGAATACAATTATCATACACAAACATAAGTAAAAGATTTTGGTAAACAATCTTCACGAAGTGTGTAACATTCTTTTTCGAATTGGTTCTAAACATTTAAATGAAAATCTAAAATTACGACAAAGATGGCGCACAAACGAAGGGAAGTGGTGATAATTTCGACCGTGGACATGTCGTTAAAATATTTGGAAAATTTGAGGGTCGAGATAATGGAAGAATTACGGTATGTAAAAACTGGTCATTCATCTCTGTCGCGCAACATATTTGCGCTAAATTTCACCTGTGCCAGGGTACCGTTGGCGTATGGCTACCATTCCCTTCATCCTCAGATCATCAAAATATGTGTTCATATAGTTGTTAAAACTTCATCATCAGCATCAGTATCCACATCATCACCATCATCGAGGTAATCGCCAATGTCGTCGTCCTCATTGCGCCGTTATCATGTTTTTCTTCATCATCATCGTTTTCTCGTCAGCAATTTAACAAATTGTACTTTTTCAGGACGGGTCATTTTTGGAGATACCCTTGGAGTCAGGCAGACTTCGCCAGCACTGACTTTACTAAAAGCTTATCCACTCGGCCGCAGAATCCTCGACATTTATACAAAGTCCAACACCCAGTCCAAACGATGAATGAATTTAGATGACAAACAAACTCGCAATGCAAATCTTAATGCAACATTGTTATATTTGGGTTCGCACAACACTGTCAGCCAAAAGAAACGCCTACTTGATTTTCCTTAAAATGAAAGATACTTTCTGATATATAATTAATGGTTGTCTGAAAGTTATGCTGAAACAATAATTAATATGAAAGTCAATTAAAATCGTGAAAAAAACTGATTCGAGTCAAGAACGTTCATGCATGAATAACACGCCCAATTAAGACCGCTATTTCCGGTTGATTCACTTGCGCACCGCAACCACGTATAGCGTCTTCACCACTTTAATGCGAATGCGTGCCTCTAATGTTGCTCGTGGTTTTATGAAAATCTGTTTCGTTTCAAATGTTTTTTTTCTGATCAACCACTGATCAAAGACTGAGCAATTTCGGTTTTCTCATTTCAACAATTGCCATCCTTTTGTGACATGACAACTTCTGAAATTTAAATATATTATGCAGTAATGGTGCAACTTCATAATGCTATGTAAAATGTCTAACTGTTCACTGTAGTTTTTACGAAATCTGAGAATATATCAGATAGGCTTTATTTTGGCCGATAGTGTATTACAAATTTAAAGGCGCTTTAGCACGTTTTTGCATATTGTGGGTTCTCAAACTTGCCATTTATTATCAAAGATAATACAATTTAATTTTACGTTCGAGGGTAAAAAATCTCATTACATGAGCCGATAAGCCATCCATTGAAAACGGTTTTTCCGAATTGAAAGAAAAAGTTGCAACTTGTACAGCGACAATTTTGTTGAACTCTTCAGCTTGAGACGTAGATTTGTAGGTCTCAATCTATTTTGAGAGTTCAGACAGCAAGATGATTTACCATTCCATCATGGTGACATAATTAAAATCTACTATGAGTGTTTAAGTATCGCTACATCAGTCAGATCACTTGAATTACCTTCGAGCGGCCATTTTAGTGTGAACACATTAAACTGGCCGCTCGAAGGGGAATGGACTCGCATGGTTTAACCGTACATTCATTTCAGAACTCTTTGTTAAAGAGTATCACTTATAATTAGCCGTTGATAAAACATATTTCCATTTTCGTGAGAGCACTTTATTTCAGGAAGAAAAACATGCTACAGCTGTACAGATCACAGACTTAAATTTAAGTCCGTACAGATGAACTACAGTACCAAATGTTACATCATCATTTATAATCATTACAATATGTAATGCTTGGCATGAATTCTTCGGCTATCATCTGATAATATACGTTATAACATTCAGTGGAGGGTGACATCGTAATTTATCAGACCCGTGTTAGTGTTAAACACTATCAAGGGTCTGATAATTTACGTTGTAAACCGAACAAACTGAATCTTATAACGTATTTATCTTACCGCGTGTCTCAGAATATCATTAAAAGAAACAAAGAATATTTTTGACAGAAAACAGCTGATCGATCGACAAACTATGACCTTTAACTTGTGTCACGTGACATAGAATGATTGACGTGGATGCATGCTTTATTCATGTTGCGGGATATAAAACTTTCATCAGCCTCGGGAAGATTTATCAACCAGTATGACGGTGTTTATTGATATTTGTTAATGGCTACGTGGACCAATCAGGGATCGACATGTTTACATGAGGTAGGATAACATATTTGTAAAATTTAATTAATTTACGATCAACTGTTTCACCCCATGGCCACTTTCGGGATCCAATTATTAAAAGAATCTAACAAAAAATCGGTTTGATTCCATATCAATATATCAGTATAAAACACATACTTGGTACTAATAACAAACTCTACTTTATCTAGATAACTTGCTATTTAACAATAGTGTTGTGGTGCCGCAAGTGGGTGGGAATTGTTGCAAAAAGTGCTGGCGACCTGCTGTTTATGGTGAAATTAGAATCAGGGCATTTTTTTTTACTGAAAGATACCAAATTTAGCAATTTCTTGAAGTTTGGTATGATAAACTGACGGGCAAAAACAAAGTATAACAATTAGAATCAGGGCATGTTTTTTTTTTACTGAATGATACCAAATTTAGCAATTTCTTGAAGTTTGGTATAATAAACTGACGGGCAAAAGAAAGTATAACACTCACTTGTTTACGATTAATTCAATATTTTAAAGAAATTAGATGCATTTGATTATGGCACGATACAATAACACTTTTGGCAGTAGGCTAGTTTGAATGACTTAATTGGTGACTGTTTTATTGTTTAACTTAAATGTCATTATTTAAAGTAGACAGGGGTAAAAATGAAATGTACACCAACATTACCCCGACCATATTAAAAATGTTGTAATGTGTGATATAATTTATTTTGCCCGTCAGTGTATATCTTATTACTTTGAAATGACAGAATTAATACCTTTGTTTCTGCACACCCTAATTTTTTTTTTTTTTTTAAAGATTTGTATTAAGGCATTGCAGTTTGTGTGTCCATGCTTATTAACATGTCTATGCAAACACATTATAAATTCAAATGAAAGTTTTGTTAGGAATACGATTATATTATGATTGTGCGAATTTATTTTACGAAACATTTCAATTTGTTCTATAACGAGTCAAAAGAGTCAAAAGAAATAAATCTGCCTTAAAAGAATTCTCTCCCCTGTGTTTGGAATTTACTGAGTGTATATTTTGGAACTTTTCCATAAAACGTGCGTACATTCCATCCTTATGTTCTCTATAATGTATATCCAACGTTATAAAATATATTTTGTACCAAAGTCAAATTCTCTATTGAATAAACGTTAATGTTCTCATCATCACACTCTCTGTATACACTGAAAGAATCAAATTGTCGTTTTGACAACCATTTACATTGTCATATTGTACAACTGTATGTTGTTAACATGACAATGGGCGTTGTTAAATTGACAATGAAAGTTGTAAATGTGACATGCACGTTAATCTCCCTGATTGGGTTTTCTCACAAATGTTTTGTTTGTTGTATAAATGTAGCATATTTTTTATTTCCTTACATTCCACTTGATGAAAGGGTGAGTATATATATACTCCGAAAGGTCGTGTATTTTCACATTAAAGAAGTTGTTATCCAGATAATATTCCTGTTCTTATGTATACAACTTCCCTTCAAATACCTTGTATCTATTATAAATGAATATTTATAATTTTGTGTTAATATGCTCACTCAAATGTAAAACAAATTCTCTAACGGGAAATATATAGACATATAACTTATCTGTGAATTAGTCACGGGTAACATATTTTTTTTTAAATTGAATTTGTTTTTACTTTGACATTAAAGTATATATATATATATATATTGCTTACCTATACCAGGGACTGATCACAGAGTCACTGCATAAATATACAAGTGACATTTTTCTAAAAAATAATATCAAATTTCTTTTGATAGTGTCTATTATCCTAACTCTTTAATTTCAAATGTTTGAGATACGGATACGTTAACGTATAAATAGTTTCGTTTCGTGACGATCCGACTTTTTATTTTACCTGTGACTCACCTGCCCAATCGACATTCCAGCCAGGTGCGACAATAACTGCGCATGCGCGAACGGATGTTAATTCAGGTCAAATAAGTTATTGCCATCATTTCGTACCGATTTGTTTGTTTTTTATCAGAAAAATGGGACGAATGATGAAGATATTCATACCGATAGCACTGTTAGTGACTGTACTAAACACAGGTGAGAAGTTTGAATAATTGTTACACCTGGATTGCTTGTAAATTTCAAATGTGTAATCACTTCCGCAAATGACAATACTACCTGAGTAACTCTTGAATTTACGTTACAATGGTGATATATACTTCTCAATTCACATTATTGAAAATGATAAATGATAAAACATACGTATATTAAAAGGAGGGTTCTTTCGGGGTATTTTTTGTGGAAACGAAATTCGAGAGGATATCCCCGTTTACACAAATATGCTACTAATCAATGATTAAAACACAGTTCAATTAAAAGATATTAATAAAGTTAATACTTTGATGACTTTATATTTCAAAATTTGATAAAGACAAGAGAACATTTGTTGAAAAATCAAAACAATGAGAATTGAAGCCATTCATCGGCGCTGCGATTGGGGAAAATTTCGTTACGGTCTAACAGCATATTGTGTATTACTTTTATGATACATTACGTGTTACTATGTGAATATTCTATCAGTGAATATGTTTTATTATAACAAAATTCTAAATTTGGTTAAATATAGCGTGTTTCATTTCACGAAATGTCAAGGATCCAAGATGGTGGATGCTGCCGATAGATCGTTGATAGAACTGTCCCTTTAACTTATATATTTCAATAGAAATTGGGTGGGGTATCTATAAAATTGGTTCGCCACCTACAATATACATTTTAAAAATTACACATTATCCCATATCAAGTTAGTGAAAGGGAAATGATATATCAAAGATGTTATATTGAAGAAAATTTCAACATAAAAGGTAGAAAAGGTAATAAATAAACAATATGTTATGAACATAGACAGTGAACCAATTCTATATTTATACCTCAAATTGTTTTAGCAATAGATATTGTTGAATAAAAAAATATTTTTTTAATAATTATTTAATTACTTTACCGATTAGCAGACAAAATAGGTACTCTTGCACTTAGGTTCTGTACATTTTCGGTTTGGTATACAAAATAATGTCACAGAAAACAAATTTGTTCTTGAATGTAAAATCTAATGAATAATGAGATGCTAAAAATGAAATAATATTAATAACATGAAATATGATATGTGCCATTCTCTTCCCAGTAAGAAATTACTCTCTTCAGAATTTCTATCATAGCCTCTATAATCGGCTTCAAACGGAGACTCCTGATTGGTTACATTCTAAGTTAGTTATGCAATAAGCATCGCCATTGTAAACATGACATTTTCAAATGACATTTCATAATACTATTTTTGGAAAAAGAAACGTAGGATCAATGTTTTCTCATTTAATGTCTTTTTCTTGATGTATGCCAGAAGCGGATCCAGAGGGCCCCCCCCCGAGAGCATTTTTGGAGTGATATGAATTGAATACCTCTTTGCCCTGGAGCCGTTGCTATCCCCCCCCCCCCCCCCCCCCCCCCAATCCCCACCCACACACATACACACACACTGAAGGCTTTTTCGAGGTCTGGAAAAGTGCAACCCCTGTCTCCAAAAAAGCTGAATCCGTCCCTGTATGCTATTTGAATTTGTGAATCAATATACAATATACTTGCTGATAAATATAGAAGACCAAATCAGAGACAAAAACTTAGAATAGTGTATTTGTATTATTTATGTCAGACATATTAAGGACATATGCTACTTAGAAAGACCCTACAGTTAAAAGTTAAGATCTTTCAAGTAGCTTGGTCGATGTAAGATGTAATTTCATTGGATAAAAAGCATGGTGTGGTACCTTTTTTCGCCGCTAGGGCACTTGGCAAGAAGTGAGAAATATTGTTCTATTTGGACAGAGTTAACAATTGAAAATATGAAGTGATCTTCTTTGGGAAGAGAGTATGCCCCGTTCATGTGCTACTGTTTGCATACATTTGCAAAAATACATGTGGTACAAACCGAAAATACAATTTGATACATGTTGGACAAAAACCAAAAGCAAAATGCCCAGTTCAAGTAATGTTGTCGTGAACTGTTTCACCCTTAAACAGGTAATCTTGCTCAGCTCAAATAATTACTTATTTTTATTTTTGATTTTTTAACTCAGCGTTTGGAGACGATCCAGTGGTGACGATCTCGGAGACAACCCCGGAAAGAGACGACGTTGATGACAATATCAAGGTTGCCAAAAATAGTTATTGCTTTATTACATGTGCAGTAACTAATTTGCCAACGGACTCAGATGTAAGTATGCTTCTCAATCTTATTAAACTGTTCCTTTTAAATTTATTTTAAAAACTTTTACCATATTCTCTCGAGCCTAAGACTTTTCGGAGGATTGTCCTGGTTGGGGTTATTCTCAGGTTTAGCCCACCCTCAATTTTGCCAGATGTTCCATGGTCATAAATTACATAAATAGAGATTATTACCCGAGGAAGTGTGTCATATGACTTTTACGAAACGAGTGTGAATTTTTGTATTTTTTGGCCGAGCGAGAGCGAGGGTTATACACAAATTCGCACGAGTTTAGTAAAAGTCATATGACACATTTTCGAGTGTAATAATTTCTTTATTACCCGTTCTATTCCATGTGAAACGCGTAAAAATAGTCAGAAAGCGGCCCACTTCTCTTGCGACGGCAAGCAACAGTGACATCACGAACAATCGTTTTATGACATCACAGACGACAAAATACGGGAAGCCGCGGTGAAACAATCGTTGCTAGGCAAACGTGATATGTGCACATGTGCTCATATCAATAATATTAACTTGGTTATTTTCAACCATATGGGTAATAAATTATAATATTAATATAAGTACTGTCAAAAACATAGAGTTGGGGTCTCTCCCGTCTAAAAGCACACCCCATGTTTTCATGTTTGTTTGCCTGGCCCCTGGTCTTATACCAGAGAGAATACGAAACTTCAAATCATATCAGTCATACGATACAGTAGAACTCAGATATAACAAACTCCAAGGGACCAAAGAATTCAGTTCGCTATATCTGTTGTGCGAAGCCGGGGATATAGTATTCGGCTGCATCCGTCAGTACGAAATGGAATAACTCAAGTACTATTCACTGGATTCTGTTCATATTTTGCATGTAGGTTCACGATAGGGAGACGAATGATCTACATAGTTTTGTGACCTTGACACAAACTGTTTTACTATTAGTGATATTATACGTTTCATCAACTTTTTTTTGAGCGAAAAAACGTGCTACTGCCCCTTTAAATCAAGCAATGTGGGCAGAGACTGGATGAGAAGACTATCATCAAATTTTAAATCATGACTGTTGGATGGCACTATTAAGCCCCTTAGCCAATGTGCTTAAAAACGAAAAACTAAAACAGTTCTAAACCCATGGGCGTGAGAAGTTCATGAAACGATATCAGTATGAAAAGGTATTCAAATGTTTGTTTGACCTATTGCAATCTTGTGTATAATGTATTTTAAAAAATCCGTGTTTTGTGAATTTGTCAGATTCCAAGCAGTTGTTTTCATAAATGAGACTTGGTATGTGTTTGGACTCAAAGATGGAATGGTGCTAGTAGGGGTGACTATTGACCCTAAGAGACTATTGCGATAGCGATAGTCTATTGTCACTTACTATTACGATAGCGATAGACTATTGTAACTTACTATTGCAATAACTATTGCGATAGTGTTTTTTGTACAAATACGCAATAATCAGCTAGATTTCTTATAGGTTTTAGTAGAAATGTTTAATTGATGTAAGGACTATGGAACCAAAATCAGTAAAGAAATCATAAATGAAAAGACTTTTTGTCATTTTGCTATTTCCTATCTGTAGTTATTCCCTTTTGACATTCTAAAATGAAAAATCTTGAATCAAATGCAGTGAGGCTTGTGCAAATCATTCATAATTAAGGGAAATTTAATAGTTTCGATAGTATCGATAGTTAACCTTACTATTGCGATAGCGATAGTGTTTTTGTATATACTATCGATATAGTACTATTGCCAAGCCAACTATTGCGATGCATCGATAGTGCTAGCCTTTTGCTACTTAAATCAGTTTGAATTTTTTCTGGTTTCCATGGCAACAATTTTAACAAAGAGGCACAAAAAGAGACACAATTTGAACTAAGAGGCTACATGAAACATGTTCATTTATTCTAATAGTTTAACCTTTTTGGATTGTCTCTGGCATAAGTGGAAAATAAGCGTAAAATGATTAGGTTGGAATGAAAGTTGGAGTGGGGGGGACAATACAGTGCATCACATGCACATACCGGTACTTGTAGTTTAGTATTAAATTCCTTCTAATTTTGTACTGTGCCTACACGACTTGCATTCAATAGGATTACAATTACTGTGACAAGTTTCTTCTGTTTAGACAACCATTTGATCGATTTTCTTCATATTAAGTGTGAAGACTTTGACACTGACACTGACATTTTTTGTGATCTTTTTCTGAAAAATCATGGCAAGCTAAGATGGTGCTTTATCTAGAAAACTATTTATTTTATTCCAACATCAAACGATACTTAATGTGATGAGCTACAGAGCCCATGGCTCTATTTTTGTGGTCTTTGTCTGCAAAATCATGGCTAGAGATTGTGCTTTATCTAGAAAGCAATTTATTCTATACTGATATCAAACGATAATAAACCTGATGAGCTACAAAGCCCATGGCTCTATTTTGTGATCATTGTCTGCAAGATCATGGCAAGCTAAGATTGTGCTTTATCTAGAAAACTATTTATTTTATTCCAACATCAAACGATACTTAATATGATGAGCTACAGAGCCCATGACTCTATTTTTGTGGTCTTTGTCTGCAAAATCATGGCAAGAGATTGTGCTTTATCTAGAAAACTATTTATTTTATTCCAACATCAAACGATACTTAATATGATGAGCTACAGAGCCCATGGCACTTTTTTGTGATTGTTGTCTGCAAGATCATGGCAAGTGATTGTACTTTATCTAGAAAACTTTTTTTTATTTTATTCTAACATCAACGATACTAAACCTGATGAGCTACAAAGCTCATGGCTCTATTTTGTGATCATTGTCTGCAAGATCATGGCAAGTGATTGTGCTTTATCTAGAAAACAATTTATTTTATTCTGATATCAAACGATACTAAACCTGATGAGCTACAAAGCCCATGGCTCTATTTTGTGATCATTGTCTGCAAGATCATGGCTAGAGATTGTGCTTTATCTAGAAAAACAATTTATTCTATTCTGATATCAAACGACAATAAATCTGAACTGCAGAGCCCATGACACTATTTTTGTATTTTAATTAAATCTGGTTCATTTTTCGTCATTCCAGGTAAAATGGGGGGTGGTTGTCCGTGGATCAACGTTTGTGCCCATCAGCTCAGATCTGAACAGTTATGATCCTTACAAATACAGCTTGGAGAAACCTTCGCCTACCGCCTGGCGCCTGAGGATCAAGAATGTACAAGTTATGGACGAAGGAAAGTACATGTGCCGTGTGCAAACTGGCCCTCAGATCTACGTCAGCGACGTCACAAGTATAAAAGTAACAGGTTAGTTAACCTTTGTGTTTGAAATTCATATATTTATTTTGAAAAGACAACAATATTGTAGCCACATGGCGTTGCAGGCTTTCTCCCTGCCATGATACTAGCAGTCGCGATATACCGTAGTCTCGCTGGTACTAAGGACCATATTTGAGCCTAAGACCACCCCCACTTTTCAGAGGATTGTCCTGGTTGGGCTTATTCCCTAGTTATAGCCCAACCCCCATTTTGCCAGATGTTCCATGGTCCAACGATGTCTCTATTCATGCACAGATTTCATTTCTCGGACATACAATAAAGTTTGATTTGTCATGTTATCGTCTTCTTATTGTGACAGTTTAATTATCGTATATATTTTAATAATTGGATACATTACATATATCTATAATATTATTTTATAACTTGGGTTATATCTTTCATTAATTATATTTGTGTAGGCCTACGTAAATCAAAACACAACATGAACTTGGTACTTCTCGCGAGCTGTCAAGTCTCGTGCAGTTACGATACCGTAATTATTAAAAAAAATATCAAACACCATATAAACGAAAAGGTTAAATGAATTTTCATTTTATGATATGGTAGTAAAATATAGATATGCAGTCAAGTTATTATAACATTCAAGTAGAAAATGGAATCTGTAAACATATCTGACAAAAATGTATCTCACGTGTTTAGTCATGACCACCATACTTTGAGCGAACAACGTCACAAACTTTTGTCTTTCAAACAATCACTTGAGGGAAATGATTTGAAGATAGTTGTGAAATAAAATATTTGTAATATTTTCTGTGTTTGTCCTCTTTTCGTATCATTTTGAAGTGTCTAAATACTTCGATTCGAACCAGGAAGTAAGCATCGTATGTCTATGAGTCGCCAAATATATCAGCCAATGAGATTTTGAATCGATGACACACCCTTTCATCCACCAATGAGAGTTCGCATAAGTAATTAGCCATTCGTTCCGACGCAATAATCTGCCATCTGTTTCGTTATATTCTGCACTCGTTCTTGAATAATCGAGTTTCAAAGTGAAAACATTTTGTTGATTTTTTTTTCAACAACCCAGCTTATTGTTATCGTTTTAATTCATGGTACACAATTTTTTTTAACTCAACGGCAATAACAAATTTCACAGAAAAAGTAACTCGAGTATCATGGCTTCGCTGATCGTAGCTACTCACCTGAAAAACAAACACGATGTATTTGTGCGTTAAACGAATATAGTTACGATTTTATAAACATAATTACATAAATAAATATCGTGTTTATGTTATGTTATGAAGTAAAACATCAAAACAATATCCTAAACAACATGATGTAGCCTAGTGACAGATCGTGTGTGTGAGACACCACGCTTGCGGAGAGGAAACTCCGTAATGACGATAGGCTGCTCTGATTGGTCGACACTAATATAGCAACCAATCATAATGTACTTCCTTTGAAAAAAAAGCCATTTCAGTCGACATGCATTGACGCTTCCAACACTGAATTGTAAATAGCTCATATGCAAATTACGATATTTGTTCTGGAATTTATGACTAAATAACGTACATAATTGTCATAAACATTATTGACAACATCATAATTAAGCTATGTAATGATGAATAGCAAATCGGGACGTGTAACTTACATCGATGTTTGATGACGTGAGTAGCTAAATTTTATTCCCAACATTTAGATTTTTCTGAATTATTTTGTCAGCTACGTACACAACTATCAACAACGCAACTCAAGAATGTTATATTTTTTATTCATTGTACACCATTTTAAACCAAACACATGGCATACAAAATTCATAAATAAAAAAATTAATGGCAATGATGTCATGTTTTTTCCAGTCGCCGATCATAGAATTCTGAAAAACAAAAATGATGTTTAAGTGCATAATATAATTATCATATATATAAAAAATAACATGAATGAATATTAATAATATTATGTTTATGTTTAAAAGACTTGAAACATCAAAGTACAATATTCTTTATGCCGGTAACATGCCTTGCCTATTTGTGTTAGTTCCGAGCCGCCATCTTGGATTCGTTCTCATGAGTTGGGGTCTCTCTCGTATACTAGCCCACCCCCATGTTTTCAAGATGTTTGTTTGCCGGGCCCTCTGGTCTTATACCCGCGAGAATACGGTAAGTGAAATACTCTTGAAAGCGGCGTTAAACCCCAACTCACCTCACACCTCACAACAATAATGCATATGGTTTTTGTTCAATGATTTGAATATTGGATTGACATCGATGTTTTATGAATTGCTTCCCGGGTTTAAACGTTGTCCGTTCAACTCGGTGGACTGGCAGGTACTCACCTCGCATCTAGATTTTTAGGTTTGAACCAAAGACTCTGTGTGAAAGTCGACCCCCCCTATTTGACCCCAAAATTTCTGGTATCAAATTCCCGACTTATACACGGTATTATTAATTAACTATCAATGTTATGGCATGTATACGGTATTTACGGCCTAGACCATATGATTCGACAACTGGGGCAATACGGACAAACTGGGGCAATATGAGACAAACTGGGCCAATATGAGTCTGAGCATGCGCAGTTGCACATTTGGTGAAAGCCCGAAGCTGTCGCTTCAGAACTTTGACCCCTGATATATGTTCACCAATCTTGATTTTAATTATTATTTCAATATCAATGAGATGTTTAGTGTTTAGTGCAAATAGAATGAAAAGAGGTCAATTAATAAAATTGTCATTAATTAAGTATTTCCGTATAAATGGCCGAGTTACAGGTCCAATACAACGGACCGAGGACCTGTAATTCGGCCAATACGGAAATACTTAATTAATAACATTATAATACATCCTAGATGATGATAATTATAATATTAGGTGGAAAAAAATATTTTGTTGGTTTATGGATTCTTCTACGGTAATATAATTTTGACCAATTTGAAAAAAATGCTACCCAGAGAAACTCCCTCCCAAACAAAAATGTTGCCAAATTTTCCCTCCCAATTAAACATGTAGAAGAAGAAGTGGATTATCAATGATTTATATAATTGGATTAGGAAACTGAAATATGTCCAAATTGATGGCTCAACTAACATCCATCGCAAGTCATGTATCACACCAGTTTCCTTCACTTGTTAATTTACTCCTTGCTGTATTTCGTTTACTTTTCTGTGTTAGCGTAAAACAACGCACTGTGATATTCAAATGCAGCACACCACTACACTAGTACAGAAAAGTCAAGTAAAATACTAGTGAAAGTGGCGTAAAACCCCACCTCGCCTAAAATTACGTCTCCCCCCGAAGGGTCGGGAGACATTGTTTTTGGCTGAGTTCCCGTCAGCATCGGCGTTCCCATTGTTTCCAGAGCAGAGCTCTAAAATTACTTGACAAATCTACACCAAATTTGGTATACAGCCTCCCCATATCATGTAGATGTGCCTTTTGGGGGTTTCAGATTTTCTGTAATTTAATTTTTTTTGTTTCCATGGTAACAATTTGGACTTTATCTTTTAGAAGGGTAATTAACTGAAATTAATTTGGGGGAAGGGGGAGACATCTGTTTTTACGAGTAAAAACACCTTCTAGTTTGAAAAATAAGTTGTGAACATCCTGAAATTTTGAAAGGGGGTGACATATTGGGGGGAGGGGGAAGATCTGAGTGGGGGAGTGGGGTTGAATCCTCTGGATCTGCCACTGGTGACTCTCGTCTGGACTCATCCATTGGCGGATCCAGGGGGGGGGTGAAGGGGTGCTGACCCCCCTTTCAAAAATGTTTGCATGAGCAGGTACGGGGGAACAAAATTGTTCTTTCAAAATTCCTGGATCCACCATTGTCATCAATTATAAATCTTCTACTCTACAGAGGTCCCGTGGATCGCAGATTTGCTAACGAGTAGTGACACTACTGTGAAGGAGGGGGACAACGTGAGGCTGACCTGTAACGCCACCGGTCGACCTTTCCCAATCGTATCCTGGCGTAGGATGGCCGGAGAGATTCTACCTAATGGTGGCATCGAACTTCATGTGAGTGGAAAAAAATGCTGTTTAGATAGTGAACAAATACAACATGGGGTCATTTGGTATATAGCCTCTAATGGCTGTCCTTAGTAACTGCCGAAGCTGCGAAAAACAATAACTCACTCGTTACATCATCCTCAGTTACCCATGGTTTTATACATGCTCCGTTACTCTCCACTATATCACCCATGGATAACCTTATCAGAGAAATTTTTACTAAAATTACCCGTCCTTGGCCGGCATGACGAAGTCAGTAACCAAAGAAAATGCTCAATAGGATAAGGCGGAAATGGTCAAGGGAGATAACCGGTGACAGATGGCTAACAAAATGACCTCGCGTTAGGGCTGAGTATCATGGGAAATCTCACGATAAGATATGTATCACGATACAGACAGGCGATACAGAATGTATCACGATCGTTATTTAAAGTATAACTTCATGCATGTTTTGTGAAATTTTCAAGATGGTGGAAATTATGTGTTATGAGATGATCGAAAATCAAAAAAAAATTCTTCTAAAAACAGTTATTTATGAATCAGATTGCTTTATGCTTACTGTAGTTATTGTTACTGCACAACACTAGCTGGTTTTATAGTGTTCACTTAGTTTTTCTTTTCATTTTTAAGTAATTTAATGACATCTATTTTTAGTGTATCACGACACAGGAAGCACACGATACAATAATCACGATTTTCCAAGCTACGATTGTATCGTAGGTATCGATGAATCGTTACAGCCCTACCTCGCGTGCTTTGCAACGAAGTGATATGAATTGTCATTGGTTCGCAGGTCCAAGCTGCGTAGCAGTTTGATTGGCTCACGCCGGCCAAGGGCGGGTAATTTGAGTACAGATTTCTCTGATGAAATTTCCCATGGGTGATATAGTGGAGAGAAACGGACCATATATAAAACCCTGGGTAACCGAGGATGGGATTGATTCTGTAATGAGAGAAAAATCTCATTGTATATTACATGACCACAAATTTTCTCATCACCTCATAACCAATGATTGCTATGATTGGCAGACACCAGTATATTTTCACACATGATAGAAACTAGAAAATATGGCTTTCATACCCAGCATGCATGCAGAGCTAACACTTCCGGTTAGTTGCGTATGTTAGTTACGTATCAAAATTATACTTTAACAACTTGACCCAAAGATAGCATCAGGGACATTGTCATGTTAGTGGCAAACATTTGTTTGTTTTGGACACGTTATGAATATATTCTTAATATATATTATTGTTCATCTCTAGGACTATGTGTTGAACATACCAAGCGTTGCCCCAGAAGACGCTGGTAATTACTTGTGCTCCTCAAGGAACCTTGCAGGGACAGACATCAGGTCCATCTTCCTTCAAGTCAAATGTGAGTTGTAATGTTTCCTTTGTGGTTGAAATTACCATTCTACCATAACCTCTGTTGCATACAGGCAATTTTTCACTATTCTCTCAATCCCCTGGTAGTGAAAGTCTACAATATAAGTAACATCCTTATTTTTGTCCAATCACAATCTTTTTACATCTGCTACCGAATTCTGTCTTGTAAACAATATGCGAGCAACTCAAGTCACTTAATTTAGTAAACCGAATTGGCTCAGTTTGAAACGGGGGCGGGATAGCGCAGTGGTTAGCGCGTTTGGCTTCGGATGAAGAGGTATGGGGTTCGAATCCCGCCAGGCAACTTTGTCTGCAGTAGAGAACTGTCCTACACCCAGTAAAGTTTGACTGCAATACTACACTGAATTTCAGCGCAGTACCACCCATGGTTCGCTAGTTCCAGCCGATGCTCGCAGGTTTCACCGCAGCACATAGCCATATGGCGTTGCGGGCT
This sequence comes from Gibbula magus, assembly GCA_936450465.1. NCBI lineage: Eukaryota > Metazoa > Mollusca > Gastropoda > Trochida > Trochidae > Gibbula > Gibbula magus. The sequence goes on along the minus strand of OW388298.1, from coordinate 29,826,109 downwards.
CTCTCCCTGCCATAATACTAGCAGCCGCGATATAAGTGAAATACTCTTGAAACCCAAACTTACCTCACCTCACTTAATTTAGTAACAGAATTGGCTCATTTTGAAACAATGCAACTTCCAAATGCAAGGCATAACTCTTGCCAGTCTCCATTACTGGCTGATTTAGGCCTTGCAGTATTTCCTTAAGAAATCTGTGTTTAGAAATCCAGGCCCGCTATGCATTTCTAGTGCAGCGATTCAATATCTTGACACAGCAAAGCGAGGGATATACCGCAAGGGTTAAATCAGCCAGTAATGCAGACTGGCAAGAGTTATGCCTTGCGTTTGGAAGTTGGAAACAATGTTGTTGATTGCACAACTAACTCCTGGTTCAGATTTGATGTGGAATATGTATATTTCCACGTCTTAATTTGATCAATTGACTGGTGTAGTGTTTACCTGGAAACATTACATGTGGCAATATTATGAAATTTACTCAAAATTCACCTGTGTCCAAAATAAATCTTAATTCTGTTCATGGAGCCAAATTCCATCAACTAGACACTTAAAGCAGTCATGCGAATAATGTTGCATGTTTTCACAACAACACTTCCATCTTGTGACCTTGATCCATAACCTTTGATTGCTGAAATGTGACCTCGAATTCCTGGTGCTGACCCTTTTTTGTGCGTCATCACAAAATCATAACATTCGGTGAGATAAATTAATTCTTCATATTTCAGTTTCCCCAAGAGTACGAGCAGAGAGCCCACGAGTCGGACAGGCTCCAAGATATGTGAAGGATCTTGTGTGTAACGTGAGAGCGTATCCTGTTCCCACCGCTGAGCAGGTCACCTGGTCTCATGCCAACCAACAGCTCTACGGTGGCGGAAGGTAATGTGCTTGTCTTTCATTGTGTATTCTCGCGGATATAAGACCACCCTCGAGCCTTAGACCACCCCCACTTTTCAGAGGGTTGTACTGGTTGGGGTTATTTCTGGGTTATAGCCCACTCCCAACTTTGCAAGATGTTCCATGGTCATACATTACATATATCTATGATATTATTTTAAGTGTAGTGTCAAAAACCTACATAAAACCTATTCTGACAGTCTGACAGTCTCCGGTATGAATTTTGATCTGAGTTGGGTCTCTCCCATCTAAAAGCCCACCCCCATGTTTTCAAGATGTTTGTTTGTCTGACCCCCTGGTCTTATACCCGAGAGAATACGGTAAGTCATGTTCAGTGGTTTTACAATACTCTACTCTCTTGTTATCTGTATATCAGAAATGAGCTTACCCTAGCAAATGATATCACTTCTCTAAATTTTGTTTTGTATTTATTCACATTTAGTGGTTAGCGTGTTCGGCTTCAAGAGGTCCAGTGTTCGAATCCCGCCACGGGCACGGCAACTTTGTCTGCAGTAGAGAACTGTTCTACACGCAGTAAGGTTTGGGTGCAATGCTACACTGAATTTCAGCGTAGTACCACCCATGGTTCGCTAGTTCCAGCCGATGCTAGCAGGTTTCACCGCAATGCATAGCCACATGGCGTTGCGGGCTTTCTCCCTGCCGTAATACTAGCAGCCGCAATGAAAGTGAAATACTCTTGAAAGCGGCGTTAAACCAACTCACCTCACCTCACCTTGTTATCCGTAAATCAGAAATGAGCTTACCCTAGCAAATTATATCAGTTCCCTTCATTTTGTATTTATTCACATTTAGGTACTTGGCAGTCATGTGAATGATATTGCATGTTTTCAAAACATGAGATTTTAAAAACGCAGGTCGGATTTTGCCTTTTGTTTTGTTGGGCACTTCTTTTCTTGAATTTATCTGTTATGAGGATTTATTCTGAGAAGAACCCCATGAGGTTTTACATTTGAAAATAAGAAAGTAACACCTGAAAGAACCAATAAACCTATTTTATTTTATTTTAAACTCATATGACACCAATTATTATCAAAAAGTATGCAAAGGTAGAATTTTCACAGTTGAGATTGCAGTGTTTGAACTTGAAACCCTTTGCTGTTAAAAATGAAAGATGGTTTATAGGTTGGAGAAAACACTACTCCTCAGAAGAGTAATGTCACTGGAATATAAATGATGAAATCGACTTATGGGACATGACGACCTCCCGTTTCATTTCTAGGTTTTCTATCCGGACCATCCCAGGCGCGTACAATCGAATCACCAGCATTTTGACGATAATTGGAGTTCACCCATCGGACTATGGCATCTACAGCTGTGCGGCAACCAACGAACAGGGCGATCAGTCCGCGCAGATTGAGCTGTATGGTATGTATGACTTCACCAAAGTTGATGTTTACACCGAGATTGCTTTTGATTTAACATCACGGGTCGATGACTCTAATCAAACGCATTGAACAAGACTCAGGTGCCTTCAGTGTTTGTATCAACAGCGGTTTCATTATATTATAATCAACAGTTGTTCCTGAACAGGATCTCTCAGTGAGGAATGAGAACGCTCTTCCTTCAGTTGTAACCAAAATGACCACCATCTTGAGTTGGACCAACTTCCCAATGAAAGGCATAACTCTTGCCAGTCTCCATTACTGGCTGATTTAGGCCTTGCAGTATTTCTTTAAGATATCTGTGCTTGGAAATCCGGGCCCACTATGCATTTAAGGTGCAGCGACCACTATCTTGGCACAACAAAGCTAGGGAAATACTGCATGGCTTAAATCAGTCAGTAATGGACCAATGGAGACTGATACGAGTTATGCCTTGCGTTTGGAAGTTGGAGTTCTTGTAGGCAAAATGTATCATTTTGCCGTGATTACTCTAGCTAATTCGCTGGATTTCACTGTCAATCAATCTGAAAGTAAATGACAAAAATGGTCACATAGATTGATAAATAGTGAGAATAGAGTTACTGCCCTTTGCTTGCATGGCAACCGATAGGGTAGGGGCCCATTTAGGGTGGTCCAAAGTTACATTTATTGTATTCTTGTTTATTTTTTTACGTTGAATAAATAGTTAAAGATGTCAAAAATATGCTTTTTATGCTATAAGGAGAGTATGCCTTCTTAATCTGCAACCGTGACAGGTTTTTTCGAATATTTCAAATCAACTATATGAGAGGCATTCTAGAAATTGGTGTGATGAAGAAGACAAGGGTTTTATGGATGATCAACTTCTTTATTAACAATAGCGACTTTTCAGTATAGATCCATATATCCATGCTTGATAACGGTATATAAGATACCTACGGCAATAAAACACAAGCGGTCAATGGGACCGACAGCGTGCTTTATGAGACAATAAAACATACTCGTGATTTTAGACTACAGTTAGAGCGTCGCTTAGCAAATGACGTCATATGTTACGTCACTTTGATTGTCCAATGCTAGAGAATGTGTTCTACGATGGGAGGCATTAATATTTTCAAAATATAGTTTATGCAAACAACATTATATTACACAAACAAATATTATATAGAAAAACGAGTAACTATTTAAGGGCATCTCATATAAGAAATAGAAGACTCGTTGTTGTGCTTTATCGTAGAATAAAACATAGCAGGGAGCATAAAACACTCAGGGCTGCGCCCTTCGTGTTTTATGCTCCCTGCTATGTTTTATTCAACGATAAAGCACGCCAACTCGTCTTCTATTTCTTAAATAAAGATCGTTACCGAATCGTTGCTACTGTAATAAAGAACTTGATCATCCATAAAATCCTTGCCTTTTTTTATTTAAAATCAACCAATCAGAATCAAGAACACTCTGAAGTCATGTTACAATTACACACGATTTCTCTTTGTTTCAGCCACTGACACACCTACACCAGACAGGACTGGTAGAATTGTGAGCTCATCGTCTGCCATTACAACTGGAATCACCACCATCATCATGCTGGTCTTCACCTGCCTTCTGCACAGACTCAACTGGTGGTGAATCGACCAATCAGAGCCATCCTTTCATCAATGGAAATGGATTTGATTGGCAAGAAGTCAACCAACCTCATGTTTCTTTTCACCGCTATATCAGCCAATTACTGACCGACAAATTTATGAAAAATCTAAAATGATAACTATCATGATTCAGGGCCTCCTCATAAATATAAAGGCCCTGTAATCAGGATAGTTTAGATTTTCTTTAGTTTGTCGGCAGTTGAGACTTTCTTTCATTAACCGAAATTGATTTGATTTGCAACAAGTCAACATCATGTTACTTTTCATCTGTTTGTTGTATTATAAGATTCAATGAGAGGTAAATCAGCCAATCAGATCCTTCCTCATATCAATGGATGATTTGATTGGCGGAAAGTCAACCAATCATCATACTTCTTTAGGCCTGCTCATTTCAATTTACCGAAATTTGTTCTGAACATCAGGTACATGCGCGAAGTGTTTTTGGCATGTGGAACATGTTCCCTTACTCAGTGCAGCTTGCTCCAACAATTTCATGAGAACATGTTCCGTAAGGCAAGAACAGTGTTCAGAGCCACTTCTTTCACTTTGCACATTTACCGTACATTCGGAACAAGTTTCAGTTATCGAAAGGAGCAGGCCTAAAGTTAACTCTTCATTTATCATCTTAACAGAAATTGATATAACAATTTCATCAACCAATCAGAATTTTACATTCTAATGTCCACCAATTGGAGACCTCTCATTTCTGGATTTGCTGGATGAATTTCAATAGAAGTTGCCTGAAATTTGGTGAAATTTTGATTGATAATTTCATATCAATATGCAAATTATTGAATTGAGACCAATGTTCCTCACCTTGCTCAGCTTGCCGTATACTCATATTCATGTGATTTTAGTCAACATTCTATAAACGTTTAGATTTAATTCACTGAATCACTGAAGTTCTCATAGACTTAACCTTTTAGGTACCAGATTATAACATGTCGTATCTTTAAAGGGGCAGTAACACGTTTTTTTGCAAAATTTATTTTCCATTTATAATGATAGTTCATGTCATTTAAATGAACTTTAGAGTCTAAAACATCATATTACACAAACCAATTATCTGTATTGGTAATAATGGTGTTGCATAGAAAGTAACAATTTTCATGCCGGCGATTTTTTGGTAAAAACATTTTATTAATTTGAATGACAAAAATAATTCCCATGGCTTCACCAAACTATGTACACTAATTTTTTAACTTGATTTTCCGAAGAGAGAAGGGTGTTTTACTATTGGTGACATTATTTCTCAAATACATTTCATCAACTTATTTAAGCGAAAAAACGTGCTATTCTCCCTTCAACCAATGTCCAATCATTCAGGATACCTGTAAATTGGCAAAGGAGAATGGTTTGCTGCTTACTAATGCAGTGGTCAAAGTGTTAAAACCTCATTCAGCCTCAATTAAACACTTTCCGGAATAAATTTAAATTTTCATTAACAACTGAGGTTGATTTAAAAATGCAAGAAACAAAAAGCTGATATGAATTTTGATCTGTTGACCAACAAATGTTTTTACCTTTCGCTGCAAACCAAGAGAGTTTTGAATAATTCTTTTTCGATTCTTAAGTACAGATTAAATTTTATATCAATTTTATTCATTTTAGTAATTTGTTTTCTTAAGAATGAAAGGTTTTCAGGGACTGTATGTATTAAGTTTCATAACCAATGATTTTCTCTTGTATATATATGATCTTGTAATCACAAGCAAATTTTAACGCAAATGGGTTGCCAGAGAAAAACTCATGATTATTCCGTCACTCATGATTTGATACTACATTTGTAAATAATCATACAATTTGTAGCATGATTTTTTTTTAAAACATGTAAATATCTTGAAGATTTGTAATCTAAATGTAACTTTTATATACCTAGTTCATGAAATTTCTCATTGATAACTATCTTTTAAGATTTTTTCTCTAATGTGAATTATAGTAACAATTTTCTTTTTAGAAATATTCATGCGGTCTGTAGTCAGAATTGATTTATATAAAAACAATTTTGTATGTACATAAGTAGTATTGATTTAACCTTAATACTTCAATGTTTTAGGAAACAAAATCCATATTTTCCCTCATTTTACTATATTGCAGTTATAAATTCAATAATTTCTGTTTTAATTCCATGTATGTTAAAAGAGCTTTTTTAATCAATCAAAATAACTTCATTTGTTAGCATTCAGTTATGTGGAAATTTTTTATTGTTGAAAAGAATTCATAATTTCTGACATTCCAGAGATCTGTACATTCCTGTCACAAGTTTACAAATGTGTTGCCATGGAAACCGAATGATTATGGCAGTGCTTCATGTACATAATATACTGTTGATATTTTTGTCAATAAAATTTTAGCACTATTTCATTGTTTGGGTTTGAAATTATAAGATAAACAGTTTCCAGGGTTCAAATCCCGCCAACTTTGTCTGCTGTGGAGAATTGGGCCGTGTTCAAGAGAGGTTTCAAAGTAATCGCTCAAATAATAATAATAATAACTAGGATTGCCACAGGCAATACTTAGGTCTTCAAGACTTCTGCTTGACCTAGAATTCCATGTTGGACTCTCGGTTATTCATCAGTTTCTCTGCTTTAAAATGAGCTATCAAACATGTCTCTATCTTTGGTAGTTATTTTACAAAAATTCTCCAAAGAAGGTACCCCTCTGAAAACGGAAAACTCACATATTAATGGACCCCTACATTACATTTCTCATGATTAAGACAAAACGGTTAATATTTTCATACTAAGGTGTAACATAGAAAATGTTGTGCTTTAATTTTCACTTAAGAAGATGTAATCATCATGTACATTGCATACATAATTAATACGTTATGCTGTTCTGAATATTCAAGAAAACACTCAAATTGCTTAAATTTGGACCCCTAGACATCGCTTGCGATGTTCGAGGCTTAACTATCAACTTTTTGATGAAAGCTGTCAATATAAAAGATGTTCTTCTTGAAATTGTGCATACGTAGGTGTATGTAAAATGTCAATAGCATAAGAAGTTAAGCAGTTATGAACCTTTCAACTTTGTTTAAAATGGCGATTTCTGAAAAGTGGCAAACTTCTATGACTTGTCACAAAAAATCTATGACAGATACAAGCTTGAAAAATATTGTCCTTAATAAATGACGTTTCTGCTTCAACATGATCTATTTAAAGTCTTCCTGTCTTCATTGGTTCATAATCAATAATTATCCAAAGGATATACTCTTCGAAAATGCTCAAAATCACAACATTTTACTTTTTAGGGAATATCTCCAATTTATGCCGAAACTATCAACTTTTATATGATATTGATATATTATGGACATGTTTAGCTCTTTATTCGAAAGAGATGGCTATCAATAACTTTGACATAAGTCAATTAGTTACAGAGTTATGGCCCTTTGAAATTGCAACCGAAAAACGCCCTTTTTAAAAAGGACCATATTCAAGGGCAGATTACTCGAATTCTAGGCCGAAATTCAAAATTCTGTGAGCAAATTATATTCTACGTTGTCTTGGCTTTCGAATGAGCTATCACACATATCTGTATGTATTGCCGTGATTAAGAAGAAGAGTTTTGAAGACACGTACCCTCAAAACCGCGAAAGTGCACCAAATTTTCAGTTTTTTCGAAATAGAAAAAAATCTATTATTACGGCCGAAATCCTCACTAGGCCTAATCGATGGGGAATGTTGTTGCCCACATTTTGGTGAAAGTTTTTTGAAAATATCTTTGTAAGTTTTCGAGCTATTGAGGTTTGAAGTTTCAACTTCAAGGGCAGATAACTCACAAAAGAAGTCGAAAATCCAAAAATTAAGAAAATTACTTCTTAGTTTGGTTACAGGCTACCTTTCCTGAAAATTTCATGCAAATCGGCCCAGCCGTTACTGAGAAATCTGCGTGCACAGAATTTGGTACAAAGAATAATAAAAAAAATAATCAGGATAATAACAATACGTCTTCGAGACATACGTCTTGAAGACCTAATAATATACATTTTAACGCCTAATATCCAGTGCAAGCACTGCTCAATGGCGGTACAATTATTACCCTGATGGAATTGTACTTTCGGTGCCGCTACTAAGCGCTCCGCGCGACCATTTAGGTCCGTACCTCCCGTGTTCAGGTACCCATTTAAACAGCTGGGTGAACTAAGTGCAATGTGGATGAAGTGCCTTGCCCAGGAGCACAACACAGTATAAGACCCAGGTCACAAATGTTTGGTGTCTCCACCGGGATTCGAAACCCGGGCCTTTGGCATGCTAACCACTACACCACTGTGCTCAAACCTCTCGAACGCGATTGCTCAATGTAGCGCTACATAGCAAAGCGAGCGAACTTTGAGGTTTTGCACGGTGTCGTTCAGGAGAGAGCGCTACTCGCCTTGTTCTACATACAGTAAGGTTTGAATTTCAGCGCAGCCCATGGTTTGCTAGTTCCAGCCGATGTTCAAAGGTTTCAACCAATCACAATGACACTGCAGTCTTTCTCCTTGCAATAATACTAACAACCGGGATATAAGTGAAATACTCTTTAAAGGCGCTGTAGCACGTTTTTTGCAAAATTTATTTTTTCAAATTTCCCATTTATAATGATAGTTTATGTCAATTAAATTAACTTTAGAGGTTAAAACATCTTATTACACAAACCAATTATCTGTAGTGGTAAAAACTATGTTGCGTATAAAGCAAAAAATGCATGGCAGCCATTTTATTGTGAACACAATTTATTATTTTGTATTACAAAAACGATTCCCATGGCTTTACCGAAACATGTACACTCATTTTAAACTTTTTTTTCCGAAGAGAGAAGGATGTTTTACTATTGGTGAAATTTTTCAAATACATTTCATCAATTTATTTGAGCGAAAAAACGTGCTACGGCCCCTTTAAACCCTAACTCAGCTTGAGGCTAACCCGGACATATCTTACAGAATCATTGGACACCAAACAAGACTCGTCACTTCAGAGGCTCTCTACATTAATAGAGAGATAGATCGGATTCAACTGTCATCTACCAGTCTGAGGTGATTTGAGGTTTGACGCTGCTTTCAAGAGCATTTCACTTATATCGCGGCTGTTACCGGTAGTATTATGGCAGGGAGAAAACCTGCAACACCATGTGGCTATGCATTGCGGTGAAACCTGCGAGCATCGACTGGAACTAGAGAACCATTGGTGGTACTCCGCTGAAATTCAGTGCAGCACTGCACCCAAACCTTACTGCGTGTAGAACAGTCCTCTACTTTGGGATTTTCCATCTCGGATGTTAAGCTCATTTGCATAATATGTTTCAAAATGTAATTTTACTTCAATGGAAAACAAGAGAGCTATTATCAGATCTTGAATAAATTGTGGTGTGTTTCATTTACCCGCACATTGTGATTTAGTTTTATCATTAATCGAGCGTAGTACGGGTAATTCAAATTAAAAGAAGAAACGTTCACCCAATGTGTCAAGGCGCATTTGATTGGTCTACACCATAGCTCAATAGTCGCGTTACTTCCTGTCTCAGAAATCCCTTGTTGTTCGTTGTCGTAAGTTGTTGCATTTTCTAAAAGTGACCCGATATATATGACCCTATGCGTGCGGAAGATGGGCACTGATATGCCATTGAATATTTCACTAAATCTGCATCGTTGGTCTTCAGATTTTCTTTGCAAATATAACAAAGGCATATCTTGCACGATTCGCAACATTTTATTCAGTAACAAAATAACCTTTCACATGATTGAGATACAAGAATATATAAACAAGAGAATTAGTGGGCACAGCTCACTCATTTCCCCCCGCTTTTAACATTGATCAAAGAAGAAAAGTTAAAAAAGCAGATAGACATCGATGTTTAGCCTTCTGTATGAACATGCAAAAGGCAGATGTACACATCATGGTGATGTACACATCATGGTGATTGTAAATATCAAGTTTCGAAAAATTTGAACAACTAGTGTCCGAGTTATGAGCGGAACAAAAAGTGTGAATAGCGAAGTCGAAAAATTGAGAAAATTTGCATAAATTATGCAAATGAGGGTATGAAACATGCAAAAGGCACATGTGCACATCATGGTGATTGTACATATCAAGTTTTGAAAAATTTGAACAACTAATGTCAGAGTTGAGCGGAACAAAAACATTTGGGACAGACGCACAGACGACCGTGCTGATCGCTATATAGCCCCGACTACATCGTAGCAGGGGTATAATAAAACTATACACGAGTTTAAAGGGAGAGGATTCAGCTCTTTGTATGTACAATTTCACAAAATGGGGATGGGTTTCTCTGCATCCATCATTTCTATACTAATAATACAAAACAACAGATAAACAGAACAAGTTATCAGTAGTCTATGGGGCGAAAACAAACTGCTCGGCCTACAGCTTCTTCCGTCTTGATTTGGACAAATTTGTAGTAAAAACAAAATGCTATCAAGAATCCCTTGTAAACAAGAATGTTGACAAATTTTTCCTCCCAATAAAAAATTTTAGACAGATTTTACAACAAATAAGTAAACAATTACGATTTTCTCAATAAATTCTGTCCCTGTTTGCTATCCTGAAAAATTTCAATATGAACTAGAGGAGATTTTTTTGTTTGTCCTCCTGCCTTCAGACATATTGCACACAAAAAAGTTATTATTTTTGTCAGGCCTCATCACTAGAACAAATTGAAGCAGGACATCTTGGTTCTTAAAGGTACATCCATTGTGTTTCATAAAAAATTATAAGGCTTTAATACGTTCCGACTCACCATATGTGCTGTTTACAGTACAAATAAATTCACCCAGCTAGCATATTCATCTCCAATCGCCAAATATATCATAATTACTAGTTTCAAATTAAAATCGAGTAACATCATTATGCATGTGTAGAAACCGAAACTGCACGCCCCATTTACATGCACAGTAGTTATATGACATACTTAACATGATCAACCCAAATTTATCATTTTGTCTGTTATAAATAAGATTCCAAAATTATGTTTGCTCATTGGCGCGCAGAGCATTGTCCGGTTTTCGATCAGAAATCACTACTTTTACCTTCATATCGTCAATATATTAAGTCGAGTATCATCAAAATGATGTTTTTCGGTAACAATCGGTACTTCTTGATAAAGTAACACATGTTTTAACATTTGGAATATGTGACCCCAAACAACACAATGGATGTACCTTTAAGTATTAAGAAATATTGAACAGAAGCACAAATTGTACCATTTTGAAAGGGGAAAATTAATAGATTTGCAAGATTTGTTCTCGAAGGTTGAAGATCTATTAACAATATTCTCAAGTAATAAAATTAACAATTTTGTCAAGATGCATTAAATAGCTTTGAAACTAGCTATGTGCCTCATACAAGCAAAACATAAAAATAGAGCCATTGGCTCTGTAGCTCATCAGGATTTGCATGATTGGCTCTGGTGATAAATTTTTTGCATGCTTTATAGTCTAAGGTAGTTTATCATATAAACCAAAGGTCACAAAAATTGATGACTATTAGTTAGTAGGGGTGACACACTATTGCAATAGCGATAGTCTATTGCCACTTACTATTGCGATAGGGATAGACTATTGTAACTCACTATTGCAATAACTATTGCGATAGGTTTTTTGGTACAAATACTCAATAATCAGCTAGATTTCTTATAGGTTTTAGTAGAAATGTTTAATTGATGTAAGGACTATGGAACCAAAATCAGTAAAGAAATCATAAATGAAAAGACTTTTTGTCATTTTGCGATTTCCTACCTCTAGTTCTTCCCTTTTGACATTCTAAAATGAAAAATCTTGAATTAAATGCAGTGAGGCTTGTGTAAATCATTCATAATTAAGGGAAATTTAATAGTTTCGATAGTATTGATAGTTAAGCTTACTATTCTGATAGCGATAGTGTTTTTGTACATACTATCGATATAGTACTATTGCCAAGCCAACTAATGCGATGCATCAATAGTTCGATGTATTGTTACAGCCCTATTAGTTAGACAAACAGGCCTTGACAGGTACTATTTGCTAATTCAGATATCACCAACTGCTTGATAGGAGGTTCATAATTTAAATGCAGAAAAAATGCTGTTAAAGGATGGCTCACAATTAGTAATTTAAAGGCACAAACATGCATACATTTACTTTCAAAAAAAAAAATGAGTAATATGTTTGAATGAAGCAAACATTTGTTTGTATTTGTAACTATCCCATCCCCTTCATTAAATGGAATGTGGGGTATTATAACTAGACATGTATCCTAACTTGTTACACCCCACATTCCACCTGATGAAGGAGTAAGCATATTCTCCGAAAAGATGTGTATTTACCACAAATAGTTGTCACTAAGGTGACATGATCCCCCGCCGCAAATTTATACTTCAAAATTGAAAAATAATGTCAAGGTCAGCAAAATCGACTGGGCCCTGAATTTTCCCTAAAAGAACGACTGGTGTAAGATAATGATAAGAATCCAATGAACAGTTCTTGTGATATCGGTTCCCCTGACAAGCTTAACATGTTGACAAACTCAAAGTTCTGCTGTGACCTAGAAAATAATGTCAAGGTCACCAAAATCTAATCAGCACTTTGTCTTCCCTAGGAGGTGCTTTGTGTAAGATGTGATGAAATTATAGTGAATTGTTCTTGAGATATCCCGCTGACAAGCTTCACATGTACATTATCATGTCGAAAAATTCAAATTTCCACTGTGACCTTGAAAATTCTAATCTAATCAATCTAATCAGCCCTTTGTCTTTCCTTGGAGAAGCTATGTGTAAGATATGAAGAGAATCCACTGAATGGTTCTTGAGATATCCCATTGACAAGGGTAAAATGACAAAATCTTGATGTGGCCTTGAAATGAAGGTCAAGGTCATAAACCTCTGTAGGAACATTACTCTCCCTATGATGAACCCATATGCAAAATATGAAAAGAATCCAGTGAATAGTATTTGAGTTATTCACTTTCTTATGGACGGATGGACGGACGGACGGACGGACGGACGGACGCAGCCGAATACTATATCCCCCAGTTCGCGCTAAACGCGCAGCGGGGGATAATAAAAAATTTGTTATTCAGAACATCTTGTTTTCTTATTTTCCATAAAGCGACAAAAGTCTCTGAACATAGATTAACAAGAGTGCTCCAAAAAAAGTTTAAATGTAAGGGTTAAGCATGTCAAGTATCGAAGGCCTATAACTAATCAATAAAAAAATTATGGCCATGGTTAAGTTTCTCACAAAATGGATCCTACATCAAGGTCAAGGTCACACGGTCAAAGGTTATAACCTTAGTGTGTGACATTTCAAATGCTGACAAATTAAATGCGTATCACTGACGTACATGCAAAGCATGTGTAAAGTTTCAGAAAGATTGATCAATAACTGTGGGAGGAGTCGATTTCAGAATATAGGTACTTGTCAGTCTGAAATTGGAAAGCTGAGCGCTCTACGTCAAGGGCCATAACTCTGAAAATATTAATCCTATCGGTCGCACAAAAGCACATGCATATCACCGATGTATATCCAAAGCATGTGTAAACACCCCTTCCCCCCCCCCCCCCCCAATCCCCCTGAAAAACATACCCCTTTCCCCTTTAGATCCGCCGCTGAATTATTCAGTTCAACTTGACCTCCAACCTCTTCACAAGGTTATTCCACCCTAACCCCTTTGGCATATGAAGTGAGTGGGTATATTGTTGCTCAATGTCGCTCCGGCAGTATCGCAGCCATTGACAGCACGCTGTGGCATATGAAATCGAAGACATGGATTCAGATGGAAAATGCAATCCGAAGTACTAGAATGTTGATGTTAATGGTTACTCCGCTCAGCACGTTCCTAACCTCTGTTGCATATCGAGCACTTTCTTGTAAAGAAATAGAGAATCCCGATTGGTTGCATTAGAAGTTACTTGTGCAATCAGCGACGTTGTTTCAAACTGAGAGAAATAATAACTGTAGTAATCACAAGAGTTGCTTCATCTTTCAATAAAATATTGTTTACAAGACATATTCACTCAGTTGCAGCCAAATGTACAAGCCAGGAGGTAAGGATGGAGGAACTGAACCTCTATGTGAAGAAAATGCATGATGTTTAGCTGGGTATATTTTTTAAATATTGACATTTTTCATATTGAGACAATAGCTTTCGTCCTTTAGTCCAGGATTTCCTTGAGTTGATATTGCAGTCTCTGTGTAAATGCTGTTTGGTTTCTAAGTTAATCTGAAAGTGATAAAGAATTAGGAACATATTATCTATGAACAAATCCTATAAATCACATGACATTTGAATTTTTTCAATCATACAAACCCTCCCAAACAAAAGATTTTAAAACACACGTCTTTTCAGCAAGCAAAAAACAGATAATATATACTGGACAAAAAAGTTATGTATATTGCAAGTTTTATGGCAACTTCCAAAAGCAAGGCATAACTCTTGCCAGTCTCCATTACTGGCTGATTTAGGTCTTGCAGTATTTCCCTCGCTTTGTCGTGCCAAGATAGTGGGTTGCTGCACCTGAAATGCATAGTGGGCCGCAATTTCCTGGCACAGATATCTTAAGGACATACTGCAAGGCCTAAATCAGCCAGTAATTGAGACTGGCAAGAGTTATGCCTTGTGTTTGGAAGTTGGTTTTATGGTTGATATTTCACCAGAGTAAATAAGTAAAACAATCATTCAAATGTTCTAAATTTACATATATACTATTTTGACTAGTTTATTATTAAAAAGTGAAGTTGAAGATTACATGCATTACTTTCAAGTAAAATGTTAAGAAAGTATGCTCTCTCAATAACGATACTATCTGATATAACAATTTCTGAAGCAGTGTCACAAAATATTTTTTAAATAGTGACATGGTAAAAGGTTTTGACCAATGAAAAAACATTTTTTTACATGCCTTTGGGACACCTACCTTTCTTGAGATATTCTTCATTTGTCAGATCCAGTTGTCAATGGTTTGGACTGTTGAGAAAAGAGGTTGAACCCTTCAGCGCTGATTTTGAAGATTTCACATCAAGATCAGATGAGCGGGATTGTGACACCAGCAATTCAGCTCCACTCACAGAGTTCAGTGCAATAGAAAGTTCCAAAGCTTTTTCCTTGTCCCCCTTATCACAACCATCTCCATCTCCAAGGTTCGACAAGACGTTGACCAGTTGGGAATCATGATCACTCGTTTCATTGGATTCCAAAGATGTCAAGGCTTCTCTTACTGCCTCATTTGTATGGATCATCATATGCTTCTTCATAGCAGAAGGAAAGGCAAAGGGCTTTCCACAGAATGGACAAGTTTTGCTGGAATCACCATGGTCCCTCAACATGTGAAGATGATGCACGGAAACGGTCTGGAAAACTTGTGGACACTTTATACAAGGATAGTATCCTGTTCCAGGGCTGTCCAATCCTGGAGCCGTACATGAGGACTGATGTTTGGTGAAAGCTTCAGTGCCAGTGAACACTTTATTGCAAGTTCGACAGAAGATGTTCGGCTTGTTCTCGACGATTTTCTTTTTTGATGGTTGTCTAACAAGTTTCTTTGCAAGGCTTTCATTAAAAGGGGATAGCTTCTTGTCAAATGAGACAAAATCAGTCATTTCCCTTATTTTGCGTTTTCGTCCTGATCTCCTTTCAGGAGTGACGGGTGTTTCTTGAGATTGATTCTTGACATCAGTGTGAGCTTCTGCCTTCTCCGTCCTTTCAGGAGTGACAGGTGTTTCTTCAGATCGACTCCTGACATCAGTGCAAGATTCTGCCTTCTCTGTCCTTTCAGGAGTGACAGGTGTTTCTTCAGATCGACTCCTGACATCAGTGCAAGATTCTGCCTTCTCTGGGGTACCTCTGAGGGATTTATCCATGGTACTTTGTAAGTTGGCACTTCTGGCTTGATCTTCTACTGCTGAAGTGATATTACTTGCTGAGTTCTTTTGTGGAGACTTTTGAATCGTTTCATTGCTGGACCATGAACTATTTCCACTATTGTCAGAACAAATATCACTGAAACCAGATGCTGAAGTTTCTGTATTCCTCTTATCCTTTACTGGTGATGATTTAGCCTTCACAGATACAACATCTTTATTTCCTGGAGAACAATCCTTCATGCTGCTCCCAAGATTTTGTTCTATAATTATTTCCTGTGAATTTTCTGTTCCAGAGGTTTCAGTCAATGTCTCAGTCTGCATACTATTTTTTTGTCTTTTTATCGGTTGGTATTTTCTTGGCCGGCAACGACCTAATTTTGCCCAATAACTTCCAGGAGGTGGTGTCTTTCTTGGTCTTCCTGGCCCAAAACCTAATTTTGTCAAAGTTCTACCCTTTTTTGGTCTTCTTTGATGTGTTTTTGAAGTAAAAGATCCAATTATATGTGGTAATTTAGTTTGTGGTGTCTTTCTTGGCCTTCCTCTGGGTCTTCTTTGATGTGTTTTTGAAGTAAAAGATCCAATTATATGTGGTAATTTAGTTTGTGGTGTCTTTCTTGGCCTTCCTCTGGGACGGCCAGATGTTAGGGTCACAGGTGCTCGTTCTGATTCAGATTGTCCTTCTTTGACAATTGGGTCAAGGGAATGTCCTGCTCCAGATGCATTTGTGACTGTTAACGTAGATAAATTTTCAAGTTCTGTAGTCACAGTAGGGGAAACAGTGTTTTCATTTCCTGGACATGGTTTCTTTCTGGGTCTGCCTCGACCCCTTGGTGTTGTCAAAGTGCCTTGAAGAGCTACATTTGATTTGATTTTAGTTCCAGAATCAGTGTCCTGCTTGACAGTTGATTCCTTGACATTCTTAACTCCAGAGGAAGTTGCTGTTATCAAATGTTCATCTTCTACAGCAATCTCTTTTTCTGGATGTGGAACCTTTTTGGGTCTGCCTCGACCCCTTGGTGTTATCAAGGTGCCTTGAAGAGCTACATTTGATGCCTTAGTTCCAGGATCAGGGTCCTGCTTGACAGTTGATTCCTTGACATTCTTAACTCCAGGGGAAGTTGCTGTCATCAAATTTTCATCTTCTACAGCAATCTCTTTTTCTGGATGTGGAACCTTTTTGGGTCTGCCACGACCCCTTGGTGTTATCAAGGTGCCTTGAAGAGCTACATTTGATGCCTTAATTCCAGGATCAGGGCCCTCCTCGACAGTTGATTCCTTGACATTCTTAACTCCAGAGGCAGTTGCTGTCATCAAATTTTCATCTTCTACAGCAATCTCTTTTTCTGGATGTGGAACCTTTTTGGGTCTGCCACGACCCCTTGGTGGTGTAAAGGTGCCTTGAAGAGCTACATTTGATGCCTTAGTTCCAGGATCAGCATCTGGGTTAACAATTGATTCCTTAACATTCTCTACTCCAGGAGGAGTTTCAGTCATAAAATTTTCATCTTCTGTAGTAATATTTTCTTCTGGATGTCGAACCTTCCTGGGTCTGCCACGACCCCTTGGCGTTGTCAATGTGCCTTCAAGAGCTACATTTGAGGCTTTAGTTTCCCAATCAGGATCTGGCTTGACAATTGATTCTATAACATTCTTTACTCCAGAGGCAGTTGCAATCATCAAATTTTCATCTTCTCTAGTAATTTTTTCTGGATGTTGAACCTTTCTGGGTCTGCCACGACCCCTTGGTGTTGTCAAAGTGCCTTGAAGTGGTATATGTGATGCTTTAGTTCTCAGATCAGCCATCACATTTTCATCATCTGTGGTAATTTCATTTTTTGGACATACTCTCGTATTTGTGATAGCTTGCCCACTTGTCATAATGCAATGAAGAGGTACATATGATGGCTTTGTTTTTGGATAATCATTTTGATGGATCACTGAATCCTGCCAATTCCCTTTTTCAGATGGATTCCTAACTTTTGTAGTTTTTAAATGTTCATTTTCTGTGATCAAACTAAAACTAAGAGAAACACTTTTCTCTTCTGGGCGTGGATTCTTTCTTGGTCTTCCCCGCCGGCCTCTTGATGTTGCAGTCACAATGCAACGATTCTTTCTGGGTCTTCCCCTTCCTCGTTTTATATTTGGACCTTGTGATATAATTGTTTCATTCCTCTTCTCTACCTTAAGAACCTTTGCTGGTCTTTCTACCGTTAGTCCTGTTCCCTTCACCCTTTTCCTCGCCTTTTTCAAATTCCATTTCTGCAAATTGTTCTTAATACTTTTGATATCCTTCACAGTATATTTTATTTTGATTTCTGACTCAGGTTTAACCTCTTCATCCTCTGCATCATCATCTTGCAAAGATTCCGGCTGATTTGTAGGCAGACTGTTCATACTGACTCTCATATCCTCAGCCAGAACCTCAGCATGTGCCTTCTGAATGTGGTACTTAAGCTGGTACGCAAAAGGGAAAACTACTGCACAAACTGGACACTTCTTCTTTGATGTAGTAACATTTCCCGACTCATCCCTAATAAGCTCCTGGATCATTGTGTTGTCGATCAAGGCCTCTGGATGGTCTTCCCGCATATGAAGGCCAAGGTAATATGGATGTGAAAACTCCATTGATTTGCAGATGAAACATTTTTTGTTGTACCGAGCATTAAAACTGCTCTTATCTGCAACCGTGCGTTTATCCCTCTTCAAAGTGTCAGGATGGACTTGCTGCACGTGGAACATCTTGTGGAACTCGTACTCAAATAACTTCCCGCAGATATGACACTGTTTTGGGTTGACCGATTTTATTCCCACCATTTCTCTCTTCTCTGGGTCGATGATAGCATACTGGGCAATCATACTGTCATCCTGCCCGTCCTTCTTCTCAATAATTCCTTTGATATTTGAGATGTCAGGGTTTTCTTTTTTCAACTCCTCCCAAGCATGATCGATATAAACTTGAACATCGCTGATTAGTTCCTCTTCTCGTGAACGTCTCCTCTTCTCTGAAGAATCTTTGGATTTTTTCCTGCTTCCGTCTTTTTTTGCGTTTTCTGGTTTTGCTTTTCGCCCCTTGCTTGCCGACTTCTTCAAACTTGGAGATGCGTCACTTCGACTCTCTATAAGCAATGCTACATTGTCGGAATAAAGGAACCTTCTTCGACCATAATGACCAACAGTTTCGTCATCATCTTCATTAGATTCTTCCTCACTAAAGGAATTGTAAATCTCAGAGTATTTGTCATTTAAAACACGGAACTCCTCTTCATTAAGTACCGGAAAGCCTTTGCTTCTGGCTTGCTCTCGAGTAATGTTGTCATCATGATACTGATGCCCACTGCTTCTATAAGTTTCCTGAATTGAGTTGGGGCTTAACGCCGCTTTCAAGAGTAAATAATTTTCCTGAGCTTTTACTGTTTCTTCAACGAGAGATGGTTCTTCTATTAAACGATACGCTTCGTATCCGGGATCTAACTTCTCTTCCTTTATTTGAAAATCCATCTCAAATTCAGCCACCTCTGCAGGAGAAGGATTGGTGTTCCTGAACAGATCCTGAGCAGGATCTTTTGCAGAATGACCCAACGTCAAATTATCACGAACACGAGGTTCACCTTCGACATGATCCATGCGTGTGAAGGGCTGGTTGCGTTCTTCTTCACCATCTTCATTTATATTTCCATCTTCATTCTCATTTTCTTCGTCTCCCGAACCATCTGGAGCCTCCACAACTGTAAACCTTTCCCCGTCAGCTGTGCACATTTCCTCGTCCAAACCATTCTCCAAACCTTTTGTGGATCCAGGGCCTCCACCAGCAGATTCTGGACAAGGAGCAGAACATGGTGGACCATCAAAACTTTGACACCTTGTTTTTCCTCTACGAATACTGTCCTCACCATTTTGATGTTCTGGTTTTAATAATAAATCGTCATCGCTTTCTGATTCCTCTTTGACAACAATGTCTCCAGATTCAAAGAGCATTATCTCATCCTCCATGGTTGATTTTGAGGATAAATTGGTAAATGTTCACTCACCCGATTTTGTATTGTCACCAAATCCAAGGATCACATCACTAACTATCAAAATTTAATGAAAACTGTCCAAGTCGCCGCTGTTGATTTTGTAAATCACAGCGCCAGTTTCAATGACCGTACCAACAGTATTTATATCATATCAATCTCCAATCACACATCTTGTCTTGTACCAGTGTTTTCAGCAAAGCGTTCTTTCAGTTTATTACGTATGGTCTTCAATCTGAAAACAATAAAAAAAATCATTATTACTATTATATTTGTAAATATATTATATATACGGTGGAAGCCCTGCAACTATACACAGATTCTCACACTTTATGGTATACGGTACAAAAGTTAAACAAACACGATACAGATCATACATTTTGCCAGTGAACTATACAATATTAAACTGTATACAGTATAAATTGTGTAATTTAATTTCTTATCCTATCAAATACAGGAGAGGTGAGCTGAGGTGATTTGGGGTTTAATACCCCTTTCATGAGTGTTTCACTTATATCACGGCTGGTAGTATTATGGCAGGGAGAAAGCCTGCAACGCCATGTGGCTATGCATTGTGGTGAAACCCGGGAGCAACGACTGGAACTAACGAACCATGGGTGCATTCAGTGAAGCATTGCACCCAAACCTTACTGCATGTAGAACAGTTCTCTACTGCAGACAAAGTTGTCGTGCCCCTAGCCGGATTCGAACCCTGGACCTCTTGATCTGAAACCGAATGCACTAACCCCTGTGCTATCCCGCCCCCTTGTAATTAGGTGATACGCGTCCAGGTCGGTTGGTTGCAATACTACTTCTCATGCATTCCTTCGCATCAGATTTAAATGTGCCATTTATCCGTTATGTTTAATAACTATTTATTTGGCTTAAACATACGTGCCAAAATACACTATATGCTGATTTCAGTTCATATAATGTGATTCAACTTGTACATTTATCTCCAACCCAAATATATTCACAGGAATTTGAGGATACCCAAGATCTCAATGTAAACAATGTATATAAAAGTATCCACGCCCCCCTCTATACAATAGGCTAAAGGAGCGACACCCGCCATCTTGGCAACTCTTGGTTGCGTTTTCACACCTCTCGACTCGACCACATTCGTGGCTTATATTTCAAAACATACACAACGACATATAACGAAACTTACCGCCAATCCTTTATTAGGTTGCATACTAATTGGACATGTGCAACTTTTTGTTAACTTACTTACTTTTCGCCCCAAATTACGCTGCTAAGTCGATTCTGCCTGCAAACAACATCGAACTACAACTCGCTCGACGGAAGTGACGTCACTATACTGACTTGAATGCCTCTACACTCTCTCTCTCAGCTATATTTAGATACAAAGCATGGTCATGCAACTGTGTAAACATGTTACCGGGGCAAGCGACCATAACATTGCATCTCAACACCTACTTTTTAATTATAACCTAAACCAATTTATCTAACTTTATTTTTACAGCAGACAGAAAGACACCTTTCCTTATGTAAGTTATGAATGAAATATGGATAACAAATTCTTTGTATAAATTACAATATCCCTATTCAAATAATTTAAATTTCAAACTAAGAAACAAATTAATTTGCAAACAAAAGATGAATCAGTCTCTTCTCGTTTATGTCCTTGAAATAATAAAGGTAATACTGACAATAACATATCATCATCACATACAACAATCCTTTAAAAAATTATATTTTCTATTTCTTGTCATTTAGATAATCATTATATGTATAACTTCATTTGTATTAGTTATTATCAGGAGTGTTTGCATATCAGTATATTTTTGGGTTTGTTGTAATTATGCCGGTGTTTTTTTAGAAGCGTAACGAGGTTTCATATTTCCAAGCAAAAATAACACTGCTAATGTAAAAGTCGCCATAACAACCCATGTGATACACGTGATGCACGTACTTCTCTTGCAAGTTACCCTTGTCACACATTACTGAATGTGACGATTGCTTTATAAACAACGTTTCTAAATGTCCTGAGAATATGCAAACTATTGCTTGTTTAATGTACTTATTATTGAGATAAGACCAAAATATTATGACAATTATTCCAATATCTGTAGCAAAAGTTATGGTCGCTTGCCCCAGTGTAAAAACCAACATGTTTACACAGTTGCATGACCATGCTTTGTATCTAAATATAGCTGAGAGAGAGAGAGAGAGAGTGTAGAGGCATTCAAGTCAGTATAGTGACGTCACTTCCGTCTGAGCGAGCGAGTTGTAGTTCGATGTTGTTTGCAGGCAGAATCGACTTAGCAGCGTAATTTGGGGCGAAAAGTAAGTAAGTTAACAAAAAGTTGCCCATGTCCAATTAGTATGCAACCTAATAAAGGATCAGCGGTAAGTTTCGTTATATGTCGTTGTGTATGTTTTGAAATATAAGCCACGAATGTGATGGAGTCGAGAGGTGTGAAAACGCAACCGAGAGTTGCCAAGATGGCGGGTGTCGCTCCTTTAGCCTATTGTATAGAGGGTGGAGTCTACTAACGCCTACAGGGACGATCGCCTACAGTTGTCACTGTAGGCGTATACACCTAACCGTATAGAAGGGGGCGTGGATACTTTTATATACATTGTTTACATTGAGATCTTGAGTATTCTCAAATTCCTGTGAATATATTTACTAGTTTTCAATGAAAATCGAGCAACATCATTATACATGTGCAGAAACCGAAACTACAAGTCCCATTTACATGCACAGTAATTATATGACCTATTAAACATTAACAACCCAAATTTGTATTTGTTTCTGTTGTAAATAACTTTCATAACAATAAATTCAAACAATTTAAGAAATTTCAAACAGTAAAATAATCAAAACATATGCAGGTAATGGTTCAAGTAATTACTCGACTGTAATTAAATGATTTACAGCACTCTAACCACGTTCAGGTGTAAACCAAACCTCTAGGGGAAGACCAGGAAGGTGTGTTTACAACAATGTTGTACATGTGTATTTATTCTTCAATTGTTACTCTTTTTACATGTTATAAAATTTTATAATGCTTAGTAAAAACTACAGTGTAACACATTGAAGTTATTAATCCTAATAGATATATTGGGAGTTATATGATACACATTGTTCATTTGTAACACATTGCGACATTACGATAACTTGGTATTCTTGTTACTTTGAGCTAAACAAAAGATGTGAGTCGACAAGTGGATTTTTAAGAAAAATATTTAATCAATCATTTCAACACCATACAGTGCCCTGTTGGCGGCCATATCAATCAGTTTCCTCTCTTCAGTGTTGGTGAGTTGAGGTTGTACTCCATTCTTAGTATACACATTTACAGTCAAGCCGCAATAATCCGGCCACCGATAATACGAATCTCGCAGTTTCCGAACGGTAGGAAGATGTAACCAAACTAATCTCTTTAGTAGTCCTCAGTACTCAGTAATCCGAACATTTCACTATCCGAAGGTTTTTGATGAAAAACGGAAGCGTTCGGTTTATCGAGGTCTGACTGTACCCTGTCTGTGACCTGATCAGAAATTGTAGATTTCGCAACGTTATACTTCTAGGCAGCAAACCTGTCTTACTACTTGAACAGCTTTCATAAGCCTGTTTTCTTTGGAGGGACTTGACATGTTTCTAATGCGGCGTTTACCTGTCTGACCGACTGGTTACCGGAGATATGACCGTAATGACGTCACTGTGCATATATATGACGTCGCTCATAATGGCGCCACATCATTAGAGCACTGTACCATCCAAAACAATGTTATTTTGTTGTTTTACTGTTGATCATGAAATTCCTGCATAAAATTTTCCTGTCATTTTATTCAATAAACAGAAATGTCTTGCCTTAGTCGATTTGTGTCTGAACTTTCGTCAAACCTGTCCGAACCAACGTCATTTTGACATGTTATCAAAATCTCAATTCTGAACCCAAGAATAAATTTGAAAGTACTAAAATACAAATTTAATCGACTAACTGATTGTTTGTTCATGTACTTGCATATATTTGAAACAATATGATCGCTTCCTTCATTCCCTGAATTTGTCACTTAAAATTGATCTTCACACAAATATTTTGTCAATTTCTTTTGTGAAACCCGTTATTTGTACCTCCTGGTTAAATTTCGTTCTTAAAATATATATGACTATCAGTTATTTTTAAAAGAATCAAGTATTGTCAGAAAATGAAAAGAAATATTTAGAAACCAACTGAGTGTTACAATTTGCATTTTGACAAAAGTCATTTCACATCAATAATCATATTTTTGTAATCAGACCCATCATTTTTATTCTAATAGTTTACTTG
This sequence comes from Gibbula magus, assembly GCA_936450465.1. NCBI lineage: Eukaryota > Metazoa > Mollusca > Gastropoda > Trochida > Trochidae > Gibbula > Gibbula magus. Next base: position 29,802,040 of record OW388298.1, on the reverse strand, counting down.
AGAATTTCGAAATAAATTTTAACAAAAATTGCTTTGAGTTTTTTTTTTAAAAGTTTCAATGAAGAGATTCAATATGGCTGTCGCAAAATGCTGCAAATGTCGGCCATCTTGAATCGGAATTAAATACTGTAATACATATTAAGCACGTACTCATCTACCGCTCTAATTGAGTTTACAAACCGTGGATTATATAATCTAATAATGTCATTTAACAACGTAAAACAGCTGTGTAGATAAAATATTAATATAATGTTTTATGACCAGCGAACTGGTTTCGCTAGGAACTGAGACTGAGAGTGAGAGACTGCTGTCTCCGATTACCGCCAAACGTTTGAACTTTGGTTAATATATTGTACAAGCTTGGGTAATTAGCTAAAATAAATAATCTATAGCGATAATCACATGCTCAAATAATTTATATCAACTCATCTGTTTATAATTACTTCGGCCTACCTTAGTTTGGATATGCCGTGAGGGTTTGCAAGTGGATTTCGATAACACAGTGCACGGCCTGCGAGAGTTAGCTCCCTTTGAATTTCCACTGCGCTCGCTGTTTGGCTCTGTCTGCGCTTCGAATAAAATGCCCCTTTTTATGATTGATTGTTGAGCGAATCTGAGAGGGTGTGGTGTTTTTTTATTTTGTCTATTAATATGTCTAATTTTAAAATTAAAGGGATAAGGGCTAACGATGTAGAATATTAAAGGTGCATCCATTGTGTTTAATAAAATTGTATTTGGCTTTAGTACATGCCAACATATAGTCTAACACTTAGACTGTAAAAAAAAAAAAAAAAAAAAAAAAAAAATTAAAAGGAGACTGAAAAGGAGACTTTTTTTTATGAAAATACCATTTCTTACAGTCTCCTTTTCAATATTTAATAAAATGGTGATATTTTCAGAATAAATACTTTTTCATAGTCTGAGTGTAAGACTAGCCAACATACGATATGTGCTGATATCAGTTCAAATAATATATTGCATATTCATCCCCAATTGTCAAAAACATAATAATGACTAGTTTCCAATTAAAATCGAGCAAAATCATAACACTTGTACAGAAACCGAAATTCCACGTTCTATTTACCCCCACACCCTCTCTGGATCAGCCAGTGCATCTCACTATATATATATCACGTGACACAGAAATAAAAAAAAATTCTTCTTCTTTCTTCTTCTATATCATATTTTCAGTGGTGAAATACGGCATTTATTGCTTAAAATAATATCCGTATTATTTACCGAATGAAATAACATGTTATTCTACGATCAGTGAAATAACACTTTCAATCATCTTGTTACGATGACGTCATAAGATGACTGTGATAAAGCATGGGGTTACCTCCCCAAATTTCTACATGCCGAAACTCCTACTCCTTGTTTATGGTGAGTGTGGACGATTTCCTCTTTTATTAATATTTTATTAATGCAATGTACAAAACTTTACAATATTGGTTAAAGATTACTGAATGAAAACAGAATTCCTTTTAAAGTCTATAAAATGCAAATGTACTATGATAATTGTGGCTATAAAACATATGCTTCATATATAAGAAATATCATTTTTTCTCATGGTTTTGGATATGTTTGGATTTCCCAGACGGTCGAAGATAAAGTTTCGTTTTTAAAGTTTCGTTTTTAAATAATTTCAAAACAGTTGCAATCAATATTTTTTCCCAATCATGGACATGTGTATTAAATAATAGCTCACGATTTCGTGTATAAAGAGAATTCAAAAGTCTCCTAGCTCCTGAAAAGTATTTATCATATATTTTTTACAGAAGGTTTCGTTAGATAATGATTGAACTTCGATGTGGATTGTTAAGACTAAAGAATAATGAAGGGAGATGTAAAATATTAATGTAACGGAACGCAACTGCCCATTATGCAATTTAGGAATAGAAGACGAGTATCACTTTTTATAAATGTGTAATGTTTACAAATCTCTTAGATTAAAATATTTACCACCGGTATATTGTCAACATCCTAACAAGCATAAACTGAAATCACTGTTAACTACTAATACTGAACACTCTTGAGAAACCTTTGTAAATATTGATACCACGCCTATGAACAAAGATCAAATTATTTGTCATTACATTAAGGTATACCCATTACGTACTGTAGCATGTTGTATGCATTGTAATCAAATTGAACTATATTTAGTGTACATATATGTAAATCTGTATATATTTTGTATACGGGCCTGTGGCCTATAGACAAATAAAATCACTTGACTAACCTACAAAAAGTGAAGGCAGATTTATGAGATTATGCAATTACCTACTTTATAACGGAACAGCGCAAAATTTGATTTTAGTGTAATTTGTCAGAGGGTCTTCGTCCGTAGTAAATAATAAGCTGGACCTGTTTTAATCCTTTAATCCTCTCCTCTCTGCTGAGTATACTCCATTCATCCTCCAACCCTAACGACTCTCTCAGTCCGCGGAGTCGTTTTGGCATGTACAGCTTATTATTATTATATATTATATTAAGATGACAGACTGACAGACAGATATCTTATTATAGCCTCACCTCATTAGAATATGTGCATTATATATACGAGGGGTCGTCTGTGACCCGCTCCGTGGAGCCTCATTAATTAATTACCGGTAAGTAATGATGATTATCACTGCCGCTAGCCTAGTTTATGAGGTGTGTTAAATCACCCAAAACACACGTTTATACATTAATTATGTAATTGTCATCTGGGGAATTATCTAGTTGGATATCTAAACATTCGATATATGGAAAATTTAAGTTGTTTTATTGAAGATTTGTTAGTGAAATTAACAATCAAAATTTTGCGAAATTACGTTGAATTACGACTATCGCCGATAATGAGATTACTCCAGTGACGTCACAGGAGTAATCGCTTCAGGGACCACACCCCCGCAGATTTTCTTTCTGGTCGCCGGGGTTGAATTAGGCGGGTTTTTAAAAAAAATTATGGGCCGATTTCAGAAATTTAAAATCGAGCAATTGTCAAATTGACATCCCATTTTAATGAATCCGAATGTGACCATATGTCATTACATCTATCCTTTAATTCGAATACTGAAGGCAACCCCCTTTATTCACGACCGTCACACTATCACAAGCAGTCCACCAGTACAGCATTTGACGGATGACCATAGATGGAAAATCCTGTTTCGACTGTACTCGGCCGGACGTGATATGTCAATGTGTGTATGTGGCGTATGGTGTTAGAAGCTATAATTATATATAAGTTGTACATGCTCGTTATAAATATCAAGTATAAGGGCATTCATAATTGGAATACATAAGGAAATCTCGATTTTCTGGTTAACAACTTATTTATTGTGAATATACACGTACGACGTACCGACGTACGAAATTCCGTCACAGAGTGTAACATACATGAATGTGTTTCGAAAGTTTGCAGTTAAAATTTGAGAGGCAACCAGGCGAGAGTAATCAATCAATCAACCGATCGATCAACCAATCAACCAATCAACCAAACAAACAAACAAACCAACCAACAAACCAACCAACCAACCAACCAACCAACCAACCAATCAATCAATCAATCAATCAATCATTGAATCAATCAATCATTACATTTTGGTTGCATAATTTACATAAACGTTCTTCCCTGCCACCGGCCAGTCTCTACTGACAGGTAGGCTATGGTTTAAAGGGGCAGTAGCACGTTTTTTGCAAATTTTATTTTTTTAAATTTCCCATTTAGAATAATGGTTTATGTCATTTATATTTATTTTAGAGGGTACAACATCTTATTACACAAACCAATTATCCGTAGTGGTAATACCGGTGTTGTGTATAAAGCAAAAATTGTATGGCGGCCATTTTATTGTGAACACATTTTATTATTTCGAATGACAAAAAACGATTGCCATGACTTTACAGAACCATGTATACACTCATTTATAACTTGATTTTACGAAAAGAGAAGGGTGTTTTACTGTTGGTGACATTATTTTTCAAATACATTTTATCGATTTATTTGAGCGAAAATACGTGCTACTGCCCCTTTAAAGTGAGGAATCTTGAAAATAGGATAGACTAAGTGATACAGTTATAACATTGTTATATTTGGGATCACACTGTCTGCAATAGAAATAGTTTTTGTACTAAACTGAGGTGCAAAAGAAAGTATATCACTCAGTTGTATTTATCATATATGTATAATTTTCAAAGTCACATATCTCGAGTTTTCGACGTCGTATTCAAAAACTGACTAGTTTGGCAAATTAGTCCAAAACATTAAATCAGTCAAAGAATACCTCTACGCATTTTTTTTTTTAAATTTAAAATTAAAAAAATTAAATTTTGAAATTCCCCCAAATTAATTTTGACAAAACACAACTGTTCATCGACATATAACACATACTCTGTGTGAAAATCAATAAATGTGCCTCGTCCTGCACACATTTACAACATGTTGAACATGGTAGGGGTCATGTTGGTGTAAATTTCATTTCTTACCCCCGTCTACTTTAAATAATGATATTTAAGTTAAAAAATAAAACAGTCACTCATTAAGTCATTCAAACTACTGCCGAAAGGTGTTATTGTATCGTGCCATAATCAAATGCATCTAATTTCTTTAAAATATTGAATTAATGGAAAAACAACTGAGTGATATACTTTCTTTTGCACCTCAGTTTATTTTTCGGGACGAGTCCCTTCGGGATTTGAACCACAGCGTCAGAGCAAGGAGCCAAGTGGCAGCACTGACTGTACCCCCGACAGTACCAACAGCTTACCAATTCGGCCACCGTGACCTCGACATCGACCGAATGGGTAAGCTGATGGTAGCGATGTTACATTTGTTTACTATCTAAAAGACACGTTTTTATAAATGATACAGGTTCGATACCTTGACGAATATAGTATATACGAAGTTTTCAAAACGTTGATATATATACTTTGTGAAAAATTGTGTGAAATAAATAAATCATATAATGTCCGAACTTTGGCACGTAACTTGGTGCCCGAACAGAGGTCATTATGACGTAATATTCTTTATATAGGTAAGGGCCTCATCCTCGGTTACCCAGGGTTTTATATATGCGCCTCTGCAGACATGAAGTCACGATGTCAAATAGATAGATAGATAGTCAGTGTATATACGAACTTTGGTCCACTTTTGTCCGACCTATGCTTACATGAGGCATACATGCGATTCAACTGCCTTTCCCTTTCGAATATCAATAGTCTCGACAGAATAAATTCAATAGATCAAGTATATACGCCAGAGAAATACACCAATTCTCGGAGTAAACCCCCAATTACAAATACTGATATTGAAAAATCCATCATATTTTGTCAAGAAACCAGTTTCAATTTATTGTGTTAAATTTCCTTAACATGAACCGGAATTTTCAACACTCAAGCCATCCACGATAATCGTGTGTATACGTTTCGATTAATCTGTACGTACACTATACCGGTATATATATATACATTATCCGTTATGTATGGCCTGAAAAGAGGCTGTGTAGCTGAAAGCGCTCGCAATTAAAATGGATGATTTCTACTTCTAAATCCATTATTTTTTCCATATATATATATATATATAGTGAGATTTATCGGAACGTATACCCTGGATTATCGAGGATGCACTCAAGCAAAATGCATAAATTATTTAACACCAGGGTTTCGAATGGCTGTTTGAACACATTTTCAAAATTTAAAATTCATATTTATGCAATCATATATGTTGTTTATATATAATGTGCTGAGCTCATATTCAAAATTCGAAAGAAATCGGTGATGAAAATAAAGATTTTATATAAATATCCCCGCTGCTGATATTGAAGTATTTAAAGCGAGTGTGATTTGTGAATACCACTTTTGTTCATCTATTATGTTAGTAAGTATAGTGTGGAGCACAGTGGTGTAGTGGTTAGCATGTCTGCCTCTCACGCCAACGGCCCGGGTTCGAATCCCGGTGGAGACACCAAACATTTGTGACCTGGGTCTTATTCTGTGTTGTGTCCTTGGGCAAGTCACTTCATCCACATTGCACTCAGTTCACCCAGCTGTACAAATGGGTACCTGAACACGGGAATGTATGGACCTATATGGTCGCGCGGAGCGCCTCACAGGCAGCACCGAAAGTACGATTCCTTCAGGGTAATAATTGTGTAGCGCCTTGAGCATGCATTGTGCATGGATATGTGCGCATTATAAATGGACTATTATTATTATTATTATTATTATAAGATACGCGATGACGCAAGATGTACCGTATTTTCTCTAATAGGGGCCCGGGCTCTTATTAGGAGATAAATCCATTCTGTTTTATATTTTGGGGTTGTATGTTGTGCATTTTTTACCCCTAAATTGAATTTCAAACCGAGCTTGCGAGGTTTGAAATGTTAATTTAGGGGTAAAAAATGCACAACATACAACCCCAAAATATAAAACAGAATGGATTTATCTCCATTCTAACATGACTAATTAGGAAAATAATGAGGAACTCTTTCGTCTTGCGCCAAAGCGCTGTGCTTGGGTCAAACCAGTACAGACCGGTTTCACTCGCCCGCGACCCTTCGGTGCAGTTCACTTTTCAAAGAACATGCTTCAATCAAAATATCAAAACAAACACTAAAACTTATTTCAATGTAACTTATCTTTATTCAATTGATGATAATATCAACAGAAAACCCATGTTGGAAGTCAAAAGACTCACAGAAGCGATTTTCACGTAAATACATAGTCCGACCTATCTCCCCTACAAGGCCGACAAGGACCAATCCCATTCAAGGGGCGCTACTCTGAAAGTAGTTATTCACTACAAGCAAAGAGTTTGAGACTTGAAGAAAGCCTGACAAGAACGCTTTATTGTGTCATGGTTGAGGACATCTTGGAAGGAAATGGGGTCATTTGGGATTGTGAACTGGAGGCAGTGGAAGAATTTTGCAAAATAGAGGAATAACGCCGCTTCTGTTCATTGGATGAATCGCTGTTGTATGAAGCGAGCGACTGTTGATTTCTGTGCCCCGTGATTTTCGCAATGTGAATCGGTCGCAAATATTTAGAGGTGATTATCGGTAAAATAATTACTCCAAAATTGATACGAGGAACCAATCAGAAAGCAGTAGTTTCATTCTAAATATAGTGTCATGTTAGAATTAACATTTGAGGGGTCTTACCCCCGGTAATTGAAGGCCCGGCTCTTATTTGAGGATACGGAATTTAGATACCGTATTTCCTCTAATAGGGGTCGGGCCTCAAATAGGAACCGGGCCTCTAATAGGGTCCCTGTTTATATCGCATCAATGATCATTCCCTGCTATATTTTCCAATATATGTTCTCAGGCACTAAGTGGGTTTAACCATAGGTGAAGTTTAGCGCAAATATGTTGCGCAACAGCGATGAACGACCACTTTGTTCGCGCATAGGGAAAACTGGTCGTTCATCTCTGTTGCGCAACATATTTGCGCTCAATTTTTAGACCTCTAGAGTAATATTTAGTTGTGTTGGATAAACGTCTTCTGAACACGGTGTATTCATGATGTTGGTCACGGTTAGATACTATGGATAACAACAACTACCTGCCTCACGTTTACATTTACTGTACTTATCCTCTTTTATCATCCAAAACTGGGTTCCACAGGAGATATCGCTTGTATGAGATCAAGCGATATCTCCTAGGAGATATCGTTTTGACAGTAGATTTTGAACAATGCCCTGTTAGCGTCAGAAAAATGACATCACAATGGTTTTGCATCATCAAGTAATGACATCACAATGCTATGACGTCATAATCATGATGACGTCACAATGCAATGACATCACGGCACTGGAAGCCAAATGGCAGTTTTGTGTTCAGATATGTGAATTTTTCATTAAAAACTAATGAAGAATGATTTTGGATGATAAATAGAATCTCACCCTCGTGTCTTCTGATATCAAATATATCAACTCGTGTTGATATATTTGATATCAGAAGACACTTGGGTGAGATTCTCTATATATTCACTAAACCTTTGACGAGCGTTAGCATATGGTCGGTTGGTTTGGGGTAGGTTGCAACACTCAAACTGGGGTAGGTTGTAACAGTGTTATAACCTACCTCGACATGTTGTATGGCATATAATATATTGCTCACCCCTGATAACAGTTTAATTTTGATGTAAAACTGACATTTATTCTCTAAAAAAGCAATATGTCTTATAAATATAACATAAGAAAAAGTCACGTTTTATTAATTATTGAACATGGGCCCCAAGAGTAATGACATTTTGATATATTTTCTATATTATCTCTTCTTTGGACCATTGTGCTGCAATTCACATTTTTCACTTCGAAATTCAGGTATGTTTCGCTGAACAATTTTTCTTTGTTTTTACCGGTCCAATTCAACTTGCCTATACTTGTGAAAAGTGACACTTGTATTCATGTTACAACCAACCCCAGACACTGTTACAACCTGCCCCAACAGCGGGGTAGGTTGTTACAAAAACATTGGTAGGATTATTGCCTTCTCTCTCGGATATGAGTGGACATGTTCGTGAATTGGATATATTTTTGTAAAGCTAAATATTGACAGTCATTCTTTGAGTATTGTATTTTGAATTATCGAACTAAAATAATTCATAAATATGCAGACGCTAAAAATTGTTACAACCATCCCCGGTCTCCCCTACACATGTTATTATAGCTAAAATGGATGGAATTATCATGAATTATCATGCCCTCTTGTTATCAGAAATGAGCGGGCCACTGCAAATGATAACGGCCCTCTCAAAGCTGACGACGGGCCATTATCACTGTGTTTCTAAGTGACGTCACTTTAGAATCTCCTCTTGCAATTTCAACAAATGAGCGTATCGACTCGAATAATTTATAACGCTTTACATGTCTTTCTTTCAAACGAGGACACTTAATTTTGCCATATCATATCATAAATACAATGTGACAATACAACATCACTGTTTTTAAGTGTTTTAAACAAAATAAAGAAGAATATCGTTCTCAGTCACCTCCGGTAGACCTTCAATGTTAGATTTAGGTAGCCTATAAGTACGCATGCATTCTAAACTTGCTAAATATGTAATGATTCGTTGATATTCATCATTTTACTGGATGGTTATATAATAAAACACGGCTATGCATTAGTATGATAATCAGTAGATATAGACTGCTTTCGTTTCCCCGATCAGCGGCTGACAAATCTGCTCGGCTTCGTAACAACCGTGAAAGGCAAGCGACTATGACGTCTTTCTTCACTTGTGACGTCACAGTGGTTCTCGGCGGTAACACGATGCTGTTTTTGCTGTTTTATGCAACTATACAAGATACCCACGGCAATCAAACACAGGCGGTCAATGGGACCGACAGCGTGCTTTATGAGACAATAAAACATGCTCGTGATTTCAGACGTCAGTTAGAGCGTCGCTTAGCAAATGACGTCATATTTTACGTCACGTTGATTGTTCAATGCTAGCGAATGTGTTCTACGACGGGAGACATTGATATTTAAAAAAAAAGTTTTTAGAAACAAAATATCTCCACGTTTTTTTTTATATAAAAGCGAGTAGATATTTAAGGGCATCTCATATAAGAAATATAAGACTCGTTGTTGTGCTTTATCGTAGAATAAAACATAGCAGAGAGCATAAAACACTCAGGGCTGGGCCCTTCGTGTTTTATGCTCCCTGCTATGTTTTAATCAACGATAAAGCACGCCAACTCGTCTTCTATTTCTTAGTAATTAAAACTTGTAGGAGAATTCGGGTACAAAGAACAAATTCCATCCATGTTAGCTATAATAGGGGTAACGTTGTTTTTCAGGGCATTTTCATTTGCAGAAGCCCTCGGTCTTTTTCGGGATTCTGCAAATGATAATGCCTTGAAAAACAACGTTACCCCTATAATAAGGGCCCGGATCCCTATTTGAGGAAATACGGTATATTTTGAAGCACCGTGCTTGATATTATCTGCATGAGAAGCGATGTTGTGTACTACGGGATGTTTATGTAAGATGTGACATTAATTGACCTGCAATAGATGGACGGTTCTCTCGAAAAGGTGGAGTGGAAGATAACATCCAAATAGTCAGTAGGCCTATATACGTTTCATTAATTAAGTCCATTGAATTACAAATTGAAAATAAAACAATGTAAGCCAAACACATGAATGGGTTTATAAGATATCATCTGGAATGGCCATACAACTTCGTGATAAATTTGACCTAAGTTTATATAAGCGTTCTGTCATATTTATTCACATGCTGGCGGACCATGTGTTGGACCCTATAGGCTATCTGAACCAGCGTATATCCTCTACTAGACGTCGGGGTATGACCAGTGTAAGACGCTGGGCAGTGGCGGATCCAGGATTTTAAAAGGGGGGTGTCCACCAATTGAAAAAAAAGGGGGGGGGGTGTCCAAAAATTGTTTTCCCCATACCCGCCAATGCAAAGATATTTTGACACCCCCCGCCGGGCCTCGATTAGACGCGGGGTGATAAGATAAGATGAGCAAAATTTGTTTTTAAAAATGCAACATATATGTCTATGTCTCTCAAAGAAGATATTGTTCCTGTACAATAATGAATAAATATTCACCAAAACAATTTCCTATTCAAGAAAGTTTGTCATAATTGCATTTCTATATATATATTTTATAGTGTTTTATATGTCCAAAAATGAATAGACGCCGGTCTCGAATATATAGACGCCGGGTCTCGATTAGACGGGTCTCGAATAGAAGCCGGGATTGAAGGAGATCTTAAAAATAAACACTGGGGGCGTCTATTAGAGGAAATACGGTAAAATCAGTGCGTATCAGTATTGTGTGCGCATGGTTCTGTGTACTAGACTCAATATATGAGTGTAGTGTCTAGGTATAGTGTCATTCACGTGGAGATTGCGCGTATAGCGTGGATGATACCGGTAAGTTGTCCTATCTCATAATTAGGCGTCTTAGAACATGTGAATGTATAGGTGATCGAGGTTTTACTAACAAACAAACACACACAAATGCTTTTGATTGAAAACATATTTTATTCATTTAAGAAATGGATTGGGCACAAGTTGTGAAACTTATAGAAGCCCTCTCCACGTAATCAACTATTTGATGCTTGCTATAAGCTTTCTCGTTTTTATATGATATCGAGGAATGTTTGTTTTGTAAAGTTGTCATAATCCAAACAAAATTTAATTAATTTTATGTTGAAGCTTTATCTGTTCTAACGTACCTTATATACAAAGCTTTTTGAAGGGCACTGTTTTCAAAATATTGGTATTTGTTTGAATAAGCAAATACGTAATCGCGCCCAGGGCCTATATATGTAGGCCTAGATTCGGGGGTAGATTTGATAGTCAGTGTCCGAACTTTGGTCCAGTTTTGTCCGATCTATAATTGACCACAGTGTCTCTAATACATGTGGTTATCTGAACAGATTAAATTCCTATTTTTCATATTCTTATTCAATTAAACATATTCAATATTCCATTTCGACTTAGTTGAATGATCCAATGATACATTTACAATGGAGCGATACATGCGATATCCGGGTTTATTCTGGCAGCTTGCCTATATTTTAGCTTATGAAGTTCATAACTAATGTAAATAAGTGAAGATGGATACCGAATATATAATTGATTTTTAAAAAATCGATTTGAAGGAATGTGCTTTATTCCATCTAAGCGTATATCACGTACGTATAACGTACCGAGACAGGGTTACATAAGGAGTCGCGTTCGTTGGTCGACATTGTACGAACTTCGGCCTACTTTGAATGACGGACGTTTCGTACATAAAGTTTTCGTACTCTGATAGTATGAAGTGCATGATGTTCAAGTGTAAGTTCATATGCACTATACCGTTGATCTATTTTCATTAAAACAAGGTGAGGAAAGGAGTTTTTGGTTGTAATTAATACGTTAAATCACTATTGATGTTTTTGGTTATAACATACATACTAGCATATATAAATATATGTTTAAAGGTGCATTCATTGTGTTTCATAACATTTTATTTGCCATTAATACAAGCCAACATACAATATGTGCTAATATCAGTTCATATAATTTCACTCAACTTGCATATTCATCCCCAATCACCAAATATATAATAATTACTAGTTTCCAATTAAAATCTAGCAACACCATTATACTATTGCAGAAACAGAAACTATACACGTTCCATTTACCTATTAAACATGATCTTAACGTTTTCTTTTAGTCTGTTGTAAATAAGTTTCCGGAATTACGTTTGACCAGGGACCTTATATAGAGGTCTATATAAGGTCCCTGGTTTGACTAATTGACGCGCGCCACACGCAGTGCATTGTCCGGTTTTCGATCAGAAATCAATACTTTTACCTTTATATCGTCGGTATACTGAGCCGACTAAGATCAAAAGGTAAATTTTCGGCAATAGTCAGTACTTCTCGATAAAATAACACAATTTATAACGTTTAGCATATGTGACCCCAAACAACACAATGGATGTACCCTTAAATGAAGATGATAATGATGCGTTTAAAGCGTGATGAGTTATCAAATAACACAAGTTAGTATTTATAATACAAACAATTGTTACTCCATATATTTGAGAATTTGGCGTCCCAAAACACAATTACATAACATTACATCTAGTTTTAAAAGAGATTGCTCCAAACAGTATGTACTATGTTTGTTAAGGTATAGTACATCAATGTTCATACGTGACTAAAACAAGCACTATCTTGAAAATATAAATTAACTGGTGTATTTCGTTTGAATGAAATGTTGTTACACCTCACAACTCACATTTGCGACATCATATGAATACCCAAGATGTTATAAATTTGAGTTCAGTTGCAAAACCTTTTTAAATCATAAAATATATAACATATTGAAAATTAATATGACGGTCAAAAACATTTCGTTGTGTTTGTGTAGGCCTTTTATCTATAACATCTGTCATTTAATGTTTACATCTTTTTTTATGTTTTTAATGTTGAATGTATGATTTTTTCTCCATATTTTGGTAGATTTACATTGAATGTCTGATGACTACTGAAGTGATTGATTGTTTGTATGGACCTTTAAAGGGACAGAAGCACGTTTTTTTTCGATGAAATAAGTCGATCAAATCAATTTGAAAAATAATGTTACCAATAGTAAAACACCCTTCTTTCTTCAGAAAATCAAGTTTAAAAAATAATGTACATGGTTCCGTAAAGCCACGGGAATCGTTTTCGTCATTCGAAATAATAAATTAAATGTGTTCACAATAAAATGCATGGCCGCCATGCAATTTTTGTTTTATAAGCAACACCGTTAATACCACTACGGATAATTGGTTTGTTTCAAATTCTCTGCTGCATGTGTTATGTTTTTTAGCCTTGTCAAATGATTTATTGATTATGTGGAGAGGGCTTCTATATATATATATAAGTTTTATAACTTGTTCCCAATCCGTTTCTTAAAGGGGCAGTAGCACGTTTTTTCGCTCAAATAAGTCGATGAAATGTATTTGAAAAATAAGTTTAACCAGTAGTAAAACACCCTTATCACTTCTGAAACTCAAGTTTAAAAGGAGTGAACATGGCTCAGTAATGCCATGGGAATCGTTTTTGTCATTCAAAATAATAAATTGTGTTCACAATAAAATGGCCGCCATGCATTTTTTGCTTTATACGCAACAACTTTTTTACCACAACGGATAATTGGTTTGTGTAATAAGATGTTTTATCCTCTAAAGTAAATTTAAATGATACAAACTATCATATAAATAGGAAATTTGAAAAAATAATTTTTGCAAAAAAACGTATAAAATGAATAAAATATATTTTCAATCAAAAGTGTCATACGACATTTAAATGATGACTGGATGCGTCGCATTTCGACTTGTTTACAAGTCTTTGATCAATATTGTTTTCTCGGGTCCATAAAAACAGGTATTGGTCTCATCACCAGTCTATAATTGTATATTATTGAGTATATAATGACACAGCGTGTCGCCACTACTTATTTAAATAATACTTGGCTTTGAATTCGAACAGCTGTGAAGTGGGTCGAACTTAAACATCAATTAAAAAAGCAGAAGGATAATTAATTATGTTACCATCGACACGTTATAGAAACCTATTTAAAGGAAGTGTATATTCATCAGTCCGTCAAGATAAATTTAGATATCATAGCACATTGCCACAATGACACATAACATCAACAGTTTATAATATTACAATGCTTGGCATCCTCGGTTACCCAGGGTTTTACATATTCTCCGTTACTCTCAAGGGGAGACCATCCTCGATACACTATGATACACTAAGTACAAGGATTAAGGTGAATATATTCCTTACTATAGGGAAATAATAAGATAATTTTTATACTTTGTTTTTTTTTACATTAGAAAAGATTAAAACCCCACATTCAGGTACCCATATGTACAGCTGGGTGGACTGAGTGCAATGTGGATTATGTGCCTTGCCTAGGGACACAACACAGTATAAGACCCAGGTCACAAATGTTTGATGTCTCCACTGGGATTCGAACCCGGTGCCTTTGGCGTGAGAGGCCAGCATGCTAACCACTACACCACTGTTCTTTTGGCAGCTATCTCAATAAATTGGAATAACCAAATATATTTGTTTCTCAAGGCATACTTGGCAGAAACATCTTCAAACCTTGTTCTTATAACAGAGTATAACCTCAAGATCCTTAAATCTTTGAATCTTATTAACACCTACTCTGGATCTTACTGGAATGTCACTTTTATAAATAAAGAGGTTGATCATAAATAAACTATCCTTGTCTTTTCCAACTTCTAGAATGGCAAACAGTTGACTTTCTCTGGGGATCAAGATACACCAGGTTAGCCTCTTTGTAGCATTTGACCAATTTTATTAGAAACACCAGCCATTTAGATAGTGAACAAACATAACACTTTCATATTTGGGATCACAAATCGCCTAACTACTGGTTGGTGGACCGTGTCTTGTCGAGGTCACGCTGGTCGAATAGGTAAGCTGTTGGTACATTCAGTGGTTCTGGTTGGTGTCTTGCTTCGGTGTGTGGGTTGGAATCCTCGCAAGGGACTCTTCCAGCAAAAGCACAAACAACAAAAGTATTTTTTTTTTACTATTTCAGATAGTGTGAACCCAAATAGAACAATGTGACCAACTTTATATTATTATTATGTCTTAGAGATTTTTTTAAATTCAATTTTTTTTTAAATTTCCATGGCAACGATTTGGACTTAGTCTATTTTAAGGGTAGTGTTCGTTTCCGGAGCAGATCTCTAAAACTATGTGACCAATCATCACCAAACTTGGTTTTCTGTCTCTCCACATCATGTAGATGTGCCTTTTGGGGGTTAGAGATTTTTAAAAAAAAATCGATTTGAATTTAGTCTTTTTTTAAAAAACTGGCTTTTATTTCAGTATCAAATCATTTAGAATTTTGAATATTTTATTTCGACTCTATTATACCCGAAATCAACTTTTGTTTCACAGGCGAATCCCGTGATTTCGAACAGTACCATAATCGAAGTTTGTAGGCTTACTTTGTTTCTTAATGATAGATTAATTTTCAAAATCAGGTCATGTGTCTTTTATTTGGAAATTCCCATTTACAAAATTCTTTTATTATTCTATCACGAATGTACAAACAAAAGACACTCACATTAATTGAAACTACGAAAATACAGTAGAACATGTGCACGGTTATAGCGAACACCGATATACCGTATTTTCTCTAATACAACCCCGGGGTTCTATTTCATTCAGCACCCCCTTACCCCCCGGGTTCTATTAGAGACCCGGGTTGTATTGGAGGCCGGGTTATATTTCTTCAGACATGATTTGACGTTCATAATCTTCTTGGGGTCAATTATTGTAAAAGGAAAACTAACTGAACAAGACGGATATTTGTTATCATGAACCTGTTATGCTGAATCTCACATGGTCACATCAATATTTCTCCTCAAAACGAGTGTATAACTATTTTATATTGCAACACGGGGTATTCAGTTGTAACGTAAAGCCCGGCTTCTAATAAAGACCCGCGGGTTATATTGGAGACCCGGGTTGTATTTAACTCAGCACCCCTTACCCCCCGGGTTGTATTGGAGGCCCGGGTTCTAATAGAGGCCCGGGTTCTATTAGAGGAAATACGGTAGCTAACAAACGGATAAAGCGAACAAATTCCCGTCAAAAGCCCTATATGATAAACCAAACGTGAATAGCAAACACCGGATATTAGAGACCTGAATTAGTTGGTCCCTTGAAGGTCGTTACATCCTTGTTGTAATGTAAGGAAACTCATTTTATTAATTACACATTGGAAAAAGTTTCGAGGTAACTGAACATTTGAAAATGATTTCTGTTGGAGTATCGACTTAAAAAATGGAAAGAAAATCATGATCCATCAACAAATTGTCAATAAACCCAGCGTACCGTAGTCCCTCGAATACATACCCGGCGTTCTATTTCGTTCAGCACCCCCATGTCCCCCGGATTCTATTCTAGGCCCGGTTGTATTGGAGGAAATACGGTAGGCCTTAAATTAATATTCTAGACCCGGGGTTTATTTAGGCCTAAAAAAAGCACAAACTCTCTTAAATATGTGTTACTATTTCAAATAGTCAATAATTTCACCCCTACACTCCATCTCAACAGAAATGAGTGACATTTTCTATGTCCAATGTTTTTTTAAGGCTAAACAATTACAATTATCTGCCCCTTACTTTTGAAAACCTAGAAAAAAAGACCTGAGGCGTGGGTTTGAAACTGATGCGGGCGGAAACCAGAAACAAATTCTTTTTTTTGGGGGGGGGGGGGGGGGGGGGGGGGGGTTAGGAAATACGGTACTTTGATATCGGCATTCCCAGCTCTCAGAACGTTTACAGCAATCTCATTAAAATCAGATCGTAGAAGTTATTATTCTGCACGTGTTGCGTTACACCTATCAATGTAACGTTATGCATAATTATGATCTGATTTCAATAAATGAGATTGAGCGTTTACAGTTAATTGTTATTCAGCTATAGAGAAAATACGGTAGGCCTATTTGTTTTGCCGGTCTCATTTAGCTCCGTTGACCCCTCATTTATCATTATGTATATAGTGTAGAAAAGCCTTTGACCCCGGATATAGGCCTTCGGATACATAGATAATGACGTACGGTCCCTTATTACTCGCCCGTGTAAGATACTGCAGTGTAATATTTATACGGCAATATTAAACTAGTGTAATACCGCCGCACATATGACGTCACAATAGTTTGCGGTTATGACGTCACAATGAGAGTAACGTCGTCACAATGCCATCGGGCTTGCGGGAATCATAGTTTTGAGAGCCATGTCGGCTATTTTGCTGGATTATTGGTGGGCGAGTAATAAACAGAATACTAAACTTCCTTCTATTTGATATAATTTTTATTAAACTCGTGAATGATTTGGTATCAAACTCGCTTTCGCTCGTTTTATACAAAATCATTAAAAATGGTATTAAATAGAAGGTCGTTTAGTATCCTCTATTTATTTCTCGCCCGTGTAAGATACTGCAGTGTAATATTTATACGGCAATATTAAACTAGTGTAATACCGCCGCAAGTATGACGTCACAATAGCTTTCGCTCGTTTTATACAAAATCATTAACTCGTTTAATAAAAATGGTATTAAATAGAAGGTCGTTTAGTATCCTCTATATCTCGATCTGCGCGATTCGGTCAGTTACTGACCACATGTTAATTAAATCACATTTTGTTTGTATATATACTGGACAAAAATATTTAGGGATATTTGAAATTATGAAATTATGAATAATTATTATGTATTTATTTCTTGACATATACTAAAGCAATATTAATCATGAAACATTTAATATCCTTAACTTATTTTGTTCAGTATATTTCAAAGGTTACCTGTCAAAACGCAGAACTGCAAAACGCAGAATTCCCAATTAGCAGAAATGAAAAGTTCATTGTCAGGCAGGTCACACCTATTCAAGTAATGGACTGGTCCACTCTGACAGTGAGTAGAGCGACACAGTCAAATTAGCAGATCACTGAATCAACAGGTCAATGTTTAACAGTATGATCCTCCCGGTATATGTTTTTATGTAAATACTGAGTAGTAACACACTGTAACAATATATTCAACACACTATCAAAACATTGTTAAACAGTATAATCCTCCCAGGTACATGTGTTTGTAAGTAAATACGGAGTAGTAACGCATTGTAACAACAAATCTGAACAATATATCCCTTGGTTCGTTTGAGCAAACCATTTAACTTTAATCTCATACTTCCATCTCCAATACAATCTTTGTCCACATATATAGGTGTTAGAAACATGGGATAGACATTCCAATTCCACAATGGCTGGGTTACGAAAATAAAATATGTTCGTTCAAGGGTCGTACAAGTGTGACTGTGTGTAAAAAGGACTTTACTCAAAAGTGCTTATATCACGGGATGCAAGTGATGATGATAACCAATGTTGTAAATTATTGTAAATAAGTTATTGTAAGTTATTGTAAGTTATTGATATGATGTCAGAATCATATTATATATGAAGAGATACATAATGTACAAATTGTTATGATCACACTATGATAGAATACATCAAAATGATGGACAAATCCAAGAAATCCAAGAAACATATGATTAAAAAACATGCACAATACATGTTTACACAACAACCTGTATTTTGTCTTCATTTCCTTGCGGGCCGTTCCATTATATTATGAGGGTTCAGGTGTGTGCAACCAACCATAAATGTTGTTGTTTTAGCAGTTCTGCGTTTTGCAGTTCTGCGTTTTGACAGGACACCATTTCAAAGGCGGATACACAATGGTTAGGGCCACGTGATGTTATATAACAGGCATGACATCATCATTATCCGTAGTCTTACACTCAGATTCTGAAAAAAGTATTTATTCTGAACATGTCACCCTTTTTATTATATATTAAAAATGAGACTGTAAGAAATAGGATTTTCTGTAAAAAGGCTCCTTTTGAATAGTAAGTGTTGGACTACATTATCCGCCACTGTTCAAAATAGTATAAATAGGATTCTGCAATAGCGACACATTTATCATATAACTTATTAAATACTATTAAAATGGGCAAATCGTGATTTTAAATGGGTATCATGCAGTTGCCTACAACTATATTAATGTGTATTAATTAATTCACTCTTGAAATGACGACTATGAAAGTATTTACAATTAGCACAATCTTATAGAGATCGTCCATGCCGTTGGAACTGAACTTTAGTTACACTCAGGTCGCAGGCAGCGGCAAATGAGGATAATTTTTACACTGTATACATACATGATACGTACATTTACATTTGATCTTAAACTGTCATATATACAGGTAAACAAAATGTTCAGGAATGATGTATAATAAATTCTGATTCTGAAATTAAGAATTACAAAAAGATACATGATTAACTTGAAAATTATAAGTGAAGTTACAATTAGCGACATTTTTTAAAAACACTTATAGTTACGTCACAGAACAAGGCTAGCCTTCTTAGTGAACCCATCTTTTGACTGGTAAATAATGATGTACACAGTCACTATATATCTCCCTACCGCATGTCTCCTGCTTGTACAGTTCATATTCTTAAATCTTGCATGCATATATATTCACTCCAAATTCACTTAATTTTATTTTTTTAGCGTATCCAAAGATGACCAACGTCGATCTGTTGTGTAATATTCGGACGAGTGTCAATAACTTTGGAATAGGAGTTGTATAACTCTAGTAAAATAACTACGCATTGCATAAGGTGCCCTACAAGGGGCCCTTTAAGGTTTCACTATATCATACACGTGATTTCCTGATGAATTAAACAGTATTGGTTAATCAACATATACTGTCCCAACAAGAAATGATATCATATCAAAACTTAATATCATATGACAACTAAACTAGAAAATAGCTTACATCGAACTGTGTCATTACATTTCATGCATAACATTGTCTAACCCTAACAGGGCCTCTACACTCTTATTGGGCCGAGCGGACAGGCAGAACATGGCCGAAGATTTCTCATCGTTCTGCGGGAATTATGTTTTATTCGTAAGTATGACATGATATGTATTTCATAGTAAACAATTAAGTCCATGGATGTGACATGTTCTGATTTAATTAGTCTGTCCCTGTCAATTTGGAAAATGACATGGTTGAAACCTCGTTATTTTCAATGCGGGGTCACCAAAAGCTTGATTGAATTGATGTCAATATTTAGGCCGGTACAGGGCTACGAATGGCATACTCTAGACTAGTTCATGATATATTTTAAATGTTAGAACTAGAATTACTGGGCGCTTATACTAATCAACTAACCTGCTCAGTGCACTGCCAACCAATGCGCTATATGTTTAGAATTCGATGTGCTATTTCGATTTGAAATTGACATACCAGTAGCATGTCACAACATAATTATCCTGTAGGCCTAGATCTAAAAGTAATATTATGAATGAAACTGGCAGTAAAACCTTTGTTATTTGACAAACGTTTTTCGTTTCAATGGGACAGTAGGCCTGGGAGTTTGCTAGTATATTGTTTTGGTTTACAATTCAAGTCGATAGCAAATTTGAATATGTCCAACAAAGTTAATATATTATAAGTACTGTATTCATAATATTAGAAATATTTACCTACTCCGGCAATCATATGGAGTTCATATTTTCATACATGCCCTAGGGCAAAATATCACTTTGTCATAGTGATATCAAATATATTAACAGAATTAAAGGAATACTAGGTTCCTGAATAAAACACTGGAAACCGTAAATTCAATGTGTTAACAGCGAGTAGGAAAACGGAACTAGCGTTACCCCTACACAGCGATGTTTTCGTTGTGCAGTGGCTTACTCGCCACTACTTGCCGTACAAGCGCGAATATGAATGTATTTTAAACGAAACAAATACTACTAACTGTCTGTTTTGTTTTACATGGTAATCGTTTGTTTTTATGAAAAAAAAAGAAGATAACTGGCAAACCAGATAAAGGACCTATGTAACGCTCTTCAAGAAACATGTATCTATATATTATTCTGTAAATAACAATTGTGATGATTTTGCAAGTATTTCCCATGCGAATAGCAATCTATAATGTGTTCAAAGATTATAATAGCGAACCTGTTTTCATCATAAGTCCATGTACATCGTCCTATATCTTAAGTAATCTTTAATCGATACGCTTTTCAAATGAATGCCATCGCCAAATCTTCTTGTAAGAGATTTTTCGCCAAAGAACACAGAATACAAAGATCATCCTATTCCTAAATTCCATTGGTCGAATAAATGTTCCTATCTTTGATTGGCTGACAATATCTAGACTGACAGTCGCATTAATGTTATTTCATGACAGGATTTGTGTCTCCAAGACTGGACTTTTGACAATTAACATGCCGGTCACCGACGTGCCGTTTGTTATATAAATGAACCGATCCAGTAATCTTGTTATCTGTAAACATATAATTACACTGGGCCCTCCTTCTTTTTTCACACCTACTCAGCTTATTTGACTTTGTTCAGCGTAATTGCGTAAACTACTTTGTTGTAATAACACTTCTCTCTCTTTTGATCTGGAAGAAACATCTATGTGGTATGTTAAAGGCACAAGTGCACGCTTTTCGTATTCAAATAAGCTATTTTAGGTCACACAAGGACATATAAACTCACTTTAGCTTCCTTTCGGTGCAATAAAATACTTATTATTCTATTCAATTGACCTGCAGTCAATAATCAAACAGTTGAGACGACTGAAGTCACTCAGGGATATCACGAATAGAAAGAGTCGCTGATGTGCAAAATGGGAAATATAGAGTGTAGAAAACGCCTGAGCTAGGATTTCATTCAGCTCTTGCATATACTGTATTTTCTTAACTGACAACAAAGATTGGATAGTATTCATTAAGGAGTATCTGTAACTTCACTGGTTTGTAATACGCAGTGTAAGCATCGTTGTTATATTAAATATAGCGTCTGCCGTTTTTGGTCTTCGGGTTGGGTGCAATTTCTTAATATTGCTGATATTTTAGTTCATGGAATTTAATGCAACGTTGCATTAAATACTTCCGGTCTTTTAAAGTTAACTTTAAAACCTGAATACGTACATATTTTCCAGATAACTAATATAATACATTACCTGAGGATAGATAGTTTGTAATATCGAGAGATGTGCATTAACCATGCATTATTAATATTTTAAAGCAATTGGCGTGACATAGTGCCTTTAAACTGAGAGGCGTGTATATTGGTAACATAATTCTTTCATTCGATCTTGTTCTTTGTCTATAAATTTGTATAATCATAAATGTAAATGTGTGTGTGTACAATGGAGCAATTTTCACTGACCAATCCAGTTCATGTATTTAAAATCATATATCAAGTGAAGATGGTTTGCATTACATTAAATCATATATACATATCTTGATGGACAAACTTGAAATATATAGTAACTGTTTATATTCAATACACAATGTTACTTACACTTATGGATTCACTTTGTCACTGATATTAAACGTGACACAACAAATAAGAAACGTTAAATGAAATGTGAGTTGACCATGATATTTTTACCAAACACGCACATCTTTCCAGGAAATCGATCTCACAATATTACCTCTCTTATGCTTGCATAAAACCATTCAAATTTTATTATTGATATTTAGTTCCTTGGTAAACTACGACTTTCTTTATGAAATAGTATAACAAATTTGTTAAAATCACAATCATGGACCAACAAGTATGGTAATTATAAAGTACTTATATATGTACTTGTATTCTCCCTTTCCATGTAACATCGTGAAATAAATATACAAGTAGTTACATTTACATTTAAACCCATATGTGCACATGAAGTTTTAATGTATAAGTAATGTAAAACTCCAAAAGATTGTATCAACAACCTGTCAATCAATTGCAAGTTATATTAATTTTGTCCCATGATGTTCTATTATCAGAAATAATAATAACTATATCAATATCAATATTAATAAATTGTTTAGAAACTTACTCTTCAAATACGTCATCTGAAACGTGAATACTCGATCAGGAAAAGGCATACATTTTGGTGTGTGAAGATGATTTGCTTATAAATTACTTTGTGCCGACTTATCTTTTTTCTCATCACCAGATTTGATAGATTACAGATTACAGATGTATTTATAAAGTTAAAATCTATTCGTCGTTCATTTTTCGTTAAAGTATCCTACGATATATTTCCAGAAAAGACACTATTTCAGATAGTTAAATATATTATTTTGTTCATTTTCTGTATTGCTATTTCCAACAATTAAACTTTTCACAATTACCAGCATTTAAATCCCCTCCTGAAACAACACCTAACATCAAAGACAGATCACTGGTCCTCTTCAATTGTCAGAAAGTCGCCTAATCGTTACATCTGTCCTGATTAGTCAAGACACATGATTTTATCTATTTCATATGTTAAGTTGCTAATATCACATATACCAAAACCGTTCTTTTATTGAACCAATTATCTGCAAAAGTAAGGATAATAAATGAATCTGAATCTGAAATGTTGTCTCGCTTGTTGGAAAAACCAATCGTTCTGTGTTTGTGAAATAATACCTACCAGATTATTTATTAATACATACAAAACAAAATATAATCTATCGATTATTCAACATAATCCGATCAAAGCTCTCCTTCGAATTCACCATTCGAACTCTACTATATTACCGACATTTACTCCTACGAACCGGTTCTCAAAACGATATTACCTACACCCGCAGTGTCTCTGTGTGCAGGTATTTTTAGTATAACTTCCGTTTTGATTACGAATCCGGATTGAGATGAGTTCACTTTGGATACGAACTAGCCAACCGGCCGTGCTTGCGCCCAGTTTGCGTCACGTGACCTCGTTACCCGCCTCTTCACATTGCGTAAAGGCCTCTACGGCAATCTCGATATCGCTTGGCCCAGAGCATCTTTAAGTTGATAAAAGTTACAAATATCCAAGGCTTACTGAGGAGGTGAGGTGAGTTGGTCTTTAACGTCGCTTTCAAGATCATTTCACTAGTATTACAGCAGGGAGAAAGCCCGCAACGTCATGTGGCCATGCATTGCGGTGAAACTAGCGAACCATGGGTGGTACTATGCTGAAATTCAGTGTAGTATTGCACTCAAACCTTACTGCGTGTAGAACAGTTCTCTACTGCAGACAAAGTTGCAGTGCCCCTGGCGGGATTTGAACCCCGGACCTCTTGATCCGAAGCCGAACGCTCTAACCACTGCACTATCCCACCCCCGCTTACTGTTTATAAACAAGTGTTGATGTACTTGATAATCAGAAGACAGAAGGGAAAGCAATCAAAATACAAAAATTTCACTGCCATCAAACATCCAATGCAGTGACGTCATGACATCAGTCTTTGACGTCATGCCATCGGGAGTCATTATTTGTTGTAACAACACTATTATGTCATGTATGTGGCGATGACGATGCATTGTGCAACATTTACTGTCAAAGCGATATCTCTCACAAACTAAATATCTTCTATGGAACAGAATTTTGGATGATAAACAAATTTACATGTCCTAATCATCATATTTCACTACCAGGAAATTCTCCTCCAATTCCGTTTCATATACTGTTACGAGGAATGAAACTGAAAGAGTTAAAAAGCTGTTAGGGAAGTGACATTTTGGGATGTTTAGTGAGAGTTAAATATAGAAATCATGTTTGACTGTTGTTGTAGTATAAATTGTGGTATATTGACAGAGGTTACAAAATCTCTTAGTCCGGGGTCACTGACTTACCAAATATTACCTTTGACTTACCCAAAAAATTGCCCAAAAGTCAATGACTTATATTTATATAATACATCCTTTTTAAAGTAATCAACTATCAATAGTTGCTTGACTTGCAAACAAAGCTCTGTGACTTATAACAAAAATCTGTCCATGTCCATGTCTTACTGACATGTTAAAGTTTTTTCAGGCCCTGATAATTTGATCGCGGCTAATGGCTGCAATATTGCCCAAGTGGCGTATGTAATGATCTCCGACTTAGATAAGAAGTCAACAAGACAACTTGTAGAACTGAGAAGTCTTTATCGTCTAGTATAACCATGGTGATCCCTTTACAAGAACACGTGATAAAAAGTCTTGGTGGAGGCATAAACGCTTAGAATTGTAGAAAATAGAGCCACTGGCAATCACATGGCTCGAGAAAAAACAACAAAGGGAGGTAATCAACCTATACAAAACAAAAAAAACACTAAAATAATACAGTGAAAATATGCTAGTCAAGGGGAGCAAACTTTGTGTGAAGCTTACATAAAATCTTTAAATGTCAATGCGTGACATGACAGCGTAAACAATAACTCACTCACTCACTGATTATTAGATACAAAAAGGGCAAACTCAAATGGAGGGTGGATTCTAAAACAACTCTCAGAGGGATTGAATATTGTAAACCAGTGCATGTCATGACGTTAAACATCGCATAAATATGCTTATGCTTGAATTGGTTATGAAAAGGAGATAGCCATTTCTATATTTACATTTGCTAACTTTAATCTGGCAATTATTCAAGGCAGGGGATTATTTATTTCAAAAAGGTCTTGTTCAAGATTGTTCAGGGAAGGAGATTATTCAAGGATTTATGGTGTCCTACGAAGTCACGACACTTACGTTTCTCTTAGGTTTCACATGCAATTTTTTCATCATTATTATTATTTTAGAGATTTCCAAGAGGTCACCGTGACACATTATTGATTATGTTATGTCAGATTTCCTATCATATAATGTAAATAATAATGTGCGAATATTTAAGTGATAGCTAGTCCATGTACTTTTCTCGGGTAGAGGACTTGGTGGCTGTATGGGTAAGTTGTTTGGAAGGTGAGTGTTGGTGGTTGTTTCATACCCCGAGGGTGTGGGTTCAAATCTCGCAAGAATTCGTACTATTGCAGAAAGTTTGATTCCAAACATAACATTGCTATATTTTTTCACTTTCCAAATGAGATGTTTTTCAAATGTTATTGAGGGCGGGATAGCGCAGTGGTTAGCACTAGAAGTGTAACAATACATCGAACTAACGATGCATCGAAAAGTTGGCTTGGCAATAGTACTATATTGATAGTATATACAAAAACACTATCGCTATTGCAATAGTCAGGTGAACTATCGATACTATCTGAACTATTAAATTTCCCTTAATTATGAATGATTTACACAAGCCTCATTTTCATTTTAGAATGTCAAGTAGGAAGTACTAGAGATAGTAAAATGACAAAAAGTCTTTTCATTTATGATTTCTTCACTGATTTTGGTTCCATAGTGCTTAGTACCCTTACATCAATTAAACATTTCTACTAAAACCTATAACAAATCTAGCTGATTATTGCGTATTCGTACAAAAAATACCTATCGCAATAGTTATTGCAATAGTGAGTTACAATAGTCTATCGCCTTTGCAATAGTAAGTGGCAATAGACTATCGCTATCGCAATAGTCTCTTTGGGTCAATAGTCACCCCTAGTTAGCGCGTTCAGCTTACGATCAAGAGGTCCGGGGTTTGAATCCCACCAGGGGCACAGCAACTTTGTCTGCAGTAGAGAACTGTTCTACACGCAGAAAGGTTTGGGTGCAGTGCTACACTGAATTTCAGCGCAGTAACACCCATGGTTCGCTAGTTCCAGCCGATGCTCGCAGGTTTCACCGCAATACATAGCCACATGGTGTTGCGGGCTTTCTCCGTGCCATAATACTAGTGAAATGATCTTGAAAGCGACGTTAAACCGCAACTCACCTCACCTCACCTCTAATGTTATCCTGCATATGAACAAAATGGCAGGACTGCAATTTGTAAACAAGATGTTGTTATTATAACGAGATAACAATGACAAGATGAGATAACAATGACGTGAGATTATCATACTTGAAGCGGTGATAACATGGATGAGATGTGTGGGTTTACAGTGGCTATTCTTGAGTGATAAATTGAAGGGAGGCTTTTATCGAGATATTTTTTTAAGTAACAAAATTCGAGCGGACATTTCTGTTTACACATTTACTTTGAAGTTACGTTTTTTCTTGAGTCACCTGTTTTCGTGGTATTTACATGTGACATCATTTCTCCCTAACTGCTCACTGGTTCCTGTCAGGAATTTCCGTTCCAATAATTTCATATTTATATCCAATCACGGGGGCGGAATAGCACAGTGGTTAGCCCGTTCGGCTTTGGATCAAGAAATCTGGGGTTCAAATCTAGGGGCTCTGAAACTTTGCTGTAGAGAACTGTTCCACATGCAGTAAGGTTTGGGTGCATTGCTACACTGAATTTCAGTGCAGTACCACCCATGGTTTTCTAGTTGAAGCCAATGCTCGCAGGTTTCACCTCAATACATAGCCACCATGGCTTTACAGGCTTTCTCCCTGCCATAATAATAGCAGCCGTGATATAAGTGAAATACTCTTGAAAGCGGCGTTAAACCCCTACTCACCTCATGTTCATCCCCAATCGCCAAATATGAAAATTATGTTTCCAATGAAAATTGAGCAACATCCTAATTATGTGCATAAACTGAAACTGCACATCCCATTTACATGTAGTTATGTGAGCAATTAAACATTACCAACCCAACTTTTTATTTTTGTGCTTTGGGATGAATATGAGAGTTGCATGAAATTATTTGATTTAAAATCATCACATTTGATATTTTGTTCACGTTTCAACCACAAATAAAGTATGAAAAACACAGGATGTCACTTTATTTAAACATTCAGGATCTTTTTCAGTGCTGTCACTAATAAATCACAGCAATAAAGGTTGGAAGGGAAGTGGTAAAAAAAACGCGGAACCTGGCAACATCTGGGAGGCAAAGATTTATTCGTGTTATGAAATAAACATTGTAATAATACACTGAAATACATGAAAAAATACTACCGACAACAAAAACTGCCCTCATGACAATTTAAGTTGACAGGGATGACTATTAAAGAAATACATTAGCCTCAACCGTTGTGTTTTGTAATAAAGTACATAATGAAGAATTATAGCTGAAAGATAATAATTCAGGGCCAAATTGTTCTCAGTAGAAAAAAAAAAACAGGCCTGAGGCTACTTTCTTTCCAAAAGTGTAGATTTCGTTGAACAATATTGTAACCCAAAAAAAGTATGTGTAAAAAGATTTGAAATGAATTAGAAATCCTCAATAAGGGCCACTATTGGTGACAACATGATACTTTTGCCTTTGACACCTTCTGTGTTGGTCCAACTTCCAAACGCAAGGCATAACTCTTGCCAGTCTGCATTACTGGCTGATTTAAGCCTTGCGGTATTTCCCTCGCTTTGTTGTGTCGAGATAGTGAATCGCTGCACCAGAAATTCATAGTGGGCCTGGATTTCTAAACACAGATTTCTTAAGGAAATACTGCAAGGCCTAAATCAGCCAGAAATGGAGACTGGCAAGAGTTACGCCTTGCATTGGGAAGTTGATGTTGGTTCAGAAATGCAAGAATCATGTGTCAATTTATTTCATAATACAACTTCCCCCGCAAGGCATCGCACGCATCAGTCTATCTGTCAAATTTTTAGCCTTGCTGCATTTCATTGCCTTTTCTGTGCCAGAGATTTCTGATAGCACTGCCAAGTCCAGGTGCAACATGCTGCTCTGCAGACACAAAAACTTATGAGATGCAGCAAGGCAAAAATTAGCCAGTGATGGAGACTGGCAGAAGTTATGACTTGTTGGTGCGTTGTAATATTTCTGTATTGCAATATATTGCATATTTTTCCTTTATTGCTATGTATTACTATGATGTTATTAATTAAGTATTTCCGTATTGGCCCAGTCTCAGGTCCGTGGTCCATTGTATTAGCCACAAACGATATTAAAGGGGCAGTAGCACGTTTTTTTCAAATTTCCCATTTATATTGATAGTTTATGTCATTTATATTAACTTTAGAGGATAAAACAGCTTATTACACAAACCAATTATCCGTAGTGGTAATAACTGTGTTGCGTATAAAGCAAAAATTGCATGGCGGCCATTTTTTGTGAACACAATTTAATCATTTCGCATAACAAAAATTATTCCCATGGCTCGTACCATGAACAATCATTTTTAACTTGATTTTCCGAAGAGAGAATGGTCTTTTACTATTGGTGACATTATTTTTCAAATACATTTCATCGACTGATTTGAGCGAAAAAACGTGCTACTGCCCCTTTAAGGGCCAATACAACGGACCGAGGACCTGTAACTTGGCCAATATAGAAATACTTAATTAATGACAATTTTAGTAATAAACCTCTTTTTATTCTATTTGCACAACACTAGACATTTCATTTATATTGAAACAATAATTATAAACAAGATTGGTGAACAGATACCATGGGTGAAAGTTTTGAACCGACAGCTTTCATCAAATGTGAGACTGTGCATGTTCAGACTCATATGTCTCATATTGGCCCATTTTTTCCTATATTGGCCCAGTTTGTCTAATATTGGCCCAGTTTTTCCTGTATTGGGCCAGTTTGTCTCATATAGGCCCAGTTTTTCCTGTATTGGCCCAGTTTTTCCTGTATTGGCCCAGTTTGTTTCATATTGGCCCGTTTTTCCTGTATTGGCCCAGTTTGTCTCATATTGGCCCAGTTTTTCCCGTATTGGCCTAGTTTGTCTCATATTGGCCCAGTTTGTCTCATATTGGCCCAATTTGTCTCATTTTGACCCTGTTTATCCTGTATTGGCCCAGTTTCCCCGTATTGGCCCTGTTTTTCCTGTATTGGCCCAGTTTTTCCTGTATTGACCCAGTTTGTCCTGTATTGACCCAGTTTGTCTCCTATTGGCCCAGTTTGTCTCGTATTGGCCCAGTTTCCCTGTATTGGTTCAATTGTCGAATAACATGGTCTGGGCCGTTAATACCATAAACGTGCCATAACATTGTTAGTTAATTAATGACACCGAAATGTAAATTTAAGATAATAAAAGTAAAACAAAGTGATATAGTTGATATCAACAGCCAATAATAAGATGAACAAATTATCCTTGCCAATAGTAAAAAGATTACTAATCAATCTGCATTTGCATAAAAGATAAATTACATGAATATATATTAATTTTTAGCTCATCAGGCCTGAAAGGCCCAATGGGCTTATGGCATGGCATGGCGTCCGGCCGTCCATCCGTCTGTAAACTTTTCTCTTTTTCGACTTCTTCTCCAGAACCAATGACTCTAGAGAGCTGAAATTTTATGTGCAGACTCCTTGGCCAATGGGGATTCTAAATTGTAGATTTCGTGACCCCGTGACCCCAAATGGGGTCACAGGGGTCACATCCTTAATAACCTTTTTTCATCTTCTTTTTCAGTTCCAAAAGGTCTAGAGAGCTGAAAAGTTGTGTGCAGACTCCTTGGCCAATGGGGATTCTAAATTGTAGATTTTTTGACCCTGTGACCCCAATCTAGGTTCATGACCCAAAAACCTATTTTCATCTTTATTTCAAGTATGTAAAGCTCTAGAAAGGTGAAATGTTGTGTAGAGACTCTTTGATCAAAGGTGATTCTTAATTGTTGGATTGGTGAACCTGTGACTCCAAATACGGGTCACAGGGGTCATGATCTAAAAACCTATTTTTTGCTTGTTAACAATGTATTACTTGAGATAACTTAGATATTCCACCTTAAATAATAAATCAATGAAATCATGTGAGCTACAGAGCCCATGGCTCATTTTTTTTTATCCTATCATATAGAGACGAGCTTGTTCATTGAGCGACAAAAAAGTACCACGCCAAATTGAACCATTAGCTTGATTAAAGATTCAATAGTCATTTAAAAAATATTCACATGAAAAAGGGAGTGCACACTCTGTATCTACCCATTGTGATTTCACTGTATGAAAATTATTAAGTTGATTTAAGGATTCTCCTACCATGATTATGACAAAATTAGCGATAAAAGAATTTGGCCAAATATTCCCTCCTTATCAAAATGCTGCTAAATTTTCTCTCCCAATTAGATATATTGCAATATATATTCTGACAAAGTAAAAAGAAGTGACCGATTATTGTATCTTTAGATTGGTGTCATGTAACAGAGTGAAATTAATGAATGACAAAGCATTTAAAATTGTCGAGAAATGTTTAATGTTGTTTTATTGGCCATTAGCATTCATGTTAAGTACTCTATTTCTGACATTTTTGTAGACATCTGTCACCTTGGTGACACGTTTTCTGACATTTATGTATTTTTAACTCAGCTGCTATGTTCATTAGGTGTTAACATTATTAGTTACACAGTGTTTTGACAGATGTACGGAAAGGTGGGGGGGGGGGGGGGCAGACTTCTGACTACCGCAGTGGTTAGCATGTTCAGCTTCGGATCAAGAGGTGGCATGGCAACTTTGTCTGCAGTAGAGAACTGTTCTACACTCAGTAAGGTTTGGGTGCAATGCTGCACTGAATTTCAGTGCAGTACCACCTATGGTTCGCTAGCTTCAGTTCTTACTCGCAGGTTTCACTGCAACACATAGCCACCATGGCGTTGCTGTCTTTCTCCCTGTTATAATACTAGAGTAAAGTCCTCATATTTCGTCCACTTTTACGGTGACCTCGCTTGCCGACATTCTAACCCTCACCGGCTTCACTCGGCACTTCTTGGTCAACAATCAGCCCGAGGCAAAGAGTCTTTGTTATAAGAAAAATGATTGGCTGATATTCTAAGGGGGGTAACTCTTATGAATAAAATAGGGTAAAAGCAAGGGTATGCGTCGTGTTATTTCGTCCACCAATCTTGTAATTTCGCCCACACAGATTTAAGTATTGGAGACACTGTATTATAATTTCTTCCACCTGTTTATGTCGTTTTCAAGTCTTGCGGGCGGGAAGATCATGACATAACAGCTTCGTCACGTTGTATCAACCATTCAACAATGCTGTTTGTACCATGTGACTAATATCAATTGACTGCTATTCTTAGTGAGAAAAATAACAAACGAGACAACGATTTGAGGGTAGGACAGGCTGTAAATTCGCCTTTTTTGAAAAGTGGACGAAATATCGGGACTGGACGAAATTGGCGGACTTTACTCTAGCAGCCGCAATTAAAGTGAAATACTGCAGTGTCACACCCCATCTCACCTCACCTCATGGAAAGGTTGATCAAGTGCGTCTCAGGAAAATACAAAATATACAAGTGTCTATGAGTCCCATTAGTTCCTGTACCTGGCAAAACAATTTGTAAAAAATTTAAAAGATCTGTTATTTGTACTTTAATATTTCATTCATTTGTGACCAAAAATATAGGTTATAAAGCTATTTCCATTTGTGATACTCACATAGTTTTAACTTAGCTCATGGAGCACTTTGAGTATATACCTGTGACATGGAAAGGCGCTATATAAATTGCTTATTTTAACGCAGATAAAAACGCAGATTGGAGTTTAATGCAAGATATTAAGGGAGGTAACTCTGCGACTTAAAAAAAAAAGTGAATAAAAGTGAGAATTTATTTATTGACGCAAAAAGCATACAAAATGCATTTACCGTATTTCCTTTAATAAGCACCGGGTCTCCAATAAGCGCCGAGCCTCGAATAAACCCAGGGAGTCAAGGGTAGTTGTGAAAATAAGCGCCTGTTCTCTAATAAGCGCCGGGTCTAAACCATTAGATAAATTCTTCCTCAGTTAACTTAAATTTTCTTTTGAAGAAATAACAGCAGGGTCTCAAAAAAAGTGTTGGGCCTCTAATAAGCGCCGGGTGGTCAAGGGGTGCTGAAAAAATAAGCGCCCGGGTGTTTTTAACAAATTATGTGGCACCGGTGGAATTTAAAAATTATCATCTTTTGATGACTTTTGTAGGTCAGGGCTGGTAAATTTATGAGGATTTTGGTTTTTCTTTAATTTTGCCATTTGAATTTAAAAAATAAACCCTTTTGGGTTGGCTTCTTTTTAAGCTTACACCGAACACAGCTAAAATGTAATAAATAGAGGATATCTGTCTTTTCTTGACTAATACCATGTTTATCTCATCGAGTGAGGTAGAAAGGTTATATTTTCACGAGTGGCGCAGCCATGAGTAAAAATATATAGAGGATATTTAGCTTTTCTTGACAAATACCATGTTTATCTCATCAAGTGAGGTAAAGCAGCGACGAGTGATAATATTTAAAGTTTCTATCTCAAGAGATGAGATAAACATGGTATTTGAAGAAAAGACAAATTTTCTATTTATCATATGACCAAATCATTGCATATTCACTCAAATCGACTTGCCTGTCGCCTCAGCAACAATGTGACATCATGAATGTGTCATGACGTCGGAGCATTGTTTTATGATGTCAGGTCATTGTTATATCAGTCACTAGTAACACGTTCCATTGTTATTTTCACTAGTGACTGATAACACAGTTTATTTTCATTGATAGATCCCAGTATTTCACCTGCAATCATATAATAAACAATTTTTCTACTTCACGAGATGAGATAAACATGGTATTTGTCAAGAATTGACGGATATTCTATTTATTAGATGATGTTATCCATGTAATTAAGTCCGAAAAGGCTGCTAGGAACTACCCGTCACCACAGTAACACTGTGACGTCATAAGCCATTTCGCTGCGTTAGAAACATTGTTTTATGATGTCAAATTATATCCGTCACTAGTCACAGTGAAAATATAAGTTATTTTCACTGTAGCTTGATAGTCAGTTTATTTCACTGATAAATCCAGTATTTCATTGCCTGTCAAATAATAAATATGTGTATTTCAATTCAGGATGAAAATCTGCTCCTCAACAACTCGTACCCTGAGTTCACACCATGCTTCCAGGAGACGCTGCTGGTGTGGGTTCCTTGTGGGTGGCTGTGGCTCACTCTCCCTGCTTACCTCCCTTACCTCTGCAAGGTCAAGGTCATTGCACCAATAAGAATTAATGTGCTCAACACACTAAAAACAGTAAGTGTTATTCGTATCAACCATCATATTTTGTGTAGACATCAAAGTCAGAGGCTTGATTAAAAGTTTTTGTTTTAATTGATTAATTTCTTATTCCCCTTCATTGATGTCAAAAAAACTAATAAAACTTAAGAACTCGTCTCAGGGCATTTATATGATGTTGTGCTTGGCGGTTGACCATACTAAAGGGCTGCCCCTGTGGATGACAAATGCGTGTTCAGAACATCCAGAACATGTGATAGGAGTGGCTCCGAACACTGTTCTACATTTTGAAAATGTTCTAAAAAGAGGGTTGCTTCTTTCACTGCCTGGTTCTTGTTCCAAATGTCCGGTACATGTACAAAGTGAAAGGAGTGGCTCCGAACACTGTTCTGGGTGTGCGGAACATGTTCCAAAAAAAAGCAGGTGCAAGCCGCACAGCAATGGAACATGTTCCGCACACACAGAACAGTGTTCGGAGTCACTCCTTCCACTTCGCGCATGTACCGGACATTCGGAGCAATGTTCTATATTTTGAAATGAGCAAGCCTAAGGGCAGGTGCAAGCCGCACAGCATTAGGACATGTTCTGCACACCCTTTGTGCATGTCCAGGACATTCAGAACAATGTTTGATATATTGAATGGAGCAGGCATTGAGTGGTGACCTGAGGGCTGAATAGGGCTGCTCCTTTCACTGCCTGTTTCTTGTTCTGAATGTCCGGTAGATGTGCGAAGTGGAAGGAGTAGCTCCGAACACTGTTCTGGGCGTGCGGATATTGCAAAACAATTTTCATATCGCAATATATTGCACCAACAAATATTAAGTCAAATTTATTCATTTATCTTGTAAAAGGTACATTAAGTGGCTTAACTTGTAAAAGAATTTTTTTTTAAAGTGCTAGAATGTGTGTTGAACTGTATTACAAATGACATTTTAAAAATCTGAAAGACATTTTATCAAATGCGTCATGTTTAAACTGCAAAAAGAAGTATAAAAGTTGTATGTAGATTCATTTAGCATGTTGCATTATCATTGGCAATAATTAAATGTTTTTTTAGAGAAATATCAGATAATCTCATTGTCAGAGTATCTTGCAATATATTGCGGTACGTATTGCAATACATTACAGTTCGGCAATATGTATCGCAATACAAAAATTGAGGCAATACACAGCTCTACTCATTTTGTAGTTAACAGCGAGGCTATTAGTAGAAGTAAATAGGAAGCGGGAAGACAATCAACTGAGTACAAGCTTAAGCGTAGACAGTTGACAAGTGTGGCAAGCGTAACATTAAAACTTGACAACTGTCTACACTGAGTTTGTGCTCCGTTGATTGGTCTTCCCCTTCTCATTTAATAAATCTTTAATAAACTTTAAAGTGGGGATGGCAATATTAATCTGTTCAACTGAATTCAGCTGTTTTAGGTTTGTCCCATGTTTTGTCTATCACACAGGGCCTGGTATTGCTGAAAACAATACATCCTAAGTCAAAAACTTCGTCCTCTGACAGCTACCTACATAAAAATAAATAAAGGGATGTAACGTTCCCAAACCTATTCAGTATACAACCACTGTGTCAGCCAAAAGATTCCTTGAATATTCCAATGGTGGATCCAGAAATTTTGAGAAGTGGGGGGGGGGGAAGGTTTGCACCTTTGGGTCCATAAAATTTTTTAATTAAAAAATGTTCAAAAGGAGGGGCTTAAACACTGCATTCAGATTCAATTTTGTACGACTAAATCAAATCAGAGGTTTTGTATGTTTACAGCTGAGTAAACTGACATTATGAAAAAACGTCTTTGTGGTTTTCCATGGTACCTGTCCTCTGCTTCTCAGCCATTTCTTATTAACTCTGTTGTCGTCCCAAATATAGGACCAAATTCAACTACATGAAAAAATAAATTTCTGTTCTTTAGTTTTTCAGCTTGTTTCTATGTTTCCTGAGTATCATTGACGCATTGAAAGCGGTGGGAGATGCGGAAAAGAGTGACGTATCCACGGCAGTATATGTCGCACGTGCGATTCAAGCCGCTTCCTTTGTAAGTGTCAATCAATGACTCAAGAATTATAGATTTTATCAGAAACGTTCTCCTTCAAAAATAAAATTTTGGAGATATATTAAATAATAAAAAAAAGTCAAAGAACTCCCCATGACTGAATATATCCTGTGATCGAGCATTCTCAGTGATGACTTACCGTATTCATCCTAATAAACGCCCTCTCCTAATAAACGCCCCCCTAAGCCATTTTTAACTCGCGGAAAATGACCCCTAATAAACGCCCCCCTTTTGTATCCTCTTACGTCTCTTGCTTCTAACAGGAAATTAGATGTGAGAAATACGTATTTGCTTCTAATGACGAAAATTTCTTCTTCATTGTGATTTAAATAAAGAATATCATGACCCGGAAAAAGTGTTTACATAATCGTTCTGCACCATGTGCTTATCAGCTGATTGTGTTTATGCTGCCGTTCATTGGTGGTTATATTTAGATTCCTAGCGAACTAACATTTCATTGGATAAGAGTAATGATGCGACAAGATGGCGGATTCAATCTTCGTGAGTTTTAATTAGTTTAAATTTCCATTGCAAATTGTGTATCAGTACCGGTTAGAATTTGATACAAATAATAAACTGCGACATTAAACTCTTCTTTACATTTATTTGATACACTTATTTTGATTAAAACTCTGAATTAGATCGATGTTTCTTTTTCTTTTGAACATCAACAGACATTTTTTTTTAATAAACGCCCCCTTTTTACGATTTTTAAAGTCATTTTAATAAACGCCCCTTTTTTCCAATTTTTTAACCCCCGGGGCTTCTATTACGGCGAATACGGTATGACTTCTCTCAGGATGTCTTTGTAACACTAGAGCAAACAGAAATTGGGCCAGGATTTGTAATAATAATTATAACACTTTATTGTCCTCATTACAAAGTCAAATGGAAATTCTTGTTGTGACCTTGGCAACCAGCAGCCACAGTGCAGCGCCAGTTAAAGCGTTGTTCTATCCTTATAATGCTGAGCGCCAAGCAAGGTGGTAACAACAATTGAACCCCAATCTTCCGGGTGATTAGCGAACACTCTACCAACTGAGCTACATCCCCGGTGTGAACTTGTGTGGGTGTGGGATTTCTTGGATCGATTCAGTGGATCAATTTGAAATTTTAACAGAAATTACGAAGAAATGGTTCTGATTTTGTAAAGTTCAGAGTCATATGCTTATCTAGAAAGTAAACATTTCTAGTAATAAGGACGGACTACTTTTTCCTTTTTGAAAATAGTAGTGAGTGAAATGTTAATACTGACCGTGTATAATCTCTCCACAGCTTTTGGCGGCCATCTTGGTTCAAGTGGAGAGGAAGAAAGGTTTCATCACGTCTGGGGTTCTCTTCCTCTTCTACTTCCTCAACCTCATCGCGGGCATCATCCCCTTCTACACCAAGATCGTACAAGAGGTGAGCGCATTGAAACGTGTAAAAACTGGGGAAGTGGCATTAGTTGCGAAATAGTGCATCTACCAGGTTACGAACTCATATCATTCTGAGGCTTCCTCGCCAAACAGTCCGATAACAGCCAGTAGCCTCGCATGTACTGACGCTATTCAGTTAACTAATCACAAGACGTCAAACAAAAGCTTTCGGTGCGAGAAGCTCAGGGCAGATAACTCCAAACAGCTATCCTTTCGTCTGTTCCGATTGATTTCAAAACAACGACCGTTTAAAAACTATGATGTGATTGTCAGCTATTTGACTTGGCTCTGGCTGCGCTAAACTGGTTGGAAACACGCGCCTATTCAGGTAGTCAATCACAGAACATCCCACAAAAGCTTTCTCCATGAGAAGCTAGGGGGAAGTAACTCCCAACGGCCATATTTTCATCGGCGTCTGTAACATGAGGAACGTGATAGAGAATGACTTTGAGCATATGTCCTGTGGATAATGTACTATATAAATACTTTATTTCCCCTTGCTACAAAAAGTTGTTGAGGGGTATAAAAATGACATCCATCTGTGCGTCTGTCTGGATTTCTTTTCCGGGCCAGAACTTAATAACTGTGAGGACTAGCTCAATGAAACTTGCTATGTGGAACATTATCATGTGTAGAGGTGCCTTTTGGGGTTTTCGACTTACTTGGAATTATATTTTTGGCCGTTTGCATGTTTCCAGACCATCCAAACTGACTCCCACAGTAGATATTGCTTGTGTGAGATCAAGCGATATCTACATATCAAATCATCATAGTCCTATTACATCATCAGTTAATGACATCACAAAACTTTTGCATCACTGAGAACACTCCTGACAATGCTATGACATCATAATGTTGATGATGTAACAATGCTATGATGTCATAATGCTTATGATGTCACAATAATACAATGTTATTCACTGAGATCATTGATGAAGAAGCTAAATGACAGTTTTTTGTTTCAGATATGTTCATTCTTTTGCTAAAAATTGTTGAAGAATGATTCTGAATGATAGATATAATTTCTCCTCGTGTCACCTGATATTAAAGGGACAGTAGCACGTTTTTTGCAAATTTTATTTTTTCAAATTACCCATTTATAATGATAGTATATATCATTTATATTTACTTTAGAGTGTAAAATAAATTA
This sequence comes from Gibbula magus, assembly GCA_936450465.1. Classification (NCBI taxonomy): domain Eukaryota; kingdom Metazoa; phylum Mollusca; class Gastropoda; order Trochida; family Trochidae; genus Gibbula; species Gibbula magus. The sequence goes on along the minus strand of OW388298.1, from coordinate 29,763,545 downwards.
TTACACAAACCAATTATCCGTAGTTACAATAGCGGTGTTCTGTATAAAACAAAAATTGCATGGCGGCCATTTTATTGTGAACACATATTATTATTTTGAATGACAAAAACAACTCCCATGGCTTTATGGAACCATGTACACACATTTTTTTAACTTGATTTTCCGAAGAGAGAAGGGTGTTTTACTGTTGGTGACATTATTTTTCAAATACATTTTATCGACTTATATGAGCGAAAAAACGTGATGCTGCCCCTTTAAGTATATCAATTCTCATTGATTAATTGAAGCATACATGCATTTTAAAAGGAGGGGGAAGGATATTGCATCTCTCTGGATCTTTACATTAATTTACAATAGGGGGAGGGGGCGGGATAGTGCAGTGGTTAGCGCGTTCGGCTTCGGATCAAGAGGTCTGTGGTTCGAAATCTCGCCAGGGGCACGGCAATTTTGTCTGCAGTAGAGAACTGTTCTACACGCACTAAGGTTTGGGTGCAATGCTGCACTGATTTTCGGTGTCGTACCACCCATGGTTTGCTAGTTCCAGCCGTTGCTCGCAGGTTTCACCGCAATGCATAGCCACATGGCGTTGCGGGCTTTCTCCCTGCAATAATACTAGCAGCCGTGATATAAGTGAAATACTCTTGAAAGCGGCGTTAAACCACAACTCACCTCATCTCACCTTACAATATGGGGAGCTTAATCGGTGATTGTACTTGATTATGTCTTCTCCTCTGTTCCAGGATTATACTGACCACTTGCTGCGCTTCTCGCTCTTCTACGTGTACTATGGGCTCGTGCTGGTGGCGTTTCTTCTTCACTGTTTTGCGGACAGTCCCTCCAGGAGAGGCTACGATCCTATCGGAAAGGTGAGAAAGTTTGCAGTCTAGTTGAAATGTATGTATAGGATAAAACATGCCAAAGGATGTTTATGAGATTTAAACCCGCAACCCGAGGAATAAACACGAGGGGCGTCAGCCCCGAGTGTTTATCCCGAGTGTAAGGGTTTTAAATCTCATAAACACCCTTTGGCATGTTTTATCAAGCTTACAATCTATTCTATTAAATTGATAGTGCGAAAAAGTAAAAGAGCCGTCCGTAAAATATCCTCTTTGGTGAAAGGCAGTAGGGTATAAAGGGAACTTAGGAAACAACCTCATCAGCCTAGTCCCTGTAGCACAGTGGTATCATCGCTGCGCTTGGTGTGCAGGAGTATGGAGGTTTCGGGTCCGAGACGAGTTATTGCAAAAAACATTTGGAGATGTTTGAATTAACAATTCTTTTCCAATAGAGTTAGACATAACATAAACTAACTTTCATCTTAAACTTAACAGATATTTGAAGAGTGGCATAATTAAGATAATTGCCCTGGGTAGAGAGGGAAATTACGTTAATCCCCGGGATAATACATCCACAAAGGAATTATTGAGTATAATGTTATAGACAGTATAGTGGTGTGACATCACTGGAGGTTTGTATAATTCTAGGTGTAGCATGTTAGTGACGATTTTACTTTTTGACAATAGCACACATTTATTAAAAACATTGAGAAATGAAGTCATTAAGACATTAATGATGTAAATATTTTGATGACTTTATTTTTCACAACTTGATAAAGACAAGCGCACATTCATTAAAAAATACAAAGAGAAGTCATTCATCCATACTACAAGTGTGTAAAACGTCGCTAAACCCTAACAGGACATTTTTGATTAGTTTAATGTTAAGTTATTTGTTACTTTGTGGATATTCTATACGTTTTGGTATAAAAAAAAGTTTTAAGATTAGTACAACCACACACCAACTTCAACCTTGACAAACTTATTTTGAAACAATTTTAGAAGTCCTCTCAATTCATGCAAATAAGGAATGTTCATGTTTTCAATATTTCAGACACAATCTCCAGAAACAAAATCATCGTTCCTCAGCAGAATAACATTCTGGTGGATCAACCCGTAAGTATGTTGGATTGAATTTTGGATTGAATTAGGATTGAATTTTGGATTGAATTTTGATTGAATTTTGATTGAATTTTGATTGAATTTTGATTGAATTATAGATTGAATTATAGATTGAATTATAGATTGAATTATAGATTGAATTATAGATTGAATTTTGGATTGAACTTAAATTTTGGATTGAATTTGGACTGAATTTTGGATTGAATTTGGATTGAATTTTAGGATTGAATTTGGATTTATATGGATTGAATTTTAGATTGAATTTGCATTGCAATTGGGATTGAATTTTGGATTGAATTTTGGATTGAATTTTGGATTGAATTTGGATTGAATAATTTTTTGACGAATTTGGATTAGTTCTCAAATTTCAAATCTTGTTTTCAGCCTATTGTTTCAAGGCTACAGACAATCTCTCGAGGAAAAGGACCTGTTTGAACTTCACCCTCGAGACAAGAGTGAGAGAGTGCTGCCCGAGTTCTGGGACGCCTGGACCAAAGAAGTTAAAAATGCTGAAAAGAAGAATAGGACGAGGTAAAAAAACTGTTGAAATTAAACAATAAATAATATCAACATTTATATTGCAAACTATTCCACACAGCATGTATTACTAACAAAGTATTACCCAGAAGGAATTCGGTGCCGCTACTAAGCACTCAGAGTGACCGTATCGGTCTGTTATTCCCATGTTCAGGTACCCATTTAAACAGCTGGGTGGACTGAGTGCAATGTGGATGAAGTGCCTTGCCCAGGGACACAACACAGTATGAGACCCAGGTCACAAATGTTTGGTGTCCCCACCGAGATTTGAACCCGGACCTTTGGTGTGAGAGGACAGAACACTACCCACTACACCACTGTGCTGTTTGATTTTCATTTCCTATCTTTCTACTTTCTCAATGACACAAAAATGACCTCATCATACTTTTCAAACATGTCAATCTATTTACTGGGATAATTTACTTTTCCTTTGTCAGGATGCAGTATGATAGTCTGTCTTATTCAAGAGGTAACCCACGACCTCAAAGGTCATCGGAAACGACCCCTCTCCTTAGCAACACGTCAACCAACGCAAGCGTGGAGATTAAAGAGAAAGAGAAAAAATCCAAGATGGCGGAAGCATCCCTGTTCAAAGTTCTCGTGAAGACATATGGTCCAACCCTTCTTATTTCCCACTTCTTGAAAGCTATCTACGATCTGCTCACCTTTGTGAACCCGCTCCTTACCAAGTAAGTTCCTGTTATGTTCTTCATCACTGGTCTTGGATTAATCATGGATCAATAACCTGGAATAATCCTGTCTATATCATGGCCATATCTTGATATTGTCATGGTCATATTGTGGCCATATCTTGATATTGTCATGGTCATATTGTGGCGATATCTTGATATTGTCATGGTCATATTATGGCGATATCTTGATATTGTCATGGTCATATTATGGCCATATCTTGATATTGTCATGGTCATATTGTGACCATATCTTGATATTGTCATGGTCATATTGTGGCGATATCTTGATATTGTCATGGTCATATTATGGCCATATCTTGATATTGTCATGGTCATATTATGGCCATATCTTGATATTGTCATGGTCATATTGTGACCATATCTTGATATTGTCATGGTCATATTGTGGCCATATCTTGATATTGTCATGGTCATATTGTGGTTATATGTTGATATTGTCATGATCATATTGTGGCCATGTCTTGATATTGTCATGGTCATATTGTGGCTATATGTTGATATTGTCATGGTCACATTGTGGTCATATCTTGATATTGTCATGGTCATATTGTGGCTAAATCTTGATATTTTCACCGTCATGTCATGGTCATATCGGGCCATATGTTGATATTGTCACCTATATGGGGGTCATATTGTGGCCATATCTTGATATTGTCATGGTCATATCATGGCACCTACAGTAGAACACGGTTATAACGAACTCCAAGGGACCAAAGAATTTAGTTCGCTATATTCGATTGTTCTCTATATCTGTGTTCTCTATATCCTTGTTCTACTTTATTACCTATGAGGGCAATCATATGGGGGTTCATATTTTGCATATGATGCCCTAGGGCAAAATATCACTTTGTCATTGTGACGGCGACGGCGACGGCGACGGCGACGGCGACGGCGGTGCGCCAGCCTATGGTTTAAAGTGGGTTTAGCGTGTTTTCATTAACTTCATGACTTCCGTAATAAACAGAATATTATATTCGTGTCTATGTCATATACCGGGTACTATGTTTATGACACTCGTGCCTGAATGTCGGTATTTCCCTTGCTGTCGCTCGGGAAATACTAATATTCAGGCACTCGTGTCGTAAACATAGTATGACATAGACACTCATGTAATATCCTCTATGTATTTTGATATTGTCATGGTTTTGCGAGGACATGTTACATCAAAGCTTCTTTATTCATCTTCAGGCTTTCACCCAGTCTTAGATAGGTAATATCACCCAAAATATTCTACCCTTGACCTATCTTCTCCTCCAGCGCCCTGATTGCTTTCATCGACAACAGAGAGACAGAGTTTGAGTGGAAGGGATATGTGTATGCATGTTCGTTCTTCGTGGTCGCGGTGACCCAGTCATGTTTCTACCACCAGCACTTCCACATCAGCATGACCCTTGGCATGAGAATAAAGTCTGCAGTCATCTCAGCAGTGTATAAGAAGGTATGTGTTAACACAACGAGTTAGTCTGGGATGGAAACAGTTCATTCATATATCCACTCAGGCATTGAAATAATGAAACTTGTTGCATGGCTTGTCCTGTTTATTACCTTCGATCATATCAGTGTATAAGAAGGTATGTGTTAACACTTAACGTCATGTCGGCCATCTTGTTGTTTTTGCATTACATGAAATGAAAACATGTGGGGATAATGCAGTGGCTAGAGGACCAGGGTTTGAATCCTGTCAGGGGCACGGCAACTTTGTCTGCAGTAGAGAACTGTAAGCTTTGGGTGTAATGCTACACTGAATTTCAACCTAGTACCACCCATGGTTTGCTAGTTCCAGCCGTTGTTCGTAGGTTTCACTGCAATACATTACCACATGGTGTTGCAAGCTCTCTCCCTGCAATAATACTAGCAGCCGTGGTAGAAGTGAAATACTCTTGAAAGAAGCGTTAAACCCCAACTCACCTCGCCTCACCTATTAGAGAAACGTGATATGTATTTAAAAAATACTGCACACGTCATACAAAAACTTGTAGTCTAACATTTAGACTCTGAAATAAATATTTTGTAAAATTTTAAAATTTCGAAATTCGAATTTTTTTTTTATAAAATGAGACTCTGAGATGGGTTCATTTTCATGTTTTATTTTAAACTGAGCTCTGTAGTCTCGTTGTAGATTTGCCTAGGCTCTTTAAAAATTAAGGGGTCTGGGTGACAGACTAATAAACTTGCATCAATTGCTTTTGCTTATATTTACAGGCTTTAACCATCAGCAGCACGGCCAGGAAAGAGTCGACAGTCGGAGAGATCGTGAACTTGATGTCGGTCGACTGTCAGCGTCTACAGGACACTGTGGGATACCTCTACGTCCTCTGGTCGTCGCCGATGCTCATCGCCATAGCCCTCTACATGCTCTGGGGGTTGCTTGGGCCCTCTGTTCTCGCAGGGCTCGGGGTAATGATCCTCTTGTTCCCTGTGAATGGAATCATGGCCAGTAAACAGAGGAAGTACACGCTGAAACTGATGAAACTGAAGGATACAAGGATTAAACTCATGAATGAAGTGCTGAATGGAATTAAGGTGAGTTCAGTGGTGGAGCCAGATTGGGGGTCTCAAGGTGTCCCTTTTGAATAATTTTGCATTTATATTTCAAAAATGTTAAAATGGACACCCCGGGTGGACAATTCTCCTCCCTCCATTCTGTTACAACTTTTAACCAAGCCCTCCCTTCACAAGGTTCAGAGGGGCGAACCCTTTGGAAAAAGTTTGCATGTAATTTGATGGACACCCTCGTGGACACATCACCTGCCTCTTATTACAACTTTTAACCCAACCTCCCCTTCACAAGGTTCAGAGGGACGAAACCTTTGGAAAAAGTTTGCATGTAATTTGATGGACACCCTCGTGGACACATCACCTGCCTCTTATTACAACTTTTAACCCAACCTCCCCTTCACAAGGTTCAGAGGGACGAAACCTTTGGAAAAAGTTTGCATGTAATTTGATGGACACCCTCGTGGACACATCACCTGCCTCTTATTACAACTTTTAAACCCAACCTCTCCTTCACTTCAGAAGGTTTGAACCGATTCCTTTTGAATAATTTTGGATGTAATTTGATGGACATCCTGGTGGACACATCCCCTCTCTCCTTTCTAGTACAAATTTTAATCCAAACTCCCCTTTACATGGTTCAGAGGGTTTGAACCGATTCCTTTTGAAAATTTTGGATGTAATTTGATGGACACTTGGTGGACACGTCCCCTCTCTCCTTTCTAGTACAAATATTAACTGAACCTCCCCTTCACATGGTTCAGAGGGTTTGAACCGATTCCTTTTGAAAATTTTGCCTGTAATTTTGTTTGGAGACCCTGGTGGACACATCTTCCATTACAACTTTTACAACGTTTACCTCAGTCTGAGTCTCATCCTGTCTCATGGTAAAACGTATACGCTCCGCCCCACTTATATACTCTGGGTACTAGCCCCACATAAACCTTCCCGATTGTGTTCCTTCAAAGTATGATGTTGAGCACTGCTTGCATTGAATATTAGACGTCAAAATGTATATTATTGCCATATTCTCTCTGGTATAAGACCACCTTTTGGAGGGTTGTCCTGGTTGGGTTATTCTCAGGTTATAGCCCACCCCCAATTTTGCCAGATGTTCCATGGTCATAGATTACATAAATCCATAATATTATTTTTAGTAAATTGTAAAAAAATCTACATTTAAACCTATTCTGACTGTCTGACGGTCGCCGGTATTAATGTTCATCTGAGTTGGGGTCTCTCCTGTCTAAAACCCCATCCCCATGTTTTCAAGATGTTTGTTTGCCCGGCCTGGTCTTATACCTGAGAGAATACAGTATTATTTTGATATTTGTACGTGCAGGTTCTGAAGCTGTACGCGTGGGAGCTCTCCTTCCAAGAGAAGGTGTTGGTCATCAGACGTCAGGAGCTGGCTCTCCTGAAGAAGGTGGCGTATCTCAACGCCGTCATGGGCTTCTTCTGGACCTGTGCACCGTATTTGGTGAGTGCTGTTACCAGCGGAGTACACATAGAATACTAAATGATGTCCCGTTTGATAACACGTTACTAAACGAGTGGATGGTTTGGTATTTTAACGAGCGAAAGCGATGCCGATGCCATTCACGAATTTCATAAACATGTTATCAAACGGGACCGAGTTTAGTATTTTATTTATTACTCAATGATGTAAATAGCGCTGAATTGCAAGAAAATCGTTGTTAGTGACGCTCACTTGCAAATATGTCACACGCTTTTGTAGTCACGCGGCTAACATTGTGACGTCAACCAAAAAGGACTATGATGTCACACGCCGATTATGACGTTACGGCAGCACGCGGTGGTTTCACACGTGTGTAACCAACTCATTGTTATCTAATGAGTGATCGCACCACAGTTGAGTAATAAATTCAAGTAACATGTGGGCCCATGGCTCCTTAGTCTACATTTTAGTGGATCATTTCATTGCCAAATTTCAATCCAGTAAGATGGTTTGTGCTTTACTTATATAAATAATTTTGTAAAGTTTGTTTTTTAAACTGTTGAGAAGTTTGTAAATAATGGAATAGATCTCTTCATTCGAGAAAAAAAATGTTGTAAATAAAAAAAATACTGTCATCGCATCATTTTTGTCAGCCTGTACAGACATGAAATATTTATATATATTTTTGGGGCCTAATGAACAAAGAATGCCACCTCTCTTCCAGGTGACCCTTGCCACATTCGCTGCTTACATTCTCTCGTCCAATAGTCACGTGCTGGACGCTCAGAAGGCGTTCGTGTCTCTATCCCTCTTCAACATACTGCGTATGCCAATCAACGCTCTCCCCATGATTATACCTTTCTTTATACAGGTGAGTGCACTTGAAATTTATCGCTAAAAATGGCAGAGAGAGAGATCGAGAGAGATCGAGAGATCGAGAGAGATCGAGAGATCGAGAGAGATCGAGAGAGATCGAGAGTGAGAGAGTAAGAGAGATTATTTATTTCCTCCAGAAAATCACAGGGAATTCATTATTCAACATAAGAGAACAGTGGGTGTACCTGCCAAACACAAGAAAAAGAGGTACATAAAGCGAGAATTGTAATATGATGGTTTCCCATAAACATTAGTTTCACCTCCAAACAGAAAGGCCAACATGTCTAGTTAAAAAAAAAAGCATCAGCAAATCAAGTTAAAATGAGTGTACGCAGCTCATGCAGTAAAGCCACGGGAATCGTTTTTGTAATTCAAAATAATAAAATGTGTTTACAATAAAATGGCCGCCATGAAAGTTTTGCTTTATACGCAACACCGTTATTACCACTACGGATAATGGCTTTGTGCAATAAGATGTTTTACCCTCTAAAGTAAATTTAAATGACACAAACTCATTATAAATGGGAAATTTGAAAAAATAATACTAAATACTAAATACTAAAATAATAATGCATACTAGTAGAGCACATTTATAGTTAGGATATACATATGCTAATTACCAAAGACTATGAGTACCCGGTGCTTAGTTTATTGTGAATATGCTGAAATTTATTGATGGTAATAATAGTTCTTGTAATAATATGAAATGCATATTTCTCCATGCATGCTCAAAGTGCCCAATATTATAAGTCAAAGAGCAGATTTAAAGTTAGGATACATACGCCAAAGAATATGGGTACTTAGTTTGTGAATATGTTCATAAAACATGAGTGCACTTGAAAGTCATTGATAATAATAATAATAGTAATAGACCATTTGACATGTGCATTTCTCCATGCACGCTCGAAGCCTCAGTTAAAGTCACAGAGCACATATTTAGAACAGGATGCAGTGACGGTGAATCCCCATTTTCAATATGTGAAATCTCCCCCATTGAAAATTCCTGAATTCGCCTGTGTTGATCGATATTTCCTATTGTCCAGGCGTGGGTGTCAGTGGGCCGAGTGTCTAAGTTCCTGCGAGCCAAGGATCTGGACGATGCGAATGTTCAGAGGGACCCTGATTCTGGTAGGATATTTGTACATTAGAGTTGCCAAACTACAGGAATTGTAAGTATCAGCGTGCCCAAATGACTAATCGAAGTCAAACCAACATTATTTTTCGAAGCATTAAAGGTTAGATGTCATGACATATGGTCACATTCGGATTGATTAAAATGGGATTGCAATTTGACTATTTTATTTTACAATAAAATTGTGATTTTAAATTTCTGAAATCTGCCCATAAATTACTTATATACGGCTTTTTAAAAAAACGCCTAATCTGCTCTGGGTGTGGTCCCTGAAGCGATTCCTCCTTTGACGTGTCTGGAGGAATCTCATTATCGGAGATAGTCATAATTCAACTTAATTTCTCAACATTTTAAATGTTCATTTCACCAACAATCTTCAATAAAACAACTTAAATTTCCATATATCAAATGTTTAGATATCCAACTAGGTTATTCCGCAGATGGCAATTACATAATTATTGCATAAATATTTTTTTGGGCTATTTAATTCATCTAGCGGTAGTGATAATCATCACTAATTAATTAATGAGGCTCCTCCGACGAGCTGTCTAGCTGGTCCTATCTGTGTCTGTCATAGTCACGCCTCAAGGATTGGCTTCAAAGCGGATCACCACACTGATTGCGGCATTGTAAAAATGGGTAGATTAAAATCGTCTTAATAATCATTTGCAAGTGTAAACTGTCTTGATTTTATGCTCAATTGATTCGGATATATAATGTACATAGAGGTAACGATCATTCTTGAGAAAAATGCCTTACACGCGAACTTTAACAATTTTGTTCAATAATTATGTTGATTTTCATAATTAATCATTCGATGTTGGAAGTTTATACTCTGAAATGTTGTCGTTTGTCTCATTTATAAGAAATTTGTTATCCAGTATATCTAGTTGGATATAATGGGATATTGCTGTCTGATTAAAATCGACCCTGTTCAGAGGAATAAATTTTGCAGAATTGTGTATCTACCAGGATATGAACAGGTTTTATAAGCCCTGTTCATACGGCGAACTTTGCACATATGCAATATTGCTTATGGTAGTAATATACACACGTGAGTAAAAGTAAATTTACTATGCATTCATATGCATTTAATTTCTTTCTAAGCAAATGGACTTCCAACTCTTATAATATATGAATAGAGAATTCTTAAAACATGCCAATTAATATTTATTAGATGTAAACTACATAAATGACATTAATTCATATTTGTCAACATTGTTTTGACTATATCGCCCTAATTATATGATGAAAATCGGATAGTGAGATAGATTTTGAAGGTTATCGCGTGCAACAAGGAAATTATCCAATATAGAGAATTTGAAAAACGGTATTAAGAGTTTCTTAAGTTCTCTAATATATTTTTTTCAACCTGTGTGAAGTCACTATGTCTGTATACTACGAACCATTACTAGAATAGTGAAAATACCATATTTACTCACGGTAGTAAACATTTGCACCTGCCCCTGACTAGGTGCAAATTTGCTTACGGTAGTAAAATATACATATGTGGAAATGCGTCCATACGGCGAATTTTGCTCATATGAGCAAATTTGCATATGTGTAATGCTTTACTCATATGCAACATAGGCCTTTAAACAGGGCTATAGATTCCTCTCCACACGTTCTGATGACACCCCGTAAAGGCAAGCATTTGGAATTGTTCATTCATACATACTTAATGTCATGAAAACAGACAAACGGATGGCTGTTGGGAGTTACTTGCCCTTTGCTTATTTCACCAAAAGCTTTTGTAAGAATAGTTGTGATTGGCTAGCTGGACTTGTGTCAGTTTATGGACAGTCATCTGAACATTTGGAGAGAAAAGCCTTGAATAGGTGATACGAACTCCTCTCCTGTAGATGCAGCATTTCGTGACATTTTGTCCGTATACAGTCACTGTTGGCTATTGTTTCTAATACTCTGCCAATGCAAAGAAGTGCTATGCTAATTTATCTTTGTTTTGAATATTTCAGACAAGGCCATTAAGATTGAACAAGGCACTTTTACCTGGGACAAGGACCTGCCCAAACCTACATTGAGAAAGTGAGTTCTGATATGGAAATGTAAAATTATTCTCATTCAACCGCTCCATCTCTGCACTTTTTATCCCCCGCCACGAAGTGGAAGGGAGATATAGGTTTGGGCTCCGTCTGTCCGTCCGTGCGTGCGTGTGTGCGTCCGTCCGCTATAAAGGGGACAGCTTTTCTCAGAAACTATTTAAGATAGGACAACCAAATTTGGTGTGTGGCTTGTGGACATTAATACCCCGATGGAGTTCGAAAATAAGAACGATGTGATTATTTTTTCCGGAGTTATTGCCCTTGTTCCGTATTTTTTTTACTCTGTTCATGTTATCTCCAAAGGGGACAGCTTTTCTCAGAAACTGTTTAAGATAGGGTTTCCAAATTTGGTGTGTGGCTTTTGGACATAAATACCTTGATGGAGTTCGAAAATAAGAGCCGTGTGATTATTTTTTCCGGAGTTATTGCCCTTGTTCCGTATGTTTGGACTCGGTTCATGCTATCTCTAAAGGGGACAGCTTTTCTCAGAGACTATTTAAGATAGGATTACCCAATTTGGTGTGTGGCTTGAGGGCATCAGTACCTTGATGGAGTTCGAAAATGAGAAGCACACAATTAATCTTTGCAGAGTTATTGCCCTTGTTCCGTATATTTAGACTCTGTTCAAGGTATCACCAAAGGGGACAGCCTTTCTCAGAAACTATTTAAGATAGGAAAACCAAATTTGGTGTGTGGTTTAAGGCCATCGATACCTTGATGGAGTTCGAAAAAAAGAAGCATGTGATTATTTTTTCCGGAGTTATTCCCCTTGTTAAGCTTTTTCGACTCTGTTTCAAGTATCCAAGGATATAGCTTTTCTCAGACATTGTTTAACATCAAATCAGTTGTGTGGCTTGAGGATATCGTTACCTTAATGGAAAGAAAAAGAGAAGCGCACAATTATTCTTCTTGAATTATTGCCCTTGTTCTCATTTCTTGTGTCTGGCGGGGGATGTTGATGACTATGTCTTCTTGTTTAATCAAAATTTGTTGGTTGAAGGTGTGTTAAAGTGCCATTAAATATTTCATAAACAATGCTGGACAAAGTGAATTGATGCACATTTGCATTACGAGAGGAAGTTACGTTGGGCCTATGCATTCCCCTGCCGCAACCCGAAACTTGGAACTTTGTATTCAGCGGCGGACATCCGTACATACATGCTGTTTTGTTAACGCAATATCTCATGAACCACAGCACCCACTGTTTTCAAATTTGGTGACAGCAATTATTAGCTGATTACAAAAAAGTAAAGGAAATGCTGCAAGATTTAAATCAGCCAGTGATGGAGACTGGCACGAGTTTATATTATTGCGGAGGGAAATTGATCTTTGGAACAAGTCCACCTAATGTTGAGCAGATCTGTTAAAGGGACACTACGTGTTTTTCATGAAATTTTACTTAGATTTGATACATACAAAAATATCAAATGTCCTGGTTTTTGTCCAAATCATCTTAATTTACTTGCATATGTATCCCTAATGCAAAATATTTAACAATAACATGCTTTCAATGAAACTCGAGCATCTGCTTAATACACGCTGATAAGCTGAATTCATGCGCCCTATTTACAAGTATACCAGTTATATGTTCCATTGAACAATACCAACCAATATCTGTCTCTTTGTCTGCTACATATAAGTTTTCAAAATAACGTTTCAACAATTGACAAGCGGCAGCGGGACATTGTCCGGTTTTAAATAATAATCACGACTAAACATCTTAATAATGTAACTATACTGAACAGATTGGCACTAAAGGGTAATTTTCGACAACAGTCATTACTTCTCGATAAAATAACACCCTTGGTAACTTTTTACCTATGTTACTACAATAACATGCAGAGTGTCCCTTTATAATATCCATGGTTATGTCTGGTTACATTTTCCTTCATTTCAGTGCAAAATATTTATTCTGTTTCTTTAACGGTTTATTACCACCTCTGTGCATCTGTTTATTTAAGGATAAACCTCAAGGTTCCCGAGGGTAAGCTTGTAGCCGTTGTAGGTCAGGTCGGAGCAGGGAAATCCTCCCTTATTTCGGCCATGCTGGGAGAGATGGAGAGAGTGACTGGCTCTGTTTCTGTGAAGGTGGGTGCGTTTTATAATCCCAGGGAAATCATACAATTTGACAATTCATTGTTGTCCTAAGTAATTTACCTCTGTTTATGAAATATGCTTAGTATTACCATTTTAACTCTGAGTCTTATGTTGACAATGGTGAGATTAGAGTTACTGCCCTTTGCTTGCCATGCTCATAATGGTTCCGATGTAATAATGGCTCTGACATCATAATGCTTCTGACATCATAATGCTTCTGATTATGATATGTTAATTGCTCTGACATCATAATAGTTATGATGTCATAATGTTATATCATAAAGGCTCAAAACATCATAATGGCTCTGATGTCACAATGCTCTGATGTCATAATTAATGGCTCTGACATCATAATGGCTCTGTCATAATTGTCATGATGTCTAATGGCTCTGACATTAAAACAATTCTGACATCATAGTGTTTCTGACATGATATTTTTTCAGACATCATAGTGACTCTTATATCAATATGGTTCCAATATAACAGTTCCTATATCGAAAAGGCTCTGACATCATGATGATTCTGATGTCATAATGGTGTCTATATTTCATAACTGGTTCTGACATCATAATTGTTCTGACATCATAATTGTTCTGACATCTTAATTGTTCTGACATCTTAATTGTTCTGACATCGTAATTGTTCTGACATCGTTATTGTTCTGACATCGTTATTGTTCTGACATCGTTATTGTTCTGACATCTTAATTGTTCTGACATCGTTATTGTTCTGACATCATAATGATTCTGACATCGTAATTGTTCTGACATCCTAATTGTTCTGACATCCTAATTGTTCTGACATCGTAATTGTTCTGACATCATAATTTTTCTGACATCATAATTGCTCTGACATCCAAATGGTTATGATGTATGGTTCTGGCATCATAATTAATCACAATGTCAGCGATGATGTCAAAATGATTGTGACCTGTGAAGCTTAATGTCGTCAAAATGTTGCCATGTTTGTTTCGGTTTTTCTATTAATTTTGCAAGTAATTAGTATAACCAAAAGATTTTCAAAAATTGTATTTCAAAGGTGCTTGTTTAGTATCGATAATGATCGTGTTACACAGAGTTCGGTAGCCTATGTCCCACAAGAAGCCTGGATCCAGAATGCAACCCTGCAGGACAACATTCTGTTTGGATGCGATCTCAAGCAGAAAAAATATGCACAGGTCATTGATGCCTGCGCGTTGACCTCTGACCTCAACATATTGCCCGCCAAAGATATGACGGAAATTGGAGAGAAGGTGAGCTTTGAAGGAACTTTTAAACGCAGAGAAAAAATCCCTCATCTTCAATCTTTAGCTATTTGTCCTCAAATATTCTGATAGCCTCTTTATAGCAGTGACCACTTTCAACTACAGTCAGACCCCGTTTATCCACACGATTTGGTTACAGTTGAAAATCGTCTGGATAGCAAGTGGGGTTAAGCTCATCATTATTTTCATAGAAATGCACAGAGAGGATTTGAAAAACTACCGTGCGGATGGTTGGGTTTCTGGATAAATTTAAGGGGCAGTAGCGTTTTTCGCTGAAATAAGTCAATGAAATGTATTCGAAAAATAAAGTCACTTATGTCACATAAATCAATTAAAAAAATTAGCATACATGTTTCGTTAAAGCCAGTGGAATAATTTTTGTCATTCAAAATGATAAAATGGCCGCCATGCAATTTTCGCTTCATACGCAACTACTACTACTGCTACTACTATTGCTACTACTACTACTACTACTACTACTACTACTACAACTACTGCTATTACTACTACTACTACTACTACTACTACTACTACGGATAATTGGTTTGTGTAATAAGACGTTTTACCTTGTAAAGTAACTATAAATGACATAAATTATCATTATAAATGGGAAATTTGAAAAAATAAAATTCGTAAAAAATGTGCTTCTGCCCCTTTAAGAGTTAAAAAAAACACTCATTGGAATCAATTATTTAACAAATCCAGGGCATAAATCTAAGCGGAGGACAGAAGCAGAGAGTGTCTCTAGCACGGGCCGTGTACAGTGATGCAGACATCTATCTGTTTGACGACCCTCTCAGCGCCGTCGACAGCCATGTTGGAAAGCACATCTTCCAGGAGGTGATGGGGACGAAAGGGCTTCTGAAGGATAAGGTACGTCACTTGGCTTATTGTGAAGTAAGTTTAAGGCGCTGTAGCACGCCAATTGTTTTAAAAAATAAATAATGTAAATAATGCACTTGTTGATATTACAAGCAACCTACCCTCAGGTAATGTGTTATATAAGTTATCTGGAAAATATGTACATATTCAGGTTTTAAAGTTAACTTCAAAAGACCGGACATAATTAATGCAACATTGCATTAAATCCGCATGAACTACAATATCAGCAATATTAAAAAATTGCACACAACCCGAAGACCAAAAATGGCGATCCCTATCGTTAATGTAACAATAATGCTTACACTGCGTATTACAAACCGGTGAAGTTACAGACACTCCTTAATGAAGACTATCCAATCTTTGTTGTCAGTTAAGAGAATAAAGTATATGCAAGAGCTGAATGAAATCCTAGCTCAGCCGTTTTCTACAATCTATATTTCCCATTTTGCACATCAGCGACTTTTTCTATTCGTGATATCCCCAAGTGATTTCTGCCGTCTCAACTTTTTAATTATTGACTGCAGGTCAATTGAATAGAATAATAAGTATTTGATTGCACCGAAAGGGAGCTAACGTGAGTTTATATGCCTTCGTATGACTTAAAATAGCTTATTTGAATGCGAAAAGCGTGCACTTGTGCCTTTAAGGCACTATAGCATGCCATTCTTCCTGAATTTAAGTGCCCTTACTAAAATGTAAATAAGTGTTACCAATAGCTTATTAATACTCTTGGATCAATAAAGAGTGTTCCATAACGAATGTACTTAGTTTGGTTCAGCCATGCGAGCCTGTTTCCCTTTGAGCGGCCATTTTAATGTGTACCACATTAAAATGGCCACTCAAGGGTAGTTTAAGTTATCTGACTGATGTAGCGATACCTAAACACTCAGAGTAGAGTTTTAAATATGGCACCATGATGGAATTGTCAACCACCTTGCTGTCTGAACTCTCAAAATTGCATGAGACATACATATCTAACTCTAACACTGAAGAGTTCAACAAAATTGTCGCTTTTTACGTCGTACCATTTTCTTCCAATATGGATAACCATTTTCTATGTATACCGTTTATCGGGTCGTGTAATGAGATGTTATACCCTCATACGTAACAATATATTATATAATTGAGAATAATATTTGAGAATAATTGGCAAATTTGAGGAAAAAAATTAAAATACTACAGCGCATTTAAGCTAAACATCCTGCAGTAAAATAATAATTCGATAAATAGAGGATATCTGTACTTGCATAGCCAGGAGTGAAAATATATTACTTTCTACCTGAAAGGCCCGATGGGCTTATGGCATGGGATGTCGTCCGTCCGTCCGTCCGTAAACTTTTCACTTTTTCGACTTCTTCTCCAGAAGCAATGACTCTAGAGAGCTGAAATTTTATGTACAGACTCCTTGGGCAATGGGGATTCTAAATTGTAGATTTGGTGACCCTGTGACCCCAAATAAGGGTCCCAGGGGTCATAACCTTAAAAGCTATTTTCATCTTCTTCTCCAGAACCAATGACTCCAGAGAGCTGAAATTTTATGTACAGACTCCTTGACTGATGGGAATTCTAAATTGTAGATTTAGTAACCCGGTGACCCCAAATAAGGGCCACACGGGGCACAACCTAAAAATCATTTTTCATCTATTTCTCCAGTCCTAAAAGCTCTAGAAAGCTGAAATGTTATGTACAGACTCTTTGGCCAATGGGGATTCTAAATTGTAGATTTGGTGACCCTGTGACCCCAAATAAGGGTCCCAGGGGTCATAACCTTAAAAGCTATTTTCATCTTCTTCTCCAGAACCAATGACTCCAGAGAGCTGAAATTTTATGTACAGACTCCTTGACTGATGGGAATTCTAAATTGTAGATTTAGTAACCCGGTGACCCCAAATAAGGGCCACACGGAGCACAACCTAAAAATCATTTTTCATCTATTTCTCCAGTCCTAAAAGCTCTAGAAAGCTGAAATGTTATGTACAGACTCTTTGGCCAATGGGGATTCTAAATTGTAGATTTGGTGATCTTGTGACCCCAAATATGGATCACAGGGGTAATCACTTAAAACAGCTGTGTTAATGAACTGTGAAGATAATGAGATTTTATGTGCACTTCATATGTCAGCCTAAGAGTAATACTACATTATGGACATGTTTGATGTAATCAATGTGAAATAAGAACTATTGAATAGCCTGTGAACTGAATATTGTGACAGGATGCATAGGATTTTTTTTTTAAAAGGGTTAACAAATGTTTTATTTTACATTAGATATGTGAACTAAATATGACTGGTGATGAAGTAAGATAAGACTATTTAAACTAGCTACATGAGTTTGTGATTCTTCATCTTCTTTTCCAATAAAGAAAAATAAATAAAGATGGGGAAATAAAAATTTAAAATATATAATTTACTGGCTGTGAGTCCAGGGTCTGCATGTTGCATAATTGCAGGTGTTGACCTGGGGAGTGACCACTGACCCTGGCAGAGATGCAAACAGCAGCTAGCTAATACACGGAGGTTTCAGGTTACTTCTCTGCTGTGTTACTGATTTAGTCTTACACTCAGATGCTCAATAGAATTTATTAATTAAATATTGAAAAGGATCCTATGAAACTATGAGCCTATGAGAAACAGGATTTTTGGAAACAAATAGGGGCTCTTTTTTATTATGTAATAAATGTTGATAATTCCAGGATAAAAATAGGAAGTAAAACAATAAACTGCAAAGGTCTACATTATTTATAATGAATATGGATTAATGTGTAACCAATTTTGATAATAAATTTGATGACTTTTCCTTGGGGATAATTAATAACATAATTCCTGATGAGCTTCAGAGCCAGTGGCTCTATTTTTATAATATAAAGTTATTCTTGTAATTGCGCCAAAACAGAGTCGTTTTCATGTTGAGTGGCCGCAAGGAACACCCCGTCACCACAGTAATAATGTAAAATAAATAGAATATCTGTCAATTTTTGACAAGTACATTGAGGTACAATGTCGTGAAAATATAACCTTTCTACCTCACTCGATGAGATAAACATGGCATTGAAAAGACTGGGGCGGGATAGCGCAGTGGTTAGTGTGTTCAGCTTCGGATCAAGAGGTCTGGCGGTCGAATCCCGCCAGGGGCACTGCAACTTTGTCTGCAGTAGAGAACTTTTCTACACGCAGAAAGTTTTGGGTGCAATGCTACACTGAATGTCAGTGTAGTACCACCCATGGTTCGCTAGTTCCAGCCGATGCTTGCAGATTTCACCGCAGTGCATAGCCACATGGCGTTGCAGGCTTTCTCCCTGCTGTAATACTAGTAGCAGCGATATAAGTGAAATAATCTTGAAAACGGCGTTAAACCCCAACTCACCTCACCTCAAGAAAAGACAGATATCCTCTATCAATGGTCCCATTTGAAATATAAGTTATTTTTACTGTAGCTTAATGATAGACAGTTTATTTCACTGATAAAAGCCAGTATTCTCAGAAACCATTTAAGATAGGGTTATCAAATTTGGTGTGTTGTTTGAAGGCATGAATACCTTGATGGGGTTTGAAAATGAGAAGCGTGCAATTACTTTTTCCAGAGTTATTGCCCTTGTTCCGTATTTTTGGACTTTGTTCTTTGTATCTCCAAAGTCAACAGTTTTTCTCAGAAACTATTTAAGATAGGAGAACCAAAATTGGTGTGTTGCTTGAGGGCTAACATACCTTGATGGAATGAAAATGAGAATGCACAATTATTTCGAATTATTGCCCTTTTTCCAATTTATTGGCTCTGGCGGGGGATGTTGATGACTATGTCTTCTTGTTTTTACTGTAGCTTAATGATAGAAAGCCAGTATTGATTGTTCGTCTCAAATAAAAACCATTTCAGACCCGAGTGCTAGTGACGCATGGTGTTCATTGGCTGCCTATGACTGATCTGATAGTGGTGTTGAACGAAGGGGAGATAACTGAGTTTGGCACTTACGAGGAGCTGTTGAGTCACGACGGAGCCTTTGCTCAGTTCCTCAAAACCTACCTGACGCAGGGGAGAGGAGGCAGTGATAATGATGATGATGATGATGATGACCCTGAAAGTAAGATTTGGTCGATAAATTGTCTCTTGATTGTGTACACATTTCACAATATTTCAACTTAATTTTGCAAAACCTTTCTCATGTCATTGAGCATTTTTAAAATGGCAAGCCATGCTTTGTAAGCATGGTTAACACCCTTCTTTTTTCGGAGGAGGTAGCGATGATGATGATGATGATGATGATAATGATGATGATGATGATGATGATGACCCTGAAAGTAAGATTTGGTCGATAAATTGTCTTGGTTCTGAAAACATTTCACAATATTTCAACTTAATTTTTCAAAACCTACCTCATGTCATTGAGCATTTTGTAAATGGCAGACCACGCATTATAAGCATGGTATAATTGTAATTATTATATGGGAAATAAGGACATCGATGATAACTCGGAAAAACAGTGCATTATATGCATACTATTATTGTTATTATTTTATAAGGGAATAAGAAACAAGATGATAACCCGGAAAAACAGTGAATTAAAAGCATACTATTATTGTTATTATTATATAAGGGAATAAGGAAAAAGATGATAACCCAGAAAAACTTAATTAAAAGCATACTATTATTGTTAATATTATATAGGGGAACAAGGAAAAACAGTACAAGCTGCTATTATCATTTAGGGGAATAAGGACAAACATGATAACATTGAAAGTAGTATTACCGGTAGAAGCAGAAATAGGTCGTACATTAAGAAAATATTGGAGGCTCTTATGATATTCCTAATAGCCGGGGGCGGGATAGCGCAGTGGTTAGCGCATTCGGCTTCAGATCAAAAGGTCTGGGGTTCGAATCCCGCCAGGGGCAAGGCAACTTTGTCTGCAGTAGAGAACTGTTCTACACGCAGTAAGGTTTGGGTGCAATGCTACACTGAATTTCAGTGTAGTACCACCCATGGTTCGCTAGTTCCAGCCGATGCTCGCAGGTTTCACCGCAATGCATAGCCACATGGCATTGCGGGCTTTCTCCCTGCCATAATACTAGCAGCCGCGATATAAGTGAAATACTCTTGAAAGCGGCGTTAAACTCCAACTCACTCACTCACTCCTAATAGCCAATCAACATAGGCTGATCCAGGCATTTTGAAACATATTGAAGAGGGGAGTGGGGGGGGGGGGGGTTCAACTAGGGGGGGTCCATTCAATTAAATGCAAAATTTTGAAAAGGGTAACAACGAATGTAAGGGATTGGGGATCAAATTTGTTTTATGTTTGTAAAAACTATTAACCCAATGTTGAGGACAATTGTGAACACAAGAAACATTTTAACGGTAAGATTCACAATGAAATAAGTTATTTGTACAGCTTTTCTTGATTGTTTGTGATGACAGTGTGATATAATGTTCCTTGCAGTCCAGAAGATTAAGTCTAAGATTCTTGAGAGAGTTGAGTCAGTGACGTCCGATGGCTGCACATCTGGAGATGAAAGTGGTCAGATGTGAGTACAAACGGTTCTCTATAGTCACCTTTTAATTGCTTATATATGCTTATGTGGCAGGGTGAGGTCATAGCGTTCCTACTATCTTGGACTAGTGAGACGTCCCTTTAGCTCAACTGGTAGAGCGTCTGACTCGGTCCCGGGTCCTGGGTTCGAATCCCCCATGATGTTGAAATTTGTATTTTCACTCTTGCTACACTTACATAATTTTAAAAAGAACCTGTTTATTGTTTACTTTCCCATTTATTTTTATACAAAAACTCACTAAATTCCTGTCCCATCACATTAACAAATCATTGTAACTTTGCAAAAAAATATTTTCTAGTCGAAAGAAGCGAAAGTCAAAGCGCACAAAGTCCGAAGGCGAGGCGACTGAGAAGAAAGAAACAGCTGCAGTTAAACCGGGAGACAAGCTCATCCAGGAAGAGAAATCTGAAACCGGCAAGGTTAGTAGAGTTATCTCCCCTTATACACCCATAAGGCCTGCTCCTTTCCATTTACTGAAGTTTGTTCTGAACGTCCGGTATGTTCCCGAAGTGAAAGGAGTGGCTCCGAACACTGTTGTGAGTGTGCGGTAGATGTTCTATTGCTGTGCGGCTTGCACCTACTATTTCATGAAAATTTGTTCATTGGTCCTGAATATGGGCATGGCAGGATGTCCACCCTAAAATCTAAATCCCAAACTATTTTATCTCCAGGTGAAGCTCTCCGTGTTCCTGGACTACGCACGTGCAATCGGCGGAATCACCACGCTCCTCATCTTCTGTATATTCGCGGTGTACCAGGGCGCTAGCGTCTTCACCAACATTTGGTTGAGTATGTGGACGGACGACAGTCTGCTCAAGAACCTGACTCTCATTAACACGACCGCGTATCAGGACAAGAACGACATGTACCTCGGCGTCTATGGCGGACTTGGAGCTGCCCAGGGTGAGTTGTATGTAGAGTCCTTTTTGAGCTCATCTAGCTTGAAAGGCCTGAAGGGCTTATGGCATGACATGGTGTCCGTCCATATGTAAACTGATGAGCTAGAGCCCATGACTCTTTTTTTTTTGCAGTATTTTATGTCTGAGCGTCTAAGAGTTAAAAAGAATCATGAAGTAGCTGCAACCTGGTTTTTGCTTGATAATAGGGTACACTTGATTTGAACACCAGCTGATCAGCTGGCTATCTGGGGTCACCTGTTTGCCTGGATGTTCACAGACTTGTTTTGGGGCGGCTAACCAAGGCTAAGGCTTCGGCTGTTAGCTGAATGAACCGGTTTCAGTTGAGCAGTTGTGGTCGTGCATATGTGTCGCCTGACGCATTTCATTCCTCCATTGAGCTGGTCACATGCTAGTGCATGCAGCTCTAAAGAACAAATCAAGTGTACCCATAGTCAACCACCAGCTTCAGGATCAGGAGGCCGTTCCACTAATCACTCTTTGCCCTAAGATCTATCATAAGCCCATCCTCTAAAATTTATCTTAGGGCTAAGATTGATTAGTTGAACGGTACCCAGGGTCCTTATTCTCAAAATGTTTTTAGCCCCAATATTTGTTAACTTGGATCGTAGTCTTCATGTTGGAAATGGGCTAAGAAGTTTAAGTTTTGGGAATAGCTAGTCCCAATTCAGAACTATGTATCTTGGAGTCCATCTTGGCTTTGGGATCCACAGTGAGATTGTTTTAGTCAACTATCACTTGTTAGCAAGATTATTTGATTAACCCTTTACTTTACTGCTAGTATGGCTCTCATCAGATCAGACCCAGATTATTTCCTTTATTAAAGTATATTATTGTTACTGCTGTGTGGGCACTTCGAACTGTCACTTACCCAAGGTGACACCACAAGTCTTTCAACTCATGTCTCAGTGTGGGGAGGGGGTGACCCTTCAAACTCTCAGTTTATCCAGCAATGTAGCAGGTAACCCAACCATGCGGCGAGCTGGCCCATTGTTGCTGAACTTCACTGATAGCGGTCGACTGAGCTATGCACAGGGCCACATACCACCACTTGTTATTATACCCCGCTACGACATAGTTGGGGGGATATAGCGGTCCGCACGTCCGTCCGGAATGTTTTTGTTCCGCTCATAGCTCTGACACTAGTTGTTCAAATTTTACAAAACTTTATATGTACAATCACCATGATGTGTACACCTGCCTTTTGTATGTTTCATACCCTCATTTGCATTTATGTAAATTTTCTCTATCTGCTATTTTGAAACTTTTGTTCTTTGTTAAAAGCAGGGGTATATGAGTGTGCTGTGCTCACTAATTCTCTTATCATTGTTACCCTCTCTATTCCAGCGGTTGTGATTCTCTTCTACTCGTTGCTGGCCTCTGTCAGGATGGTGGAGGCGGCAGGTAACCTTCATGCCAAGATGCTGTACAATATTCTCCGCTCACCCATGTCTTTCTTCGACACAACGCCCATCGGCAGAATTGTCAACCGGTTTTCAAGAGACGTTGAAGTGGTCGACAACACGTTGCCGGGAACTCTGCGAATGTGGATCAACTGCATCTTCAGTGTTCTCTCAACAATCATCGTCATCAGCTACAGTACCCCCATCTTCCTCGCCGTCATCGTGCCGTTAGCGATCCTCTACTTTCTGGTGCAGGTAGGTTGGTCAAGGTGAAACCTATGTATGGGAGCTTTGTCAGCTGAAACCACAACCTTCCTTTCCGTTATGTACCGTTAGCAATCTTCTATTTTTTTTGTGCAGGTAGGTTTGTCAAGCTGAAATCTCTGTATGAGAGCTTTGTCAGCTGAAACCACAACCTTCCTTTCCGTTATTGTACCGTTAGCAATCTTCTATTTTTTTTGTGCAGGTAGGTTTGTCAACCTGAAATCTCTGTATGAGAGCTTTGTCAGCTGAAACCACAACCTTCCTTCCGTTATTGTACCGTTAGCAATCTTCTATTTTTTTTTGTGCAGGTAGGTTTGTCAAGCTGAAATCTCTGTATGAGAGCTTTGTCAGCTGAAACCACAACCTTCCTTTCCGTTATTGTACCGTTAGCAATCTTCTATTTTTTTGTGCAGGTAGGTTTGTCAAGCTGAAATCTCTGTATGAGAGCTTTGTCAGCTGAAACCACAACCTGCCTTTCCGTTATTGTACCGTTAGCAATCTTCTATTTTTTTTGTGCAGGTAGCTTTGTCAAGCTGAAATCTCTGTATCAGAGGTTTGTTTTATTTGCCGACATTATTGAACAATTTTCCATTATGTTTTTAATAAAAATATATTTTCTATCAACATTTTGAGATATGCTACGCTAGAATTGGATATTGTGAACATGATTTAAAATTGCATCCCTTTGAACCAAATAGATCTTGTTTTTCCTTACAAAATTACTTTTGTCAATAGAATACCTTTATTGAACATATGGGGGGGGGGGGGGGTCACTCGGGGGGAGGGGTGTTCACTCCTGCGACAGGTAGGGAAACGTCCCATTTGCTGATACCTTCAGGTAGCTTCTAAGGGTCAAAGGTTAACTCATACATTTTGCTAATTTATCTTTATTATTCATATGTTTGAAAATAACAGTTGATATTTTCCATATGAGCACATGTTCACGTATCATGGCTGCTTAGCTACCAGCTTCAATACATTGTCTGTGACGCCATAAAACAATTGTTCTTTATGGCATTGAGAGTTGTCACTGCAAGAGTAGTGGGTTGTTTCATTGCTTTCTATAATGGAATAGAATGGGTAATAAAGAAACTATTGCACTCGAAAGTATGCCATATGACTTTTATGAAACTCTTGCAAATTTGTATATGACTTTTGCCATTAACCATTTTGATAAAAATGGTTTGAAATGGAAGGATGTTTAGAATTCTGTTTATTACTTGTGCAAATTAATCAAGCAAAATTGCAGACAGTGTGTTGAAACTACAATTTCATATATGAAGATGATACAACAATTGTGACGTCACAACTACACACATACTTGTAGCACTATTACACTTGTTTAATATTGACTTATAAATATTACACTGGCAAGTAATAAATTCATTTAAATATTTTCCCCAGAGATTTTACATCCCGACATCGCGGCAGCTGAAGAGACTTGAGTCGACCACACGCTCCCCGATCTACTCCCACTTCAGCGAGAGCATCACAGGGACGTCCTCTATACGAGCTTACAGCGCAGTGGACAGATTCGTTAAGACGTCGACGGATAAAGTAGACAAAAACCTTGTCTTCTATTTTGCAGGGCTGGCATCAAATAGGTGAGTCCTTAATTGGACACTTAAAGTGAAAGTTCAATCGCTGATCTATCGACAGCATGCTCCATCTTGGTTTCTTGGTTGTTCTGTGTCCGTCCGTTGGGCGTTGTCCGTCTCTTCACATTTTCGACTTCCCCTTCAGAACCGCTACACCCTAAAGCTGAATTTTTTTTGGGAGGTACCTTGCACCTAGGGGATCTTATTTTGTACATTTTATCCCGACCCCCCGTCAAATATGGGCGTGGCAGGCAGTTTCCCTTTAAATGACTACTTCTCCAAAATCATTTTCCAATTTTCAGAATAAAATCTTTATAATATGAAGTTTTAAGTTTGTTCATTTGGACTTGACCCACCATCACATATGGGCCTGGTAGGGTTCCACCCTAAAACGACTTCTCCTCAATCCATAGATGGACACTCAGATTTTTAAATTTCATTAGCCAATTCTTAAAAAAAAGGTTGTGTTTTTCACCTCAAGAAGCAATAATGCTAGAACACTCAATTTTGTACAATATAATCTTTGATGAATGGAGACTAAGATCTGTAAATTACATAAATTACTTCAAAATGTAAAGGTGTGGCAGGGATGCAACTTTAATGTGTTTTATTTTGTTAAACAATTAGGCAGAGTCTCTT
Source organism: Gibbula magus (assembly GCA_936450465.1). Taxonomy (NCBI): domain Eukaryota; kingdom Metazoa; phylum Mollusca; class Gastropoda; order Trochida; family Trochidae; genus Gibbula; species Gibbula magus. The sequence continues at coordinate 29,737,707 of OW388298.1, read as the reverse complement.
GGCTACATGTGAAGTGACTGACTTGTAAAATGAGCTATCTGTTACGTAATAATCAGTGCTGACAAGCAGACTGTGGAATGTCCAGGCAAGAGTTGGGCAAGTGTGCTCCTTATTTCCCTCAACCCTCTTTCCTCTTGTTACCATTGGTGGTGTGGTGGGGTTCATTGGTCAGGTCTTTGTGAATGATTTTTTCCATTTATAAGTAGGACTCATTAATAAGGCACAATCACTTGAGATGAGGTGAGGTGAGTTGGGGTTAAACGCTGCTTTCAAGAGTATTTCACTTATATCGCGGCTGCTAGTATTAAGGCAGGGAGAAAGCCTGCAACGCCATGTGGCCATGCATTGCGATGAAACCTGCGAGCATGGGCTGGAACTAGCGAACCATGGGTGGTACTACGCTGAAATTCAGTGTAGCATTGCACCCAAACCTTACTACATTTAGAACAGTTGTCTACTGCAGACAAAGTTCATGTGTCTCTGGCGGGATTCGAACCCCGGACCTCTTGATCCTAAGTCGAACGCGTTAACCACTGCGCTATCCCGCCCCCCACAATCACTTGAGAAGGGATTTGTATTGTTTGCTATGTATATTTAATTTTCAGTGTCATCCGTCATTTTTGTCAGCCTGTAAAGACCAGAAACATTTTAAGCTCATCTGGCCTGAAAGGGCCGATGGACTTATGGCATGGCAAGGTATCCGGCGTCAGTCCGTCCATCCGTCCATCCGTCTGTCTGTAAACATTTCGCATTGTCGTCTCGTCCAGAACCACTTGGTCTAGGGAGCTGAAATTTGGCCAAAGGGGATTCTAAATTGTAGATTTCGTGACCCCCTGACCCCAAATCGGGTCACAGGGGTCACAACCTTAAAAACCTATTTTCATCTTCTTCTCCAGTTCCAAAAGGTCTAGAGAGCTGAAAAGTTGTGTGCAGACTCCATGGCCAATGGGATTCTCAATTTGTAAAATTGGGACCCTGTGACCTCAAATAGGGTCACAGGGGTCACAGCTTTAAAAACCTATTTTCATCTTCTTCTCCAGTACCAAAAGGTCTAGAAAGCTGAAATGCTGTGTACAGACTCCTTGACCAATGGGGATTCTAAATTGTAGATTTTGTGACCCTACGACCCCAGATATAGGTCACAGAGGTCATGACCTGAAAACCTATTTTCATCTTCTTATCAAGAACCACTGACCCTAGAGACTTGAAATTTCATGTACAGACTCCTTGGCCAATTGGGATTCTAAATTGTAGATTTCTTGATCCCGCGACCCCAAATATAGCTCACAGAGGTCATGACCTGAAAAGCTATTTTCATCTTGAGATTTTATGTGCTCTTCAAAGGGAGGTAATTTATAGGAAACAACAGTGATGAATTAAAATTTCAAGTGTGTCTTTAGTTGTAGGGGATTTTATCTCTGGCCTGAAAGATATATGTCAGAGGGGTAAGGACCTTAAGACCTATTTCATCTTCTCCATTTAAATTGCTTCCTATTTCTTGTACCTCTCACCTAGAAGTTGACATTTTGAATTAATGTTTATAAAGCCTGATGAGCTACAGAGCCAGTGGTTCTATTTATTAATATTTTTTGGGCCTTATAGTCTGGAGAGCTATGATGATAGATCTTTGATCTTCTAAGGTAACCTCAGTACCAATGTCAACCATTGGTTACCATTGTGATTCTAGCTACTTATGGCCGCGATATTGCCAAAGCGGTGTTAAACAATAACTCACTCACTCACTACCATTGTGATTTACAGTCATCTCAGGGCTTATAATAGGAACCATGGCTCTTGTGAAAACCCGGGGTCTGTTGGAATCCAATGAATGTGATACTTGTCAACTTTCTCTCTCTAGGTGGCTGGGATTCCGTCTCGAGTTCCTCGGCAACTCGATCGTGTTGTTTGCCGCTCTGTTCTCCGTCATCACCACGGACCTGCCCAGTGGCATTGTGGGTCTCTCAGTCTCGTACGCTTTGCAGGTATGTTGTTGCATCGTTGATAGCTATCATAACTTGTATGTGATGATACTTACAGTAAAGACAGTTAAAGGATAGATGAAATGACATATGGTCAAAATCGAATTCATTAAAATGGGATGTCAATTTGACAATTGCTCGATTTTAAATTTCTGAAATCGGTCCATAAATTACTTATATACGGCTTTTTAAAAAAACGCCTTATTTGGCCCCGGCGACCAGAATGAAAGTCTGCGGGGGTGTGGCCCGTGAAGGGATGACATGTGACGTATCAGGAGGAATCTGATTTTCAGCGGTAGTCATAATTCAACGTAATTTCGCAACATTTTGATTGTTAATTTCACAAAGTAATCTTCAATAAACCAACTTTAACTTCCCATATATCGAATGTTCAGATATCCAACTAGGTAATTCCGCAGATGACAATTACACAATAATTACATAAACATGTCGTTTTCGCGATGTAATACACCTCATAAATTCATTAAGCGGCAGTGATAATCATCATTAATTAATTAACGAGAGGCGGCGGAGTACCTGTCTAGCCGGCCCAGTCTGTCGCTGATCACAATCACGCCTCAGTGAGCATTTACAAAATGAATCGCCCTACTGATTGCGCTAGTGTTAAAATAGGCGAATTAAAATAGTTTTAATTATCAATTGCAAGTGTATATTGTCTCGATTTTATGCTCAATTGATTCCAATATACAATATACGTAGAGGTAATCATCTGTCACTCTTGAGAAAAATTCATTTCATCAGATCTTTAAAGTTTATGTTTAGAGAATAAGGGTCATGGACTGTTTCTCTCCTACGTCCATTTCAAAGTGTTCATTTGCCTTTTCCAGGTCACGCAAGCTCTCAATTGGCTGGTTCGTATGACCTCTGACCTTGAAACGAACATTGTCTCCGTTGAACGTATGAAGGAATACTCGGAGACTCCAACAGAGGTTAGAAAATGTAGTCAAAATTTCTTTTAATTAATTAGGATTTCATTTAAGAAAATAATTGTTCAAATAATGCTTTTTTCAATATAATCATTGAATGATTTAATACTTTTATAACAAAACATTTGAACAAATGCAACTAATATCTCTCAAGAGACCCGGACTACTGGTCAAAGGGAGGTAACTCCCAAGGAAAGATACAACACAGACCACTAAATTTTACAAATTTTCTCTTTAATAATTTACACAATAATTATTTTCTACCATTACCAGGCAGAGTGGGTCAACGCGTTCCGCCGACCCCCAAGGACGTGGCCGGAGCGAGGAGAGGTCAAGTTCGACAACTACATGACCAGATACCGCGCTGAACTGGATCTCGTCTTGAAGGGAATATCCTTCGATATCAAAGGAGGGGAGAAGGTTAACTAGTTTTTGCAGAAGAATTTTATTCTTTTATCTCAATCTTATTAAGAAATGGAAAACGAGTTTGCGTGCTCTGTTGTTAAATAAAACATAGCAGGGAGCATAAAACATGCAGGATGCAGCCTACTATTCTATATAAAATGCGCATATTTACTCACAGAAATAAAGATACGATTTAACCTCTTTGTGAGGCATGTAAAACCAAACAACACACAAACTAATCAACATATTTTCATCAGATATGGTTCCAGGTTAGCATTTATTGGAAAGGTCAAACAACATGATCATATTTAGGTTTACATGTGCGTATTTGTCAACTGGTTCGAGATTATGATTTCTTTGAAAAGTGTGATGAATGACGCTTTGCAATGCCGCATAAATGTTGTAAGTATTTATGATTTTATAGGTGGAAATAAAGACAAACTTTACATGGCAATAGAATTATAACCAAAGGTCGCATTTTAATGATTTTTTATGTCATTGTTAAGCCAAACATCTCATCTTTAATTCCATATATAAATCAAATTTTTTCGTTTCATATTTATGATATTATGAGGCCCGAATTAAAGACAATCTTTCGAAAGTAATAGAAAATTCATTCTTGAATCCTGCCATATGACCGGAAATGGAAAATTGGATCAGTCTACAAATATTACAAAATGTTTTTGAGCCAGCAAACCAGTTTAACCAGTTCCGGTCCTATGGCAGGATTCAAGATGGCGGACAGTGTCTAACCTTCTTTATACGTTATGTAGGTAGGTATACATATATGTATATTTAGGGTCTGGCGCCATTGGAATAGACCGATGAGCGAGCGTCATATTTCGAATCACAAATTTTCAATAACTGACAGTATACAGTCAAGCCTCGATTATCCGGCCACCGATAATCCGAATCCGCAGTTACCGAACGGTAGGAAGATGTAACCAAACTAATCTCTTTAGTAGTCCTCAGTACTCAGTAATCCGAACATTTCACTATCCGAACGTATTTGATGAAAAACGGAAGTGTTCGGATTATCGAGGCATGACTGTACATGCTGTGAATAGCAATGTATGGAATTACGAAGAACGTTGTTAATCATGGCACTGAAGGTGTTCTAGAGAAATTTGATTGTGGGATAGTGCAGTGGTTTGCATATGGCTTCGGATCAAGAGGTCTGTGGTTCGAATCCCGCCACGGCAACTTTGTCTGCTGTAGAGAATTGTTCTATAGCAGTAAGGTTTTGGTGCAATGTTACACATAATTTTAGCACAGTGCCACCCATGGTTCGCTAGTTCCAGCAAATTCTCACAGGTTTCACAACAATGCATAGCCACACTGGTGTTGTAGGCTTTCTCTCTGCAATAACACTAGCAGCCATGATGTAAGTGAAATACTCTTCAAAACAACATTAAACCCCAAATCACGCATCCTCGATAATCCAGCGCTATTGTTCCGATAAATCTACACACAAGCGCTGGAAAACAGTAAGGGTATTTATCCTTAACCTAGTTACCTCCCTTCGCAATGACTCAGCGAAACGCTTGCTTTCTAACAACCAATGAGATCACTTGAAATCAAGGGTGAAATAACAAGCACTCTCGTGTCAGGATCTTGGCTTTCGCAGACGCCTGGTAGCACAGGGATTGTAATCATTTACCTCCACCCGTTTTGATGGACATGAATACACCCTTGTTCTCGTACAGACTTCTTAAAACTTTCTTTTGAGTTTCTGTCAGGTTTTCTACGCTGATTGTGTTACAAACTTTATCGTAATCGAGTGAGTCGGTCGCCGCTGTTTGTTTCTATAAACAACGGTAGTGATGCGTTTTGATTGGTCGAGTTGTTTACGCAGATAGTGTCTGCGTTTCGTTTCTGATTGGATAACATGGACCCAAGAGGAGGTAACTTGGTTAGGGATAAATACCCTTACTGTTTTCCAGCGCTTGTGTGTAGATTTATCGGAACAATAGCGCTGGATTATCGAGGATGCAAATCACGTAACCTCTGGTAAATGTATCAACAGGATTGATTTTAAAGAGTGGTTGATACTTAATTCTAATTCATGAAAATATTTACTTTATATGACAGGTACTTGATTTCATCGTTTTCCTACTTGACAGAACCACGACTGATGTTCATGACCTCTGTTACAGATTGGCATTGTGGGTCGGACTGGGGCCGGCAAGTCCTCGCTGACTGTTTCCTTGTTCCGTCTTATAGAAGCGGCGGGAGGACGTATCTCAGTGGACTGTCAAGCTGTGGAAGAGATGGGTCTGCACGATCTCAGATCCAGGCTAACTATACTACCTCAGGTTTGTGGCCATTGCAAAAAAAAAATTCAGAATTTAGGAAAAAGAAAAAGAATCAAACCAACCTGCAGGAGTTGAAGATCCTTTGAAGAGATCCTCCTTGGGGTTGGGCCGTACTCCTCACTTTAATGAGACAGTTTTATATTGTATAGCCGAGATCTATCTTAATAAAAGTAGTTTTTAGCTCATTAGGCCTGAAAGCCTCGATGGGCTTATGGCATGGCATGATGTCTGGCATCTGTCGGTCCGTTCATCTGTCCGTCAGTAAACTTTTATAACTGATATAGATATAGATAACTTAGATATTCAACCTTAGATAATAAATCAATAAAGTCCTGATGAGCTATAGAACCCATGGCTTTATTTTTGTTGTTTCCATGGAAACAGTACTTAAACAGTGACCCGATTTTGTAATTTTGTTCGAAGCAGATCTCCCCTTGTTCGCATGATCTGTCTTTTCTGGGTCAGTTCCTAACCTTCTTGGGGGCGGGATAGGGTAGTGGTTAGCACGTTTGTCTTCAGATCAAGAGGTCTGCTGTAGAGAACTGTTCTACATGCAGTAAAGTTGGGGTGCAATTCTACACTGAATTTCAGCATAGTACCACCCATGGTTCGCTAGTTCCAGCCGATGCTCGCAGGTTTCACCGCAATACATAGCCACATGGCGTTGCAGGCTTTATCCCTTCCATAATACTAGCAGCCGGAATTTAAGTGAAATCATGAAAGTGGCGTTAATTCCCAACTCACCTCACCTCACCTAACTGTCTTGTTATTGTTGCAGGACCCAGTGATATTCTCAGGCACTCTGCGGATGAACCTTGACCCGTTTGACCGGCACATTGACGAGGATCTCTGGCAGGCGATCGAACACGCTCATCTCAAACAGTTTGTGTCGGATCTGCCAGCTCAGTTGGAGTATGAGTGTGGAGAGGGCGGCCAGAACCTCAGGTAGGTTCATGTTAATGGTAATGGAAATGGTAATCGAGATGGTAATGATCATGGAAATGGTAATGATCATGGAAATGGTAATGATAATGGAAATGATAATGGAAATGGTAATGTTCATGCTAATGGTTATACAGCATTACAAAGTTGTGTCTTAAAATGCATTTGACACACTTGCTTGGGTAATATTCTCTATAAATCTTTACATTATGAGATTTTCATTGTATGTTCTATTATTCAGTGTGGGGCAGCGTCAGCTGGTCTGCCTGGCTCGTACGCTTCTACGGAAAACTAAAATCCTTGTACTAGACGAAGCTACGGCTGCAGTTGACATGGAAACCGATGATCTGATTCAGACGACAATACGCACCGAGTTTAAAGACAGCACCGTCATCACCATCGCTCACCGACTGAACACCATCATGGACTACGACAGGTGTGTCTTATCTCCATACCTGCTGGTCTGGGGTTCGAATCCCACTGGAGGCTCGGAAACTTTGTTTTGCTGTAGAAAAATGTTCTTCATAATGATGATAATGTTATAATAGTAATGCAATAATATAATCCATTTATTAATACACATTGCATGCTCAAAGCCATGGTCGAAATAGTACCCCTGGTCAGCGAGCACAGAACACTCCCTGAGGAGAATACAACCCTTCTCCTGTCAGGCGCTCAAGGTTCAAATCCAGAATACCATCGTATTATACCAGGTACCCGTTTACTGCTGGGTGGACAGAGGCACACCACCCCACACCACCCTACTCAATCCCACCCCACACCACTCTACTCAATCCCACCCCACATCACCCTACTCAATCCCACCCCACATCACCCTACTCAATCCCACCCCACATCACTCTACTCAATCCCACCCCACATCACCCTACTCAATCCCACCCCACATCACCCTACTCAATCCCACCCCACACCACCCTAATCAATCCCACCCCACATCACCCTACTCAATCCAACCCCACATCACTCTACTCAATCCCACCCCACACCACCCTACTAAATCCCACCCCACACCACCCTACTCAATCCCACCCCACATCACTCTACTCAATCCCACCCCACATCACCCTACTAAATCCCACCCCACACCACCCTACTAAATCCAACCCCACATCACTCTACTCAATCCCACCCCACATCACCCTACTCAATCCCACCCCACATCACTCTACTCAATCCCACCCAACATCACCCTACTAAATCCCACCCCACATCACCCTACTCAATCCCACCCCACACCACCCTACTAAATCCCACCCCACATCACCCTACTCAATCCCACCCCACACCACCCTAATCAATCCCACCCCACATCACCCTACTCAATCCCACCCCACACCACCCTACTCAATCCCACCCCACACCACTCTACTCAATCCCACCCCACATCACCCTACTCAATCGCACCCCACATCACCCTACTCAATCCCACCCCACATCACTCTACTCAATCCCACCCCACATCACCCTACTCAATCCCACCCCACATCACCCTACTCAATCCCACCCCACACCACCCTACTCAATCCCACCCCACATCACTCTACTCAATCCCACCCCACATCACCCTACTCAATCCCACCCCACATCACACTACTCAATCCCACCCCACATCACCCTACTCAATCCCACCCCACACCACCCTACTAAATCCCACCCCACACCACCCTTCTCAATCTCATCCCACATGACCCTACTCAATCCCACCCCACCCCACCCTACTCAATCCCACCCCACACCACCCTACTCAATCTCACCCCACATCACCCCACCCCACCCCACCTTACTCAATCCCACCCACATCACCCCACCCCAGTCAATCCCACCCCACACCACCCTACTCAATCCCACCCCACCCTATTCAATCCCATAACACATCACCCCACCCCATTCAATCCCACCCCACATCACCCCACATCACAACACCCCACCTCACTCAATCCCATCTCACCCCACCCCACTCAATCCCATCTCACCCCACCTCACTCAATCCCATCTCACCCCACCCCACTCAATCCCATCTCACCCGACCCCACTCAATCCCATCTCACCCCACCCCACTCAATCCCATCTCACTCGACCCCACTCAATCCCATCTCACCCCACCCCACTCAATCCCATCTCACCCCACCCCACTCAATCCCATCTCATCCCACCCCACTCAATCCCATCTCACCCCACCCCACTCAATCCCATCTCACCCGACCCCACTCAATCCCATCTCACCCGACCCCACTCAATCCCATCTCACCCCACCCCACTCAATCCCATCTCACCCGACCCCACTCAATCCCATCTCACCCCACCCCACTCAATCCCATCTCACCCCACCCCACTCAATCCCATCTCACCCCACCCCACTCAATCCCATCTCACCCGACCCCACTCAATTCCATCTCACCCCACCCCACTCAATCCCATCTCACCCCACCCCCACTTAATCCCATCTCACCCCACCCCACTCAATCTCATCTCACCCGACCCCACTCAATCCCATCTCAACCCACCCCACTCAATCCCATCTCACCCGACCCCACTCATTCCCATCTCACCCCACCCCACTCAATCCCATCTCACCCCACCCCACTCAATCCCATCTCACCCGACCCCACTCAATCCCATCTCACCCGACCCCACTCAATCCCATCTCACCCCACCCCACTCAATCCCATCTCACCCGACCCCACTCAATCCCATCTCACCCGACCCTACTCAATCCCATCTCACATCACCCTACTCAATCCCATCTCACCCCACCCCACTCAATCCCATCTCACCCCACCCCACATCACATCACCCCACCCTACTCAATCCCACATCACCCCTCCCCACATCACCCAACCCTACTCAATCCCACCTCACCTCACCCATAAACAGCAGAATATTCCCTTAAATTTTTCCACAGAAAATATCCCCATAGAACCCTCTCTTTAAGTATAAAACAATGTTTCTGTTTCAGAATCCTTGTGCTGGATCAAGGGAGAGTGAAAGAGTTCAACTCGCCGGCGGTTCTGTTAGCAGACAAGCAGAGTGCCTTCTACTCCATGGCTAAAGATGCAAACCTCGTCTAGAAATGGACTAGCTTCCGAGAGAATGTGATGAGAATAATTTGCATGACATAAGAAGGGGTCACGCTTTTCACTTCAGTGGCTTTCAGCCCAGTAATTTTAAAAGAGGGGTTCACTCACTGAACAGGGGGTTTTCACCTTGAAGGTCCATAAAATTTACATGCAAAAATTGGGGGGATTCAACCCCCATAACCACCCCTCTTGATCCACCGCTACATTTTCTTGCCACAACATCCGCAAACCATGGCTGCTTGAATGTTGTAGTCTTTATCAAAAAGAGTGTCTTACTATCCTGTTAGAATCATTTTCATCCCATTACATTTAGGATACAATTGTGGAGATGTGATAGCACACTGGCAGTGCGTTTGACTTTGGCACCTTTGATGAAGGGAATTGGGGCTTCTTTCAGAAAGCTTCCTTAGACTAGGGTGACCAAATGTTATCAATATGGGCTCACGATATGTTAACACTAATGGACCTTTGTGAATGTGGGGTTAGTTCTATACGCAATAAGGTTTGAATACTACATAGACATTAAGTTCTGTAGTTGCATTTGACTCTAGAAATCTGCCATTTTGTTGTAGAGAACTGTTTATTACCCATATGGTTGAAAATAACCGAGTTAATATTATTGATATGAGCACATGTGTTCGGGGAGTTTCAGGGGGTCTTGAACCCCCTTTAAAAAATGTTTGCATGTTGACGGGTATGGGGACCCCAAAAGTGGACCCCCCACTTTTCCATTGGTGGACCCCCCCTTTAAAAATTCCTGGATCCACCACTGATTCATTACTTCTCCTCGTCGTTTGTTAGTCTTAAAGGTACATCCATTGTGGTGTTGTGGGTCACATATGGCAAACGTTATAGATGATGGTAATCTTTCGAGAAGTACTGACTGTTACCGAAAATTGCCATTTTGACGATAGTCAATTTAGTATATTGACGATATAAAGTTAAAAGGGTCGATTTTTGATCGAAACCAGGACAAAGCACTGCGTGTGGCTCGCGTCAATTGGTCAAACGTAATTTTGGAAACTTATTTTCACCATACAAACTGATAACTTTGGATTGATAGTGTTTTATAGGTCTTATAACAACTGTGCATGTAAATGGGACATGTAGTTTCGGTTTCTGTACATGTATAATGATGTTGCTTAATTTTAATTAAAAACTAGTAATTATGATAAAATTGGCAATGGGGATGAATATGCAAATATTTGAACTGAAATCAGCACATATCACATGTTGGCACGTATTTCAGCGAAATAAAATTTTATGAAACACAATGGATGTATCTTTAACAGACTCTTGCAGGTTTCACAGCTCAACAGAGCCACAATGTGTTGCAGGCTTTCTCCCTTCTGTAATATTAACTCCTGTGATACAAGTGAAAATGGTGTTAAACCCCAAACCACTTCTCCACACATTACAATTGAACTGTGATTTTTATACTATTGACTCAATAGTTTTCAGTCAGTCATGTTATGACAAAATTGAAAATGATTTTTTATCAGTTGGAAAGGACAGTAGTCCATATCACAATGTTTCACAGCTAGGGGTGTATTCAAGAAAGTACCAAAACTGTCATAACAGACCAGGTTGTGTGGGAAAATATGACTTGAGTAACCTTTGTGGGGTGATAATATGAGGATTGTTAAACAGTACGAGTACTCACTTGGCGTGTAGCGAAAACATGAGAATGGCAAATGAAATTTGGATCGTGAGTACTTTCTAAGATGGTTTGAGAACATCACCCCCATTTTGAAAAAAATATGTGCCTTGCACATTGCAACCAGCCGTATTTCAATTGAGGCGGTGATCACTATTTTATAAATATTTTTTATAGAAAGAAAAATGAAGTGATCAATCTTTCTGACACGCGACTCCATTTTGGATCGTGTATTCTCACTGCTTCAAAGTGTTCATGCGTGTATTCACAGGTACTCATGACCGCGTTTTCATTCAGTAGCGAGTTTTCGCAAAAACTCGGGAGTATTCACACTGCTGAACACGTCTCTGGAAGAAAAAGAAATCCAAGCGTCTCTAGCAATTACTGAACTATTGTGTGTTAGTGCTACTGAATGCATTGATATTTTTACGATATTTATGGTATGAAATAAGTTTATTTTTATTCTCAGAAATGGCCAAATAAAAATGTTTATTTATATCATAATTGCAGGGTTGCAGATTCAAGTTTTTGCCAGACTTATTACATTTATCCTTGAATGGTTTCTTGGCAAGATATTTAATCTGGTGATGTTTTTATTGTTTATATGCATAATTTAATCATGTTTTTTAAAAATAAATCATAATTTTTTAAAAAGTAGAACAATATCCGGCAAAAATCAAAGAGAAAATTCAGATTTATTCTAACACGGAACTTACTAGTGCTATAATAGTTGTAAAACCAACAACATAACTTGTTTTGTCAAATACATTCTTGATCAAAGTTGGCCAAATGTTCCATATTTTTTATATTTTGATTTTAGAATCTCATGTATAAAATGTTGATTCCATGTTTTGTTTATATCATTAAGAGACTTTAAAGGGGCTGTAGCACGTTTTTGGCAAATTTTATTTTTTCCAATTGTCCATTTATAATGATAGTTTATGTCATTTAAATCAACTTAAGAGGGTAAAACATCTTATTACACAAACCAATTATCCGTAGTGGTAATAGTGGTGTAACACCACAATTATGTTCACAATAAAATGGCTGCCATGCAATTTTTGCTTTATATGCAACACCGTGTTGCATATAAAGCAAAAATTGCATGGCGGCCATTTTATTGTGAACATAATTTATTATTTCGAATGACATGGCTTTACCGAACCATATATTCATGCATTTTCAACTTGATTTTTCGAAGAGAGAAGGGTGTTTTACTATTGGTGACATTATTTTTCAAATACATTTCATTGACTCATTTCAGCGAAAAAACGTGCTACTGCCCCTTTAACATTGTTTAACTTCACAGCATTTAGTTGTACATATATATTCTGAAATGATGGTCAGGAACAGTGGTAATTTTTCATAATGTGGAGTTTCTTTCTCCTACCAGTTTCATTTCATCTTCAGGGAGAATGATGCGTTACAGATGGTTATGACGTCATAGTCTATATATTATGACGTCATTTTGGGGACAGTGTACATTCATGAAATTATGCATTCAGAATTCAATAGTATTCACTTTTGGGTGGTATTTCTTTACGAAATGTTCTTCTATTAAAACTCTTTTTGATTTTATTGGAGTTTTCCTTTTATGCTGATATTGAAATTTGATCATGTTCCATATTGATCATTCCTTAATGACTTGTTTCTTAATTCTTAGATTAACGAGTGTACTGTACATATTGTGATTTGTATGTTGAACTTATCTCATCTTTGAATGTCACATGTAAATTGTTTAATTTGTAAATAATCGTAGTAAATGTAAAAAAAAAGTTAATAAAACGGGTAAAAGTCGTCCCTCACTGGTACCACTTCCAATTTAAAGACGTTGATCTTCCTCTCCCCACCAGGCTTACTAATAAACATAAATCATAGTCATTATGCAAAACAAAGATTATTTACTTTTGATAGGCAATTTATCAGGTACAAATATGACAATTTTTTAATAGATATGCAACTTCTTTGTTACTGAGTAGCACCGTTTTGATATAGGTAACAAAACATTGCTACTCAATATTAAATAATTTGTATATCATAAAGACTTCAACTTAAGTCAATATTCTATATCACTGGCTAATTTGAGCCTTGCTGCAGTTCCATAAGTTTCCAAACCAAACTTAATAAAAGAAATGTCTCATTCATAATGAGACCTTTAGATTAACATGATATATATGCCCCATCAATCCTTTATTTATATATTTATGTAACCACGAAGCACATGTATTATATTCAATCAGTAAATGCACCTTTTTGTATTTGTATGTACATGATGCAATTAGGTCAAATCATCTATTGATAAATGTACGTATTACTGTCTCAAACCTATATAAGTTCTATGGTTATTTGTCATAATATACCTTGAAGGAGGATAAATCCCCCATCATGAAGTGATGGGGGACAAGGCGAGAAATATGATGTTAATATCATCTCTTTGAAACACATAACAGTGATCCAGGAATATATGATTCTGAATTATATGCCTGATTTATCCTCCTCTTATGTGCCACTGACTAATTTATCCTCCTATGTGTCACTGGCTAACTTATCCTCGCATTTATTGATATCCTCCTGTGTGTCACTGGCTGATTTATCCTCCTTTGTCAGTGGCTGATGTATCCTCCTCCTATGTGTCACTGGCTAATTTATCCAATGTGTCACTGGCTAATTTATCATGTGTCACTGGCTAATATATCATATGTGTCACTGACTAATTTATCCTCCCATTTATCGATTTCCTCCTGTGTGTCACTGGCTGATTTATCATCCTTTGACAGTGGCTGATGTATCCTCCTCCTATGTGCCACTGGCTAATTTATCCTATGTGTCACTGGCTAATTTATCTCCTATGCGTCACTGGCTAAGTTATATCCATCACTGGCTAAATTATCATATGTGTCGCTGGCTAATTTTTCCACCTATGTCACTGGCTAATCTATCCTTCTTTATGTCACTGGTTAAATTATCTGCCTGTGTCAGTGGCTAATAATTCATCCTCCTATGTGTCAATGGATGATTATCCTCCTATGTGTCAATGGATGATTTATCCTCCAATGTGTCAATGGATGATTATCCCCCATGTGTCAATGGATGATTATCCTCCTGTGTGTCAATGGATGATTATCCCCCATGTGTCAATGGATGATTATCCTCCTGTGTGTCAATGGATGATTATCCTCCTATGTGTCAATGGATGATTATCCCCCATGTGTCAATGGATGATTATCCTCCTATGTGTCAATGGATGATTATCCTCCTGTGTGTCAATGGCTGATTTATCCTCCTATGTGTCAATGGCTGATTTATCCTCCAATGTGTCAATGGATGATTATCCCCCATATGTCAATGGATGATTATCCTCCTATATGTCAATGGATGATTATCCTCCTATGTGTCAATGGATGATTATCCCCCATGTGTCAATGGATGATTATCCTCCTATGTGTCAATGGATGATTATCCTCCTGTGTGTCAATGGCTGATTTATCCTCCTATGTGTCAATGGCTGATTTATCCTCCAATGTGTCAATGGATGATTATCCCCCATGTGTCAATGGATGATTATCCTCCTATATGTCAATGGATGATTATCCCCCATGTGTCAATGGCTGATTTATCCTCCTATGTGTCAATGGCTGATTTATCCTCCAATGTGTCATTGGATGATTATCCTCCTATGTGTCAATGGATGATTTATCCTCCAATGTGTCAATGGATGATTATCCTCCTGTGTGTCAATGGATGATTATCCTCCTATGTGTCAATGGATGATTATCCCCCATGTGTCAATGGATGATTATCCTCCTATGTGTCAATGGATGATTATCCTCCTGTGTGTCAATGGCTGATTTATCCTCCTATGTGTCAATGGCTGATTTATCCTCCAATGTGTCAATGGATGATTATCCCCCATGTGTCAATGGATGATTATCCTCCTATGTGTCAATGGATGATTATCCTCCTGTGTGTCAATGGCTGATTTATCCTCCTATGTGTCAATGGCTGATTTATCCTCCAATGTGTCAATGGATGATTATCCCCCATGTGTCAATGGATGATTATCCTCCTATATGTCAATGGATGATTATCCCCCATGTGTCAATGGCTGATTTATCCTCCTATGTGTCAATGGCTGATTTATCCTCCTATGTGTCAATGGCTGATTTATCCTCCTCCTAGTTTATCCAACTCCTGTTGGCTCTGTCAATGAATCTTCAAGTGGATCTGCATACTGCTATCTCTATCACTCTTTCTAATTCCATTATACTCCTGGATAAAATTATTTTTATTTCTTGCAAATTCTTGATGCTTGCATTGAATGTTTACAGTAACTCAACTTTAGGTAAAAACCTTTTATTTAGTTGGGAACTCCAACCATGATAATTTGACAAATTGGCCCAAAAAATGTCAAAAAGCCCAAAAGAATCCCTCCTGAACAAAAATGTTGCCAAAGTTTCCCTCTCAATCAAAATTGCATATATGCCAGATTTCTACGACGATCTAAAAATATAACTTAGAATTATGATAATCATATTCAACCTGCCTGTTTTGTGTACCTAAACACTTACACATTTACACTAGAGCAAAGTTGCTGGTTTTTTAAAAAATTGTCCCCTGCCTTAGACATTTTCCCCCAAGAAATCCATAAACCAATTATATTATTCTAACCTTATTTATGGTCCTGGAAAATAGTATTATGGTGAAAACCTAATTTGCGTCATGATTAAATAAGCAAGTTAAGCTTTTATTTTTCGTGTTATATTCTGATTTGCAGCTCTGTGATCTACAGTTTTTGCTCATTTATGCTATCATCCCAATATTAAAGGGACAGTAGCACGTTTTTTCCCGCTGAAATAAGATGATGAAATATATTTGAAAAATAATGCCACCAATAGTAAAACACCCTTCTCTTCGGAATATCAATTGTTCCGTAAAGCCGGGAATTGTTTTTGTCAATCGATATAATAACGTGTTCACAATAAAATGACCGGCATGCAATATTTGCTTTATACGCAACACCGTTATTGCCACTACGGATAATTGGTTTGTGTAATAAGATGTTTTACTCTCTAAAGTAAATAAACATGACATAAACTATCATTATAAGTGGGAAATTTGAAAAAAAACTAATTTGCTAAAAAACAGCTACTGCCCCTTTAAAGCATTTTTTAGATCACATTTAATATAATATCATATAGTGAATCATAAGCAATGTCATATTTTTATATGTGCACGTCTTCACTTTTACTTAGCAACCATTCAGCGTGAGTTCATATATATATTTTGACGCTTGTGACAAGTGTTTGTGAGGTTGAACGGAAAGTGCTCTGTTATCTGGATATTTGTGCACAATTCAAATGGTAATAAAGAAATTATCACACTTGAGAGTGCCACATGATTTTTATGAAAATCGTTAAAATTTGTGTTATGATCCCTCTCTTCCTCGGGTAATGCAGAGTGTACTTTCGTCTTTTCGAAAGAGTCATTTGATATATATATACCTTTGCTTGGGTATTAAGCTCTATGATTTGACAAAAAAGAATGTTTGTATATGAATTTTATGTGAAATTAGAAATAAAACTGTCATTGTATATATTTGAACATGACAAAACTCTGTATGATATACAGGTGCATTTACATGGTTTTATATACAAGAATAAACTTAATTGTATTTTATGAATGCACTTTTGTTTTTCTTTGTTGGAAAATTAGAATTTGTACTATAGGCGAACAAAAAATTATTTTCTTGTTTTACAGTATGCTATAGAGGCATTGACTCTGTAGCTCCTCAGAATTTGCATGATTTGTTGTCTAAGGTTGAAGGTCTAACAAAATGTTTTTTCAAAGAATACATTGTTAAGAACTTGTCAAAACTGGTATTCAAAATAGAAGAAATTGCCTCATATCCGCAAACAATAATGTAAAACAACAATAATTTCCTTCTAAATGGTGCTACAAACACAAATTTGGGCTTGTTATAGAGTCAGAACCATGCAGAAAATCAGGAAAGGAAAATCAGAAACAATTTTACGAGAACAATAAGATTCAGAACCAGAAGTAGAACCACTTGGAGATCCTGAACCAGAACGTACGGAAGCGTATTAGTGTCACGATGGAAAACAAAATTGTGATACTATCTCCTACGTAGGACATAGTATCTCCTACGTAGGACTTAGTATCTCCTACGTAGGACATAGTATCACCTACGTAGGACTTAGTATCTCCTATTTAGGACATAGTATCACCTACGTAGGACTTAGTATCTCCTACGTAGGACATAGTATCTCCTACGTAGGACTTAGTATTTCCTATGTAGGACAAAGTATCTCCTACGTAGGACTTAGTATCTCCTACGTAGGACAAAGTATCTCCTACGTAGGACATAGTATCTCCTACGTAGGACTTAGTATCTCCTACGTAGGACAAAGTATCTCCTACTTAGGACATAGTATCACCTACGTAGGACTTAGTATCTCCTACGTAGGACATAGTATCTCCTACGAAGGACTTAATATCTCCTACGTAGGACTAAGTATAGGACTTAGTATCTCCTACGTAGGACAAAGTATCTCCTACTTAGGACATAGTATCACCTACGTAGGACTTAGTATCTCCTACGTAGGACATAGTATCTCCTACGAAGGACTTAATATCTCCTACGTAGGACTTAGTATCTCCTACGTAGGACTAAGTATAGGACTTAGTATCTCCTACGTAGGAGATAACTTCTATAATGCCTAATCCACTTTATCACATCTAGCGTTTTTCAAAATTGTATTTAACACATGTATACGCGTATAGTGTATGTAAACTCTCGTAGAATGAAGAACAATTTTATGGATACCCAACTTAATAGGCCCCCCGAAATTTTTTTCGGGAGACATAATGTTATTCCGTTATTCCGTCATTCGTTTGTTTCGTTATTCCGAAATGCTTTCTTTTCCGGGCCATATCTCAAAAACCGTTCGATATTTTTTCACGAAACTTGGTATGTGGTTAGACCTAGTGGTGGAGTAGTGCCTTTTGCTATTTTGGTTATTCTGAATTTTTTATTTTTAGCTCATCAGGCCTGAAAGGCCCGATGGGCTTATGGCATGGGATGGCGTCTGTCCATCGGTCCGTCCGTCCGTCTGTCCGTCCGTCCGTCTGTCCGTCCGTCCGTCTGTAAACTTTTCACTTTTTCGACTTCTTCTCCAGAACCAATGAATCTAGAGATCTGAAATTTTATGTACAGGCTCCTTGGTCAATGGGGATTCTAAATTGTAGATTTGGTGATCAAGTGACCCCAAATAAGGGCCTCATAGGCCATAACCTAAAAACCTATTTTCATCTTCTTCTCCAGAATGAAAAGAAGACTGAAATGTTGTGTACAGACTCTGTAGCCAATGGAGATTCTAAATTGTAGATTAGATGACCCTGTGACCCCAAATAAGGGCCTCATAGGCCATTACCTAAAATCATATTTTCATCTTCTTCTCCAGAATGAAAAGACCTAGAAGAGTGAAATGTTTTGTACAGACTCTTTAGCCAATGGAGATTCTAAAATGTAGATTTGGTAACCCTGTGACCCCAAATAAGGACCTCACAGGCCATTACCTAAAATCCTGTTTTCATCGTTTTCTCCGGAACAAAAAGACTTAGAAGGCTGAAATTTTGTAGGCAAACTCTTTAGCCAATGGGGATTCTAACTTGTAAATTTGGTGACCCTGTGACCCCAAATAAGGACCTCACAGGCCATTACCTAAAATCCTGTTTTCATCGTTTTCTCCGGAACAAAAAGACCTAGAAGGCTGTAATATTGTATGCAAACTCTTTAGCCAATGGGGATTCTAACTTGTAAATTTGGTGACCCTGTGACCCCAAATATGGGCCACAGCCTAAAAAAACCCTTTGAAAATGAATTTTGTACTGATATTTTATGACACTTCACTCACTATGTCGACTTGAGATAACCATCTACATTGTGGACATGTTTGTCAAATTGATGTAATCAATGTGAAATGAGAACTATTGAATAGCCTATGAACTGAAAATTGTGACAAGCTACAAAGGATTAAATTGAAGAGGAGCTAAGAATTCTTTTATTTTAGATGATATATGTGAACTGCATATGACTGGTTATGAAATGATAAGATAAGATTATTTTCATCTTTTTCTCCAGAACTAAAAGACCTAGAAGGCTGTCATGTTGTGTAAAGAGTCTTTAGCCAATAGAGATTCTAAACTGTAGATTTGGTAACCCTGTGGCCCCAAATAAGGACCTCACAGGCCATTACCTAAAATCCTGTTTTCATCGTTTTCTCCGGAACAAAAAGACTTAGAAGGCTGTAATATTGTATGCAAACTCTTTAGCCAATGGGGATTCTAACTTTTAAATTTGGTGACCCTGTGACCCCAAATATGGGCCACAGCCTAAAAAAAACCTTTGAAAATGAATTTTGTACTGATATTTTATGACACTTCACTCACTATATACTTGAAATATATGTCGACTTGAGGTAACCATCTACATTGTGGACATGTTTGTCAAATTGATGTAATCAATGTGAAATGAGAACTATTGAATAGCCTATGAACTGAAATTTGTGGATATTATAAAAAGAAAGGCCCTCACAGTTCAAAACATAAAAACTATTTTCATCTTCTTCTCCAGAACAAACTAGATGGACTATTGCGTTCAGAGTGTTTAGATGTTTGGATGAAAAGGCTTAGAACCATTACAATTGTGCAGAGATTATTTAGCCAAGGGGATTCTAAATTGTACTATGTACCATGGGATTCATCACATTCCCTGTTCTCTCTAAGCCTTATACAGTTAGATCACTGCTGCCAGTCTATTACATAATTTGGCGGTAAACCACACAAAACACAGCTGGCCAAGGGGTCAGAATATTGCATAATCTCGTGTGTGGTGACCTTGCTGAGTGCTCTCTCTCAATTTCAAGACTAAGATGTGTCAGGGTTAGGGCTTGTGCTTTATATTGAGACAATCATCATCATCAAACAAAATAAACCCTGATGAGCTACAGAGCCCATGGCTCTATTTTTTCTGGTTTCCATGGAAACAATCTGAACTTAGTGCAAATTGGGGGTAGAGACCTTTTCCGGCCTCTATTTCAAAATCTATTTAGTATTTCTTTACGAAACTTGGTATGTGGTTAGACCTAGTGGTGGAGTGGTGCCTTTTGCTATTTTGGTTATTCAGAATGTTTTACTTTTTTTCTGGTTTCCATGGAAACAATTTGAACTTAGTGTATATTGGGGGTAGGGACCTTTTCCGGCCTCTATTTCAAAATCTATTTAGTATTTCTTTTCGAAACTTGGTATGTGGTTAGACCTAGTGGTGGAGTGGTGCCTTTTGCTATTTTGGTTATTCAGAATTTTTTATTTTTTCTGGTTTCTATGGAAACAATTTGAACTTAGTGCATATTGAGGGTACGGACCTTTTCCGGCCTCTATCTCCAAAACCGTTCAATATTTGTTCACCAAAATTGGTATTTGCTTAGACCTAGTGATAGAGTGGTGCCTTTTGCTACTTTGGCTATTCTGAATTTTTATTTTTCGTTATTAATGCAGTATTGAACTTAGTGCTTAGCATAAGTGAAAAATAAGGGTAATATGACTAGGTTGGATTGAAAGTTGGAGCGGGGGACATCACATCCTCGATAATCAAGCGCTATTGTTCCGATAAATCTACACACAAGCGCTGGAAAACAGTAAGGGTATTTATCCCTAACCTAGTTACCTCCTCTTGGGTCCATGTTATCCAATCAGAAACGAAACGCAGACACTATCTGCGTAAACAACTCGACCAATCAAAACGCATCACTATATGGTTGTTTATAGAAACAAGCATAGCAGCGGCCGACTCACTCGATTACGATAAATTGTTAACACATTCAGCGTAGAAAACCTGACAGAAACTCAAAAGAAAGTTTTAAGAAGTCTGTACGAGAAGAAGGGTGTATTCATGTCCATCAAAACGGGTGGTGGTAAATGATTAAAATCCCTGTACTGCGAAAGCCAAGATCCTGACACGAGAGTGCTTATTATTTCACCCTTGATTTCAAGTGATTTCATTGGTTGTTAGAAAGCAAGCGTTTCGCTGAGTCATTGCGAAGGGAGTTAACTAGGTTAGGAATAAATACCCTTACTGTTTTCCAGCGCTTTTGTGTAGATATATCGGAACAATAGCGCTGGATTATCGAGGATGGGGACATCACAGTGCATCACATGCACATATTTCTAGTTTATTCTATGTAGGCGACGTTTTGACTAAAGAAGAATAAAGAAGTTGTGTATCCATCAAACTGTTCTTCATTCTTCATCACCCCACTTTCTAGAATGCCCATAAAAAATATTGTGTATATGATATGACGTATAAGTATATGATAGTATATATGACCGTTAAAAAGCTTTAAAGACGCTGTAGCTGTATTTTGTTTTCTCATATTTACCATATACTTTACAGTTTAAACAATATATTGTTATGTTAGAGGGTAAGACATCGCGTTACACGATCCGATAAGCCTGCATCCATAGAAAAAGCTTATCCCTATTGAAATAAAATGGTGCAATGTTTAAAGCGACAGTGGTGTGGAACTCTTCATTGTGAGAGGTAGATTTGTTGGTCATTTGAGAGTTCAGACAACAAGATAATTGACCATTCTATCATGGTTCCATATTCAAAACTCTTCTTTGAGTGTTTAGGTTTCGCTACAGCCGATGACCACTCGAAGGGAAATGGACTCGCATGGCTTAACCGAAAAATGTACATTCGTTGTAGAACTCTTTTTATTGATTCGGTAATATTATTTAGCCATTGGTAAGACTCATTTTCGTGAGATCAATTTTTTCATGAAGATAAACGTGCTAGAGCGCCTTTAAGTACTTTATATATTGGTATATCTATAGAAGTAGAGTTGATTGAGCCATCATGTATTATGCAATCCAGTATAATTTTGCACTGAACGATTATAATAAACTGATATTAATTCAATAGTTTGCGGTAGATCTCTACATTGTTGCAAAACACGCGGATTTCCTATTTATGTTTTGGAATATCAGTTTTAAACTCCTTCAATACTTCAAGTACAGTCAATATTTAAAGTATTCTCACAAAAAGGTTAATAAGTGTTACCAATGGCTAAATAATACTCCTGAATTCTAAAACGAATGTAATGGTTTGGTTAAGCCACTCAAGTCCATTTCCCTTCGGCCATGCATTTTAAAGTGGTCACATGAAAATGGCCGCTCGAATGTGGTACAAGTGTTCTGACTGACATAGCGAAAACTAATCACCCAATCATATATTTTTGAATATAACACTATGACGGAATGGTCAACAATCTGTTTGAACTCTCAAAAACGCATGACACCTACAAATCTATCTCTCACACTGAAGAGTTCCATAAAATGCTCTCTTTATACGTCCCCCAATTTTCTACCAATTTTCTATACATGCGGCCTGTCGGGTCGTGTAATAGGATGTTTTACCCTCTAACGTAACACAATATTGTACTATCTTTAATATAAAATGGCAAATCTGAGTGCAATAATGTGCAAATAATTTGAAACTTACCGTAACAGTATATTCGCAAACTATCACTAACAAAATGGACACTAAGGGAGCAGTAACGGAAATACAATATTCTCTCCATAAAATTTCAAGTGAACAATACTTTATTTTGAAAATCAGACGGCACTTCGAAATTACATGATTTAATCAGACTAACATAATTATGTTTATTATGAAAAAGACAAACGTAAGATGCTTAGGTGTCTCTACAACTCTTGGATAAGTATGAAACGAAGAGATCAGTGCTTTATCATGCTATCTCCTACGTAGGAGATACTACTGGTAAGTCCTACGTAGGAGATACTATCACCTACGTAGGAGATACTAGGAGATAGGCTTACTATGTCCTACGTAGGAGATACTAACTCCTACGTAGGAGATACTATGTCCTACGTAAGATATACTATGTCCTACATAGGAGATACTAAGTCTAACTAGAACTAGAACTAGAATCATGTGGAGATCCTGAACCACAACCAGAACTAGAACCATGTGGAGATAATGAACCAGAACTAGAACTATGTGGAGATAATGAACCAGAACTAGAACAATGTGGAGATCCTGAACCAGAACTAGAACTATGTGGAGATAATGAACCAGAACTAGAACTATGTGGAGATCCTGAACCAGAACTAGAACTAGAACCATGTGGAGATCCTGAAGCAGAACCAGAACTAGAACTATGTGGAGATCCTGAACCAGAACTAGAACTAGAACCATGTGGAGATCCTGATCCAGAACTAGAACTAGAACCATGTGGAGATCCTGAAGCAGAAGCAGAACTAGAACTATGTGGAGATCCTGAAGCAGAACTAGAACTAGAACTATGTGGAGATCCTGAACCATAACCAGAACTAGAACCATGTGGAGATCCTGAACCAGAACTAGAACTAGAACCATGTGGAGATCCTGAACCAGGACTAGAACTAGAACTATGTGGAGATCCTGAACAAGAACCAGAACTAGAACCATGTGGAGATCCTGAAGCAGAACTAGAACTAGAACTATGTGGAGATCCTGAACCAGAACAAGAACTAGAACCATGTGGAGATCCTGAAGCAGAACAAGAACTATGTGGAGATCCTGAACAAGAACCAGAACTAGAACCATGTGGAGATCCTGAAGCAGAACTAGAACTAGAACTATGTGGAGATCCTGAACCAGAACTAGAACTAGAATCATGTGGAGATCCTGAACCAGAACTAGAACTATGTGGAGATCCTGAACAAGAACCATAACTAGAACCATGTGGAGATCCTGAAGCAGAACTAGAACTAGAACTATGTGGAGATCCTGAACCAGAACTAGAACTAGAACCATGTGGAGATCCTGAACACGAACCAGAACTAGAACCATGTGGAGATCCTGAACCAGAACTAGAACTAGAACCATGTGGAGATCCTGCACCAGAACCAGAACTAGAATCATGTGGAGATCCTGAACCAGAACTAGAACTAGAACCATGTGGAGATCCTGAACCAGAACTAGAACTAGAACCACGTGGAGATCCTGAAGCAGAAGCAAAACTAGAACTATGTGGAGATCCTGAAGCAGAACTAGAACTAGAACTATGTGGAGATCCTGAACCAGAACCAGAACTAGAACCATGTGGAGATCCTGAACCAGAACTAGAACTAGAACCATGTGGAGATCCTGATCCAGAACTAGAACTAGAACCATGTGGAGATCCTGAAGCAGACCTAGAACTAGAACCATGTGGAGATCCTGAACCAGAACTAGAACTAGAACTATGTGGAGATCCTGAACCAGAACTAGAACTAGAATCATGTGGAGATCCTGAAGCAGAACCAGAACTAGAACTATGTGGAGATCCTGAACAAGAACCAGAACTAGAACCATGTGGAGATCCTGAAGCAGAACTAGAACTAGAACCATGTGGAGATCCTGAACCAGGACTAGAACTAGAACTATGTGGAGATAATGAACCAGAACTAGAACTATGTGGAGATCTTGAACCAGAACTAGAACTAGAACCATGTGGAGATCCTGAACCATAACTAGAACTAGAACCATGTGGAGATCCTGAAGCAGAAGCAGAACTAGAACTATGTGGAGATCCTGAAGCAGAACTAGAACTAGAACTATGTGGAGATCCTGAACCAGAACCAGAACTAGAACCATGTGGAGATCCTGAACCAGAACTAGAACTAGAACCATGTGGAGATCCTGATCCAGAACTAGAACTAGAACCATGTGGAGATCCTGAAGCAGAACTAGAACTAGAACCATGTGGAGATCCTGAACCAGAACTAGAACTAGAACTATGTGGAGATCCTGAACCAGAACTAGAACTTGAACCATGTGGAGATCCTGAAGCAGAACCAGAACTAGAACTATGTGGAGATCCTGAACAAGAACCAGAACTAGAACCATGTGGAGATCCTGAAGCAGAACTAGAACTAGAACCATGTGGAGATCCTGAACCAGAACTAGAACTATGTGGAGATAATGAACCAGAACTAGAACTATGTGGAGATCCTGAACCAGAACTAGAACTAGAACCATGTGGAGATCCTGAAGCAGAACCAGAACTAGAACTATGTGGAGATCCTGAACCAGAACTAGAACTAGAACCATGTGGAGATCCTGATCCAGAACTAGAACTAGAACCATGTGGAGATCCTGAAGCAGAACTAGAACTAGAACCATGTGGAGATCCTGAACCAGAACTAGAACTAGAACTATGTGGAGATCCTGAACCAGAACTAGAACTAGAACCATGTGGAGATCCTGAAGCAGAACCAGAACTAGAACTATGTGGAGATCCTGAACAAGAACCAGAACTAGAACCATGTGGAGATCCTGAAGCAGAACTAGAACTAGAACCATGTGGAGATCCTGAACCAGGACTAGAACTAGAACTATGTGGAGATAATGAACCAGAACTAGAACTATGTGGAGATCCTGTACCAGAACTAGAACTAGAACCATGTGGAGATCCTGAACCAGAACTAGAACTAGAACCAAGTGGAGATCCTGAACCAGGACTAGAACTAGAACTATGTGGAGATAATGAACCAGAACTAGAACTATGTGGAGATCCTGAACCAGAACTAGAACTAGAACCATGTGGAGATCCTGAACCAGAACTAGAACTAGAACCATGTGGAGATCCTGAACCAGAACTAGAACTAGAACCATGTGGAGATCCTGAAGCAGAAGCAGAACTAGAACTATGTGGAGATCCTGAAGCAGAACTAGAACTAGAACTATGTGGAGATCCTGAACCAGAACCAGAACTAAAACCATGTTGAGATCCTGAACCAGAACTAGAACTAGAACCATGTGGAGATCCTGAACCAGGACTAGAACTAGAACTATGTGGAGATCCTGAACAAGAACCAGAACTAGAACCATGTGGAGATCCTGA
The DNA here is from genome assembly GCA_936450465.1 of Gibbula magus. NCBI lineage: Eukaryota > Metazoa > Mollusca > Gastropoda > Trochida > Trochidae > Gibbula > Gibbula magus. The sequence continues at coordinate 29,711,395 of OW388298.1, read as the reverse complement.
ACCAGGACTAGAACTAGAACCATGTGGAGATCCTGAACAAGAACCAGAACTAGAACCATGTGGAGACCCTGAACCAGAACTAGAACTAGAACCATGTGGAGATCCTGAAGCAGAACCAGAACTAGAACTATGTGGAGATCCTGAACAAGAACCAGAACTAGAACCATGTGGAGATCCTGAAGCAGAACTAGAACTAGAACCATGTGGAGATCCTGAACCAGGACTAGAACTAGAACTATGTGGAGATAATGAACCAGAACTAGAACTATGTGGAGATCCTGAACCAGAACTAGAACTAGAACCATGTGCAGATCCTGAACAAGAACCAGAACTAGAACCATGTGGAGATCCTGAACCAGAACTAGAACTAGAACCATGTGGAGATCCTGAACCAGGACTAGAACTAGAACTATGTGGAGATAATGAACCAGAACTAGAACTATGTGGAGATCCTGAACCAGAACTAGAACTAGAACCATGTGGAGATCCTGAACCAGAACTAGAACTAGAACCATGTGGAGATCCTGAAGCAGAAGCAGAACTAGAACTATGTGGAGATCCTGAAGCAGAACTAGAACTAGAACTATGTGGAGATCCTGAACCAGAACCAGAACTAGAACCATGTGGAGATCCTGAACCAGAACTAGAACTAGAACCATGTGGAGATCCTGAACCAGGACTAGAACTAGAACTATGTGGAGATCCTGAACACGAACCAGAACTAGAACCATGTGGAGATCCTGAACCAGAACTAGAACTAGAACCATGTGGAGATCCTGAACAAGAACCAGAACTAGAACCATGTGGAGATCCTGAACCAGAACTAGAACTAGAACCATGTGGAGATCCTGAACAAGAACCAGAACTAGAACCATGTGGAGATCCTGAACCAGAACTAGAACTAGAACCATGTGGAGATCCTGAACCAGGACTAGAACTAGAACTATGTGGAGATAATGAACCAGAACTAGAACTATGTGGAGATCCTGAACCAAAACTAGAACTAGAACCGTGTGGAGATCCTGAACCAGAACTAGAACTAGAACCATGTGGAGATCCTGAAGCAGAAGCAGAACTAGAACTATGTGGAGATCCTGAAGCAGAACTAGAACTAGAACTATGTGGAGATCCTGAACCATAACCAGAACTAGAACCATGTGGAGATCCTGAACCAGAACTAGAACTAGAACCATGTGGAGATCCTGAACCAGGACTAGAACTAGAACTATGTGGAGATCCTGAACAAGAACCAGAACTAGAACCATGTGGAGATCCTGAAGCAGAACTAGAACTAGAACTATGTGGAGATCCTGAACCAGAACAAGAACTAGAACCATGTGGAGATCCTGAAGCAGAACAAGAACTATGTGGAGATCCTGAACAAGAACCAGAACTAGAACCATGTGGAGATCCTGAAGCAGAACTAGAACTAGAACTATGTGGAGATCCTGAACCAGAACTAGAACTAGAATCATGTGGAGATCCTGAACCAGAACTAGAACTATGTGGAGATCCTGAACAAGAACCATAACTAGAACCATGTGGAGATCCTGAAGCAGAACTAGAACTAGAACTATGTGGAGATCCTGAACCAGAACTAGAACTAGAACCATGTGGAGATCCTGAACACGAACCAGAACTAGAACCATGTGGAGATCCTGAAGCAGAACTAGAACTAGAACCATGTGGAGATCCTGCACCAGAACCAGAACTAGAATCATGTGGAGATCCTGAACCAGAACTAGAACTAGAACCATGTGGAGATCCTGAACCAGAACTAGAACTAGAACCACGTGGAGATCCTGAAGCAGAAGCAAAACTAGAACTATGTGGAGATCCTGAAGCAGAACTAGAACTAGAACTATGTGGAGATCCTGAACCAGAACCAGAACTAGAACCATGTGGAGATCCTGAACCAGAACTAGAACTAGAACCATGTGGAGATCCTGATCCAGAACTAGAACTAGAACCATGTGGAGATCCTGAAGCAGACCTAGAACTAGAACCATGTGGAGATCCTGAACCAGAACTAGAACTAGAACTATGTGGAGATCCTGAACCAGAACTAGAACTAGAATCATGTGGAGATCCTGAAGCAGAACCAGAACTAGAACTATGTGGAGATCCTGAACAAGAACCAGAACTAGAACCATGTGGAGATCCTGAAGCAGAACTAGAACTAGAACCATGTGGAGATCCTGAACCAGGACTAGAACTAGAACTATGTGGAGATAATGAACCAGAACTAGAACTATGTGGAGATCTTGAACCAGAACTAGAACTAGAACCATGTGGAGATCCTGAACCATAACTAGAACTAGAACCATGTGGAGATCCTGAAGCAGAAGCAGAACTAGAACTATGTGGAGATCCTGAAGCAGAACTAGAACTAGAACTATGTGGAGATCCTGAACCAGAACCAGAACTAGAACCATGTGGAGATCCTGAACCAGAACTAGAACTAGAACCATGTGGAGATCCTGATCCAGAACTAGAACTAGAACCATGTGGAGATCCTGAAGCAGAACTAGAACTAGAACCATGTGGAGATCCTGAACCAGAACTAGAACTAGAACTATGTGGAGATCCTGAACCAGAACTAGAACTTGAACCATGTGGAGATCCTGAAGCAGAACCAGAACTAGAACTATGTGGAGATCCTGAACAAGAACCAGAACTAGAACCATGTGGAGATCCTGAAGCAGAACTAGAACTAGAACCATGTGGAGATCCTGAACCAGGACTAGAACTAGAACTATGAAGAGATAATGAACCAGAACTAGAACTATGTGGAGATCCTGAACCAGAACTAGAACTAGAACCATGTGGAGATCCTGAACCATAACTAGAACTAGAACCATGTGGAGATCCTGAAGCAGAAGCAGAACTAGAACTATGTGGAGATCCTGAAGCAGAACTAGAACTAGAACTATGTGGAGATCCTGAACCAGAACCAGAACTAGAACCATGTGGAGATCCTGAACCAGAACTAGAACTAGAACCATGTGGAGATCCTGATCCAGAACTAGAACTAGAACCATGTGGAGATCCTGAAGCAGAACTAGAACTAGAACCATGTGGAGATCCTGAACCAGAACTAGAACTAGAACTATGTGGAGATCCTGAACCAGAACTAGAACTAGAACCATGTGGAGATCCTGAAGCAGAACCAGAACTAGAACTATGTGGAGATCCTGAACAAGAACCAGAACTAGAACCATGTGGAGATCCTGAAGCAGAACTAGAACTAGAACCATGTGGAGATCCTGAACCAGGACTAGAACTAGAACTATGTGGAGATAATGAACCAGAACTAGAACTATGTGGAGATCCTGAACCAGAACTAGAACTAGAACCATGTGGAGATCCTGAACAAGAACCAGAACTAGAACCATGTGGAGATCCTGAACCAGAACCAGAACTAGAACTATGTGGAGATCCTGAACCAGAACTAGAACTAGAACTATGTGGAGATCCAGAACTAGAACTAGAACCATGTGGAGATCCTGAACCAGGACTAGAACTAGAAATATGTGGAGATAATGAACCAGAACTAGAACTATGTGGAGATCCTGAACCAGAACTAGAACTAGAACCATGTGGAGATCCTGAACCAGAACTAGAACTAGAACCATGTGGAGATCCTGAAGCAGAAGCAGAACTAGAACTATGTGGAGATCCTGAAGCAGAACTAGAACTAGAACCATGTGGAGATCCTGAACAAGAACCAGAACTAGAACCATGTGGAGATCCTGAACCAGAACTAGAACTAGAACCATGTGGAGATCCTGAACCAGGACTAGAACTAGAACTATGTGGAGATAATGAACCAGAACTAGAACTATGTTGAGATCCTGAACCAGAACTAGAACTAGAACCATGTGGAGATCCTGAACCAGAACTAGAACTAGAACCATGTGGAGATCCTGAAGCAGATGCAGAACTAGAACTATGTGGAGATCCTGAACCAGAACCAGAACTAGAACTATGTGGAGATCCTGAACCAGAACAAGAACTAGAACTATGTGGAGATCCTGAACCATAACTAGAACTAGAATCATGTGGAGATCCTGAACCAGAACCAGAACTAGAACCATGTGGAGATCCTGAACCAGAACCAGAACTAGAACCATGTGGAGATCCTGAACCAGGACTAGAACTAGAACCATGTGGAGATCCTGAACCAGAACCAGAACTAGAACCATGTGGAGATCCTGAACCAGAACCAGAACTAAAACTATGTGGAGATCCTGAAGCAGAACTAGAACTATGTGGAGATCCTGAACCAGAACTAGAACTAGAACCATGTTGAGATCCTGAACCAGAACTAGAACTAGAACCATGTGGAGATCCTGAACACGAACCAGAACTAGAACCATGTGGAGATCCTGAACCAGAACTAGAACTAGAACTAGAATCATGTGGAGATCCTGAACAAAACCCAGAACAAGGACGGTTTCCATCCGAGCCAGGAGGCAATCCAAAACCTAAGCGAGAACAATGAGAAGATTCAGAGCCAGATCCAGGAAGAGAACGAGAACCAAAACCAGAACTTAAACTAATTCATGAACAGAACTAAACCAGAATGAGAACCAGACACTAATAGGACAATTTCTGAACAACGATACAATTTGTGAATATTAATTTTTTTCAGGGATTTCATTCAGGGATAATTTTATTTACTTGATAATAATTATATTAAATCATTTGTATCGCGCTGTAATCCATGGCACAACGAACACTTAGGAGATGTCAATTCAGCCCTTGAGGTCGTTGCAAAAAAAACACCGAAACACTTTGAGAGCTGAAGCCATTCATCGGCGCTGCGAGTGGGGAAAATTTCGCTACGGTCTAACAGCATATATTTTTTATTAGTTTTATTATGTGTTATCTGTTACTATGTGAATTTTCTATCATTGTATATGTTTTATTATTTAGAAAGTGTAAAATTAGGTTAAATATAGCGTGTTTTCATTTCACGTAATGCCAAGAATCCAATATGGCGGATGCTGCCGATAGATCGGTGATAGAACTTTCCCTTTAAAGAGAGACAACTCTGGCAGCCGTATTCTGCATCGTCTGTAGCTTTGAGAGTGCATATAGTCCATCCTCGATATTACAAGACAGTATGAACTTTATGGTGGCACTTCCTGTGAGCAACTTGGGTATTTGTCCGATGTTGTTTATCTGGAATTAAGTGGCATACTCGATGGAAGACTGAGCTTATTGTCCAGCTAAATTCCTAGTTTCTTTACGTCAACAACAATGTCACCCGTCATGTTAAAAGTCTTGCGTGATGAAGTAAGAAATGAGTTTATAACTAGGTCATTTATAACTGACAGGAGATTTCTGTCAGGCATTTGATTCATCAAAGCTCTAGAGAGCACAGACCCTTGGGTCATTGCTTTTCAAAACAATTTTTAAAAAAACAAAATAAAATAAAATAAAAAGTTTGAGATGACCCCCCGATTTTCAAGCCATCAGAATCTATTAGTCTAGAACATTTTCTAGACTATTTTTTGCTAGAGAGATCTCGACAAGATTGTCGATTATTGTGTGCAGACTCCTTGGCCAATTTGGATTCTACCTTGTAGATTTGGTGACCCTTTGAGTCAAAAAGCTATTTTCATCTTGTTCTCAAGTATGAACAGCTTCAGAGAGCTGAAATGTAGTGTTCAGACTATTTGACCAGTTTCTAAACTGTAGATTTGGTTACCATATGATCCGAATACCCGATTGCTATAAGGTACTTGAAGTTTGTTATACCTCTGATAACTATTGTAAAACTAAATTTTACAGTTTGAAGCTTATTAAAGGTACATCCATTGTGTTGTTTGGGGGCCCATAAGCTAAACGTTATCAATTGTGTTATTTTATCGAGAAGTACTGACTGTTGCCGAAAATTGCCATTTTGATCTTAGTCGGCTCAGTATACCGACGATATCAAAGTAAAAGTATCGATTTCTGATCGAAAACCGGACAATACACTGCATGTGGCGCGCGTCAATTAGTCAAACGTAATTCCGGAAACTTATTTACAACAGCCTAAAAGAAAACGTTAACTTGATAATGTTTAATAGGTCATATAACTGCGGTGCATGTAAATGGAGCGTGTAGTTTCGGTTTCTGCAAAACTATAATGATGTTGCCAGATTTTATTTGGAAACTAGTAATTATTATATATTTGGCGATTAGGGATGAATATGCAAGTTGAGTGGAATTATTTGAACTGATATTAGCACATATTGTATGTTGGTTTGTATGAAAGGCAAATAACATTGTATGAAGCACAATGGATGCACCTTTCAGTTTATGAGCTGCAGGGCTTGAAATGGCTCTTTTTTCTCTTTAAATAAATTATTTTAAAGTGAAAGGTATTGGCTTGGAAGTGATATATGCTACATATATGCTATAATTTCAGTTGAACGTTGGTTGTTGACCTCGTTTACTATTTGATAGTATATATACAAGGGGCTTGGTCATCGATTGTATGTCTTTCGTCCATTGTTTGCAAGACCATGATGTGTTGACAGATAAAGTCGTTTGACATTTTTAGTTAAGCTGGGTTTAAGGCATGAACCGTGGTCCGTCGTCGGTAAATTTATGACATTTTCGACTTCTCTTCCAGAAATGCTGCAGCCCAAAGATACGATTTTGAAGGGAGGTACCTCTGATCAAAGTTTGCTCATTTGGTCCTTAGTGTGACCATTCTCTTCCAAAAGAGGTAACTCCCTTAAATTTCCCGTCCTAACCCTCACCCCACAGAGGTTACTCCCTTCAGATTTCCCGTCCTAACCCTCTTCCCACAGAGTTTACTCCCTTTAGAATTCCCACCCTAACCCTCTTCCCACAGAGTTTACTCCCTTTAGAATTCCCACCCTAACCCTCTTCCCACAGAGTTTACTCCCTTTAGAATTCCCACCCTAACCCTCTTCCCACAGAGTTTACTCCCTTTAGAATTCCCACCCTAACCCTCTTCCCACAGAGTTTACTCCCTTTAGAATTCCCACCCTAACCCTCTTCCCACAGAGTTTACTCCCTTTAGAATTCCCACCCTAACCCTCTTCCCACAGAGTTTACTCCCTTTAGAATTCCCACCCTAACCCTCTTCCCACAGAGTTTACTCCCTTCAGATTTCCCATCCTAACCAGATTTCTCGTCCTAACCCTCTTTCCACAGAGGTCACTCCTTTCAGATTTCTCATCCTAACCAGATTTCCCGTCCTAACCCTCTTCCCACAGAGGTTACTCCCTTCAGATTTCCCATCCTAACCAGATTTCCCGTCCTAACCCTCTTTCCACAGAGGTCACTCCTTTCAGATTTCTCATCCTAACCAGATTTCCCGTCCTAACCCTCTTCCCACAGAGGTTACTCCCTTCAGATTTCCCATCCTAACCTATATGGGAAGAGAATGGAGTGTGACAAGCATCCCTACAACCTTAAAACGACTTCTTCTCCGAAACTAGTTGACATAGGAAGCTGAAACAATGCAGTTTTGAACTTTTGACGTTCTTGTACCCTACTTTCAAATACTCCTTGTCATCTCTGACCTCTTATATTTGACTCAACACATTCACAACAAACTTAAATATAATTATATTTTTTCTTTATTACAATATGGTTATTTTATATATTTGTATTTAGGTATTACTTGAACACTTTAAAGAGCCATTGAGTATTTTTCACAATATTTTATTTGGATGTCTTTTTCGAAAGACTACGTGTGCTTATTAAAGTTCAAATAATTTCACTTGATATACATATTCATACCCTATCGCCAAATATATGATAATTACTTTCCAATAAAATAGAGCAACAACCTTTACAGTTGCAGAAACCGAAATTACGCGTCCCATTTATGTACACAGCAGTTTTTAAACATTAACAACCCACATCCCTCTTATGGTCTTTTATAGGAAAGTTTCCAAAATTATGATTGACCAATTGGCGCGGGTCTTTGTCCGGTTCTCGATAAAAAATCACGACTTTCCACTTTCTATTGTTACTATTCCGAAAGAACTAGCATTGAATTGATAATTTTCAGCAACAGTCATTACTTACGATAAAATAACACCATTTATAACCTTTGACATGATGTGACTGAACAACATACTCAATGGCACTTAAACATAGTTATACTAGTCTGACAGGAAGTAATTTGAAGATTCACACAGATTCCAAATTCGTCATTGTGATGAGCATTTATCCATTTTCTGAAACAAAAGAGTCCAGGTTATAATATAATCTCATTAAAATCATATCTTTGATTCGTTCCCAAGGTTAAGCTTTAAAACATTGGGTTGTAACTCATCCAAGGTCTGACGGAATCCCGTGGAGCCCCGTGTCCGCTTTCAGAAATCTGAAAGCATGCATTTTCAACGGGATAGTTACAACTTCCGGCGAACACGGAGCTCTATGGGATTCCGTCAGATCTTGGATGAGTGACAACTCAATTATGTCTAGCCTTATAGGAACGAATCAAAGATATGATTTTAATGAGATTAGGTTATAATACAAATATGATACAGGAAATGAAAATCCTCAAGAAACCAATAATTTAATTGTGCTATGTCTTAAAGAGGCTATATATATACATTGTATATAGCACCTTATTTTGCATATTTTTAAAGTTTAAATTTGCCATTGAAAATGTATACCTTTAACTAAGAGGATAAATTTAAACAACTCATTACACGACGAATTATCCGATTATTATTCAAACCATTTAAAATTGACAATTACAAAGATGCTGGACCCATATTTCGAAGCTCTCTTAGCACTAAGATAGTCGTAAGTGCCATACATTAACATTGACTTAATATTTTCTAAGCACTAAGACAGCTTCGAAAATATGGGCCCTGGTTATTAAGAAAAGGTGCTTAGCTAGGATTAGTCCATGACCCCTGGCCTACGACAAGTCGGGCTTAAACCTACGATCACTTACGACATGCGAGACACGTGACCTCCTCGACCGGGTCACAATCCCCTGTGTTGGCGTTGTACATTCTGCTTCTACAGTCGTATGTGGCTGAGGAGGACTGACCACAAGCTATAAACTGACTACAGTTCCCGGATATCGGGTACTGACCAGTTGGGAGGCTGGAGCAACTCGCCAGGGACGCGACGCAGGTCAAGAAAACTGAAATGGAATTTAACGAAGTAATTGAGGTGAGGTGATTTGGGGTTTAACCACACCCTATAATACGCACCGTTGGTAAATGAAGGCACTCGTAGCTACGGAAGGCATTGGCACGCTACGAAAGGCTTATGTCCCCCACGTGATGGATGTGACATTTTGAAATTAGCTGAAAGTGTATAATAATTGTTAAATTAAAACAATGTATCACCTTTATCGATATTTCATATGTCCAATTACATGACATAATGCAGAAAATCGTTAAAATGAGTTTTTTAACCCTGTATTTTAACACCATATAACAGATTTAGGATTTTTAATACATAATTTGGAAATATTAGTCATTATTACTAAGCGGTTAAGCTATAAAATATACTTTTCAGAGTGTTAAAATATTTGTTAGGGTTCAGTCAAACATATCCCTGCAACACATGTCGCGATAAACGTTGTGATAAAAAAGAAATATGTATTTATCACACCAATGTTCTGTGTCAAAATGTTACGGATCTACCTGCACTGACATTTCCTAGCAACGGAAGGCACATGTTCCCTTCTAAATTGGGCTACGGAAGGCAGTTCATAATAATACATTATTTCAACTATTTGAATCATCAAAATGGTTTAAAAAAATAAGATTGACAAACTTTACTTAAGATAACTTTTCTCCCCAAAACTATGTAGCATGCTAAACTACCGTTTCCAATATAAAAATACAATTCTTACTATAATCTTGTCATAATATGATTAATTTTCTTATTCACAGATTTGTTCGACCCAAAATAAGAAGAGAAATTGAACAAATTAGTAAATATATTTTCCAGTCTAAATATTTATAACTCGATTATTTTCAAGCGCAAAGCATTGTCGCCTAACTCACAAAATGTGTACAAAACCACGCATGAAAAACCAAGTTTAAGTCTAGGAGAATGTCCGAAAACTGGCCATTAGTTTTGCACGTGGACCATGTTTGAGGCCGTTAGGCCGAAAACATGCTCCACGTGCAAAACTAATGGCCAGTTTGAGGACATTCTCCTACTTAAAACAAAGTTTAAGTAAACATGTTCTTGCTACTGAAATGCACGCCACAACGCACCTTATCATGCGCAAAACTAATGGCGACTTATGCTCTTTATGTATTTCATGATCTTCTCGGAATTGTCAGTTGCATTCCCTCTCCTTCAAGTTATAACATGTAGAACAAATCAGGCGTTTTCCTAGTGAATGGTAAGTTTGTAAACATTATATTTTGAAAAGGAAAAGTAAACAATGATGAAACATTTTATTTAATAGAAAAGGTTTTCGAATTAGAAAATCACCATGCATAGTATTCATAATTGATTGATAATTTAATGGGCAATTCACATTGCACTTATTTACTTACACCACCAAGTTTTATTTCATATTAATAAGATAATGACACTTTATCGAATGTATGATGATTTAAAAAAGTTTAGATTACACAGACTCGCTACACTTATTCAGTATATTTTTATCTTGGAATTTTAAGGTCTTTTTAAAACTGGAAATTCAAGATACTAATTTGAAAATTCAACTAAATTTTTGGGAAAATTAACTGAATATTTTGAAATTTTAACTTAGTATATTAAAAATTCAACTTATTAAATTTTACTTAGTATGTTAAACATTTAATTTAGTATTTTGAAAATTCATGTTACTATTTTGAAAATTAAACTTTATTTTGCTGAATATTCAATTTAGTATCTTAGTTGAATTTTAAACAAAATGAAATTTTCAAGAATTATTACTGCTTCAATATTCTAGTTTTGCAATTAGTCGTTACATACAGTTGAAATTTCAGTATGGAAAATTTTAATTTCTCGATACTTTCCTGCATAAGGATATTCTGTTAGATTTGAGTCATTTCGTAAAATAACTTATTGATCAGTCAATTATTATCCTGATGTTTCAACTTATTATCTTGAAATTTCAAGATAATATACTGAATATCAAGTTAAAAATACAACTTACTGTCCTGAAATTTCAACTTGATTATCTTGAAATTTCAACTTGATTATCTTGAATTTTCAGTTTACCATCTTGAAACTTCAACTTGTTTATCTTGAAATTTCAACTAACTATCTGCCACTATAATATTCAAAGGGTGGCATATTGGGGTCATCTGTTTTTATTTCTTATCTTGACTCAAATCTAACAGAATATCTTATGCAGGAACGTATCTAGAAACTTGAAAACTAGAATATTGAAGCAGATATTTTCTTGAAATTACAAGTTATCATTATATAAGGGCCATCTGTTTTTTTTTATTTTTTATCTTGAAATTTCAAGAAAGGCACGTTGAAATTTCACCTTTAGGGCCGTCTGTTTTTATTTTTTATCTTGACATTTCAAGATCAAAAGTTGAAATTTCAAGATCAAAAGTTGAAATCTGAATTAAGTTGAAATTTCAAGCTAATAAGTTGAAATTATTTCAAATCTTTTAATTATTTTTTAATCATTGGCATTGTACCTGGTAAACGTTCGAGATAATAAGATGAGTGTTCAAGATTTTGCAATGATTTTTCAAATTAATAAGTTGAATTTTCAAGATGCCAAGTTGTTCATCCATACTCTTGCTTTCATTTCTAATATATGTTTGCCGGTAATTATTGTCATTGTGGAGAGTTTGTATAGTAAAGCAATTTCTTTGCAGCGATTTTCATGGACCGCTGTTGCGTAAAGTCGCCATTAGGTTTGCACGTGCTTTTGTATTACACCACTTTCCTCGGGATTCAGGCAGCTGCGTTCGAGCGCACTCAATCTGACGGAAACAATTATTGGTCTCGGTGTCTAAACTATTGGAGCCTTTTTGTAAATTAGTAAACTATTGGAGACTTGTGTCACAAAAATATGATCACAAAACTATCCTAATGTTTACGTAACTATGTTTTAAGAGTAATGAAAGAAATAGAAATATAAAATTTGTGGCTATTATTTATTTTCCATTTCGTTTAATGCTATATTAGCTACATATATTGGAATAAATGTTTTAACCAACTAGGTAGTTTGCATGAATTTTATTATCAATGAGAATATGTTTGTCATAGTTTGCTGTTCTGATCACAATAAAAAGTACATTAAACAGGTGAAAAGGTTCATAATTTGTATATTCTCAGGATGTTTAGAAAGATTTGGTAATGTAGCAATCGTCACATTCATTAAGGTGTGACAAGGGTAACTTGCAAGAGAAGATTGGACAGCACGTAGGTTGCTATGGCGACTTACGATATATACCCGCTTTCACGCTTCGGAAACACATGTTGTTGTGTAGTACGTTTTATGCAATCAAGGGAATTCTGTTTATATGACGTCAGCTGCACCTGACGCGCGTTTATAGAAGTACGTGTCTTTGAAACTAAATTTCATTACATTGTCGTGATATGGAAATTATTTATCACATGTCATTTTGTAGATAAACGATTTCTCTAGCAATTGACGTGATAAGTATATTTTCCAAAAATATAGTTGTATTTGAAACACAAACATACTTGATGGCTCTTTAAAATGCATGTTTTTAAGAAACATAAATCGATAGTGTTTTGAAAATTCAAATTTAGTTTAGTTGGCTTCTGAAAACATGATTTAACTCTTTTTCAGTCGTATTTATCACTGGTGGATTAAAATATCTTCTAGTGTGTATGGTGACGTTTCTGTTTTGGTTGAGTGTATGTGAGTGATGATGATTTACTGTTTGCAGTGTAACAACATTCTTTGCAATGGGGGCTCCCTTCTTGGAGCTCTGATTCGTTTTGGTATGATGTTTGTTGGGCGTGTTACTATACTACCATAGGCTATGTTGTGATTGTCCTGTGGCCAAAACATCTAATACAGAACTATCAGTTGCCTCATATACTAAAAACACAATACGATGTCATACATTATGACTTGGTAAGGGTTTAGATAGATAAGCCCAAACCTAAATGAGCACTAAACACTGTTTTCGGTATCATATGAGGTCATACTCAGGGGCGGATCCAGGATTTTTGAAAGGGGGGGGTCCCAAAACAATTTTTCTCCACTCAGTGGGGGGGGGGGGGGGGGGGGGGGGGGGGGGGTTTAAAAGTATATCCCAACTTATACATGGATTTGAAAAGGGGGGGGTCCGGACCCCCTGAACCCCCCCCATGGATCCGCCACTGATACTTCACCACGGCATAAACATTTCTATTCCACTTATCCGTAACATTTTATCTCCAAAACATATGCCTTCCGGTGCTTAAAAATTGAGGGACCTATAGCCTTCCGTATCCCAATTTTCTACACCAATCGGATAAAACAACGTCCGATTTTGTTATTACACGTTCAATGATAATCAAAATGAAACATTTGATTATTTAATACTTATTCTTTAGCTCGCATTTTACTTCATGTATTTATTTTAATAATATTCTAAGATATCTACCAAAATGTGCAGCTACTGAGTCTCAAACACATTGAAACAACATTTTACTCTTGATTTTCTCCACAATTGGTAAGTTATTCATATATTGACTTATAGCATATTTGAAACAATACCTCTGTGAACAAATTCCTGCAATTTTCTGATCAATTGTCCACGTATAGTTTGTTATAAAGAGTTTTCACTCTTCACATATGTGGGCAATAGCCTTCCGTAGCTCACCAATGCCTTCCGTAGCTCACCATTGCCTTCCGTAGCTACGAGCGCCTTCATTCTCCAACGGTGCGTGTTATAGCGTGTGTTAACGCCGCTTTCAAGAATATTTCACTTACCGTATTTCCTCTAATAGGGGCCCGGACCCTTATTAACATGTAAAGGTTCTTACCCCCGGCGCTTATTGGAGGCCCGGCCCTTATTTCATTATTAGGTTTGAGCAGTACATGTCATAATCTCTGATAACTGACTAAAATTTCTTAGAATAACACAAATTCCTCGCTATGTGGCGTTAACCTAATTTAACGTGGTAGTTGAACCCCCTTTGTAAGTTAGTACCTGGGAACATATGTTGGATATAATAAACTGGTAGGGAGTGATCATTTGTGCAATATAAACCTCTGATTTGGTCTTCTTTATTTATAATTATGTTTAATCAATAGTTTTCACAAAATCAAATAGCATAGTTCGAGGAAAACACAGAAAACACAGAAAACGCAGAAAACCCAGGAAAACGAGAAAACGTTGACCTTACGTTTATTTTATTATTATGACGTGTCATTGGCAAATGTCACTTTTACAACGGCGTCGCTGATTGCACAACTAGATTCAATGCAACCAATCAGGACATTCCCTTTTCGCCCCCGATTTCAAGCGTAAAGTAACAGAGGGTAGAACCTGAAAACTGTAGGGACTAACCTCTGTGGGAAGAGAATGCGACGCCCTCGACTAGAGTTTGGTTTTATTCGGTTAACACAACGCCGTCAAGGGCGTTGCACAATGTACAGGCAAACGCAAAAGACACGTCACCACATTTTTAACACTGTAAAAATGCAACACTGCTGCCAGAGAAAGCCGATTTTAAATGCCTTTTATAGGAACATGATTTATGAAGAGGTAGCAACAATTTCATAGATCCGAGTAAAATGATTTTGTTTTTATATCAGTTCAACTACACTTTGGGTGTTGAAATCGCTTTTTTTCTTCATAATGATTTTTGGCCAGAACTTAAAAATTAAAAAAATGTGAATTTTGATTTTTAAAAAATGATGTCCACATACATCACCTTCTTGCACTTAAATGTAGTGTTGCCTCTTTACTGTATAAAAACATAAAACAAGCCAAACAAGCAATTGTTGGACTGGGTACAAACGTATTAAAAACGGGCTTGTCGTACTTCGAACGAGATTGCCGTACTTCGAACGTACTGAGGACGAGTGAGGACGTTCTGCAGTCAATGGTAATACGTTCATGCACGGTTTCCACCCCGTCCGTCCCGTTCACACACAGATGTAACTGGACCACAGTATGCGTATTTCAGTTGCTATCTCATGTAAATTTGTTCCAAATAAAATTAATTATTCTTAAGAAGTTGCTACCACGTTCCTACACAGGTCTAAAAGTTCACAATATGTCCTCGTTACGTTCTATTCGTTCTTAGAACATTTGAGAAATTCTCACACAGTTTTTTCTCCTTTGGCAATGCCATAAGGAAGGATGGGTTTGAATAAATGCGTTTTGATACGTTCATCATTTGGGATACATAGTTAACAAGTAAAACATAAACAACTTGCAACTGTAAACATGTAAAATGTTTGTTTTTACTTTTGGATAGTAGCCGAACAACAAGAAAAAATGTTGTTTGGTTTAAACACATTTCATTCATGATGAAACATATTTGGGAACACGTTATCGACGTTAGGATTTCCTCTCCTAGGGAAAGACGATAACAGGAACTTTTTAGGACAAGAAATGGATTCCCTATGGTCAATCTTTTTTGTCCACACTAATCAATTGAAGATTTAAACTTTTTCACATTGAAACTGAGAACGGGAATAAGAACGGGCAAGAACGTGCTGGATATTTACAGAAATTTGTCCAGGACGTGATTGCGGTACAAGAAGAACGTACTGAGAACGAAATAAGAACGTAGTGTAAACGGGAAGAACTGTCTGAAAACGAGTTGAGCGGGAGACAAACGGGTTAGAACGGTATTGTGCGTATTAAGATCGAGATAGGTCTAGTTGAGAACTGATAAAAACTGACTGATAACGGGATTGAACTGATTGAAGACGTAATAAACGGACAATATTATCCCATCTAAACGTGGTACCAACCGTCAGAGAACGGGGTAACGACTAGATGGACTTCCTGAGAACTGTCTGTAAACGAACTTGGATCGTAGTATGGACAGTTATACTCAAAAGTTACCCGTTTCTGTCCCGTTCGAGGTCGTTTTACAATAATTTTTGGACGGAGTAGAACGTAGTGAGAACTACTTTGGTGTAACTCAGGCATTAGATAAACGTTTTTCTCGTTTAATATGTTTTCTTCTTAATATGCTATTTGATTGTGTAAACATTATTGATCATAAACATGCTTATGAATAAAGAAGACCAAATAAGAGACAAATACCCAAAATAGTTCATTTATGTTATTTACATCAGACATATTCGAAAGACTTATGCTAATGAGCAAGACCCTTAAGAGTCAAATGCCTAGATCTTTGAAGTCACTCAGTCGACAGGGCTGCTGAAGGATGACTTCTCATTGGCTAAAAAGCAGGGATACAGTATGAAGTTCCGATTTCCCTCGCTAGGGGATTTTGCTGGAGTTCTCGATTTCAAGCGAAAAAGAACAGAGGTTAGGATCGGAAATCTGTAGGGAGTAACCTCTGTGGGAAGAGAATGCTTTTGCGGTTGAATACGCTCTGACTTAGTAGTTCACTTATATCGCGGCTGCCAGTATTACGGCGAGGAGAAAGCCCGCAACGCCATGTGACTATGCATTGGCATGGTACCGGGGATGTAGCTCAGTTGGTAGAGTGTCCGCTCATCACCCGGAAGACCGGGGTTCGATTCCCGGTCGCGTCATACCAAAAGACGTTAAAAGATGGGAGTTGTTGCTGCCTTGCTTGACACTCAGCATATAAGGACAGAACAACGCTTGAACTGGCGCTGCACTGTGGCTGCCGGGTGCTATTTGCACACAAAGAATTTCCTATGTACATTGTATTACGGACAATAAAGAGATATTATTATTATTATTATTATTATACAGTATTAACACTTACTTCCAGGGGCGACGGACACTGGCGAAGACGTGGTAGATGCTGATGTAGAAGTTGTAACAGTTGTAGTTTGAGCTGATGTAGTTGTCGTCACAGTTGTCGTCGTTGTTGGTGTTGTCGTCGACGTTTGTGTTGTTGTTGTAGTTCCTGTTGTTGTTGTCACAGTTGTAGGAAAGGTGGCCCTAGAATTTCATTTGAAAGAGAAGGTTGGACCCACAGGAAAATGAGGATACCAATGTCTTACTATAAACAATATATATAGGAGTATCCACACCCCTCTATACAAATAGTACCACAGGAAATTTGGGATACCCAATGTCTTACTATAAACAATGTATTTAAGAGTATCCACACCCCTTATACCGATAGTCTAGTCTTACTAAATCGGTATAGAGGGGTGTGGATAATCCTATGATAATTGTTTATATAAGTATAGTAAGACATTGGGAGTCCTCAAATCCCTGTGATTGTAACGATTTACATTCTTACGATATGCAAATACAAAGGCAGATCTAGAATTTATAAAGACTTTTTGAAAAAGGGGGAGGGTCACCTTTTGGGTCGCTTTACGATTTACAATCCTACGATATGCACCTTTTGGGTCCATCCAAATAACATGAAAACATTTCTAAAGGGGGGGGGGGGGGGGGGGGGGGGGGGGGGGGGGCAGATGCCTCATTTCCCCTGGTACTTACGTGCATGACACTGTGGTGGCAGGCTTGCAGACCCCGAGCACATTGTTGTACAACTGACCCCCTGTACACGGTAACACCACCCTGGTCGTCCCTATACAGAGTATAGCCTTGGAGCAGTCCTCACACATCCGGTACAGTCCATTGGATTCACAGTTAGCGTACGTTGACAAACAGGTCGTCATCACTGGAAAATACCGTAAATCCCAAATAAGATTATTGTTTGAATAGGACAAGCCTGCCTCGAATAGACGCCCTTGCAGTGAACTGAAATAGAGCCATTGGCTCTGTAGCTCACCAGCCTTTATCCAATAAACTAAATAAATTTCAAAATGTATTTTTTTCAGGAGAATTTATATAACAGATTTGAAGTACTTGAGAAACAGATGAAATTTTTTGTTCACTAGTCAAGAATAATTGGCTCTGGAGAAGAAGTCGAAAAGTTTACGGACGGATGGAGGGACAGAGGGACAATATGCCATAAGCCCCAATTAACGTCTGCTTCAATTCAACGCCGGGGAAAGTGAATGTAAATTCTATAATTGCTACGTTTCATCACCTGTAACTTTCCAAAACTGATACCGTCATTACAAAATAATCGGTACAATAAGTCCGATTCAATAATAAACCTTTTGTTTCAAATACCGTCTCTGTACGCCTAATTACGAACTATAATAGAAGCCTGTCTCGAACAGACGCCTGATGTGTATTAGTAGAACGTATGAAAAAAATATAGAAGACTAGCTTTTAATTAAGGTATTTACGGTAAGCAGATTCTAAATGGCATTGTTTTTATCACACCGATGAATTTACAATTCACTTGTATACCGAAGAACAAAAGAAACGCCACCACATTTTCCATATAGTAAAAAACGAAATGTTGCTGTCGGAGAAAGTCTATTTTGATTGTCTGTGATCGACACATATTTTTTTATATATAAAAAGTTCACAATTTCATACATCCGAGAATGATACTTTTAAAATTTTTTATGTCTGTTCAAATTGATGTATCTCAAATCTTTATTTCTTAACCGATTTCGCTCAAAGTTGGAACATAAGCTCACCATATCGTATTTAAACAGTATATTATTGCAAAAATCTAGATTTCGAATTTTGAGAATATTGTCAAAATAGCGATTCGAACCCCTATGGATGTAACTCTGATTCAGTTGTATTTATCATTCGTGGATTGAAATGTATAGTATTTTGTATGGTGGCGTTTCTTTTGTTCATGCTGAAATCTCAGCCTAACATATGAAACGGAAATCAGCTCTTTGGGCACAACAAAAAGAACATTATCTAACATTAACAAACACAACATAATTTGACACAAATAAATCAACATTATTTGACCATTTCTTTTGTTCAAACCATCAGCTTGAGATAAAATTGTGAAAAATCTTACAGAAAGGATTGGCTACAGCAGATGTTGTTGTTGAAGTTGCTGTTGTTGTTACAGTACTTGATGTTGTTGTAGATGTTATAGTAGTTGTCGTAACAGTTGTAGTTGCTGCTACTGTTGTTGTGGTTGCTGCTGTTGTAGTTGCCGATGTTGTTGTAGTTTCCGATGTTGTTGAAGTTGCCGATGTTGTATCTGCAGCTGTTGTTGTAGTTTCCGATGTTGTTGAAGCTGCCGAGGTTGTTGTTGCTGATGTTGTTGTAGCTGCTGCTGTTGTTGTCGTTTCCGATGTTGTGGTTGTGGTGTCGGTTGTTGTAGTATCAGTTGTCGTTGTGGAGCCAGTTGTAGTGGTGTCAGTTGTCGTTGTTGTCGTGGATCCAGTAGTTGTGGTGTCAGTTGTCGTTGTGGAGCCAGTTGTTGTGGTTGCAGTTGTCGTTGTTGTCGTGGATCCAGTAGTTGTGGTGTCAGTTGTCGTTGTGGAGCCAGTTGTTGTGGTTGCAGTTGTCGTTGTTGTCGTAGGTCCAGTAGTTGTGGTGTCAGTTGTCGTTGTGGAGCCAGTTGTTGTGGTTACAGTTGTCGTTGTTGTCGTAGGTCCAGTAGTTGTGGTGTCAGTTGTCGTTGTGGAGCCAGTTGTTGTGGTTGCAGTTGTCGTTGTTGTCGTGGATCCAGTAGTTGTGGTGTCAGTTGTCGTTGTGGAGCCAGTTGTTGTGGTTGCAGTTGTCGTTGTTGTCGTAGGTCCAGTAGTTGTGGTGTCAGTTGTCGTTGTGGAGCCAGTTGTTGTGGTTGCAGTTGTCGTTGTTGTCGTTGATCCAGTAGTTGTGGTGTCAGTTGTCGTTGTGGAGCCAGTTGTTGTGGTTGCAGTTGTCGTTGTTGTCGTTGATCCAGTAGTTGTGGTGTCAGTTGTCGTTGTTGAGCCAGTTGTTGTGGTTGCAGTTGTCGTTGTTGTCGTAGGTCCAGTAGTTGTGGTGTCAGTTGTCGTTGTGGAGCCAGTTGTTGTGGTTGCAGTTGTCGTTGTTGTCGTTGATTCAGTAGTTGTGGTGTCAGTTGTCGTTGTGGAGCCAGTTGTTGTGGTTGCAGTTGTCGTTGTTGTCGTGGATCCAGTAGTTGTGGTGTCAGTTGTCGTTGTTGAGCCAGTTGTTGTGGTTGCAGTTGTTGTTGTGGTCGTGGATCCAGTAGTTGTGGTTGCAGTTGTCGTTGTGGAGCCAGTTGTTGTGGTTGCAGTTGTCGTTGTTGTCGTTGATTCAGTAGTTGTGGTGTCAGTTGTCGTTGTGGAGCCAGTTGTTGTGGTTGCAGTTGTCGTTGTTGTCGTGGATCCAGTAGTTGTGGTGTCAGTTGTCGTTGTTGAGCCAGTTGTCGTGGTTGCAGTTGTTGTTGTGGTCGTGGATCCAGTAGTTGTGGTTGCAGTTGTCGTTGTTGTCGTTGAGCCAGTTGTTGTTGTTGCAGTAGTTGTTGTTGTCGTAGTTATACTGTAAAATAGTGTTTATTAGTATTTTTTAAAAACGCCCGAGATAGAGTTAAACTATAGAGTTCACTCATTGGGTCCATAAAGTTTAAATGCAATTTAAATATTTTAAATATTAATCTTCTCTGTTAATGAGCCTTTTAGCCTCATGATGGGAAAAATTGCATTGATATAGAAGAAGAAGAAGAAGAAGAAGAAGAAGAAGAAAAAATAGTTTATAGTATAGTATAGATTACGCATACTTACGGGCAACTGAACGCCGCATCGGCGACGCATGCGTCGGAGCTGGTCTTGTCATACTCCTGACCACTCGGACAGGGTACCGTCGCGGAGCCCGTCCCGAGACAGAGGGTGAACGATGTACACGTTGTACAACTCGGAAATATCATGGAGAAATCTGCTGCCACGCAGTCCGCAGGCTCCTTGCATGCTGAAATATATAAAGATTAGACCACGGACACACAGGCCCTCGGGTCATTTCTTTTCACACTATTAAAAAAAAAAAGAAAAAAAGAAGAAAAAAAGTTTGAGATGACCCCCCGATTTTTACGCCCTCAGAATGTATTAGACTAATACATTCTGAGGGCGCAAAAATCGGGGGGTAATCTCAAACTTTAAAAAAATAATAATTTAATAGTGTTAAAAGCAATGACCCGAGGGCCTGTGCACGGGCAGTGTGTCATATAACTTTTACAAAGAGTCTTACTTTTTGTATTGCCCGAGCGAAAGCGAGAGTTATCGCAAAATTTTCACGAGGCTCATATAAGTCATATTGAAGACACTTTTTTTATTAGGCCTATTACACATTTGAATCACGTAAAATTAACCGGAAACGGCTCTGTAATCCTCTTTCGACGGCAAACTCCAATGACGTCACGATCGATTGTTTTATGAAGTCATAGACGATGAAATGCGGAAACTCGCGCTGAAACAATGGTTGCTAGGCAAACGTGATATGTGGATAGGTGCTCGTAACAGACAAAAAGACGAAAGTTGGCTGGTAATGTTTAAATTGGTCATTTATAATATAAACTGAGGTACAAAAGAAACTTTACACCTCAGTTGGTTGAATCATATGTTTGATTTTCAATTACAAATATCTTATGTTTCCGAAGTCGTACTCTAAAACTGAAAATTCTATGTGGTTTTCATTTTTTAGGGGAAAAAATTAAATTTTAAATTAATAAATTCTTCCAAAATTAATTTGGATAAAACACAACTGTTAATCGACATATAAGACATCTGCTAAGTGAAAATCAATAAATGTGCCTCATTCTGCACACATTTACAACATTATAAACATGGTAGGTTCATGTTGGTGTAAAAATGTTTAATATCCCTTGGTCCTTTCAGTGACTCTAACTCTGTATGTTTGAAAAAAAAACGAGTGTGATTGTTTGCCGAATCAGTCAACATTCGGTACATTAAATAATATCCCGGTTCTATCATATCAATTTGTTTTGTTATTTTTACCGGTAGTAGTATTTCAAGTTGTTTTTTTTGACATACTGTTTGGTCTGGTGATTTTTTTTTTATGAACAATGAAAACTACGTTAGTACAAGATGTTATGGGCACAATATACCTGCTTGGACTAAAAGGCGCTGTAGCACGTTTTTTCGCTCAAATAAGTCGATGAAATGTATTTGAAAAATAAGGTCACCAATAGTAAAACACCCTTCTCTCTTCTGAAAGTCAAGTTACAAATAAGTTTACATGGTTCCGTAAAGCCATGGGAATCGTTTTTGTCATTCGAAATAATAAAATGTGTTCACAATAAAATGGCCGCCATGCACTTTTTGCTTTATACGCAACACCGTTTTTACCACTACGGATAATTGGTTTGTGTAATAAGATGTTTTACCCTCTAAAGTAAATATAACTGACATAAACTAACCTTATAAATGGGAAATTTGAAAAAATAAAATTGTCAAAAAACGTGCTACAGCGCCTTTAAATCCATGACGCATCGTTGCTGTAGGATGTCATAAAACAAGCAAGAAAACCATATTTTACTCTGATATATCGCCTGGTTAACAAGATTCTTGAAAGCCGTGTTTTTTTTTACCGAAATATGATCGTCAAACATTTCGCTCAGTGAAATACGGTGTTTTTTTTACTAATAAATGTCATATTTAAAGGGGCAGTAGCACGTTTTTTTTTCAAATTTCCCATTTATAATGATAGTTTATGTCATACATTTCATCAACTTATTTGAGCGAAAAAACGTGCTAGTGCCCCTTTAACCATTTTAAATATATTTAAATGATAATCACGAACCTGCGTCCTGTCCATTGACTGTTGCGAGGATGACGCTGGCGATCAGTATTTGCCACATTTTCCTGGAAAGATTCTCCGTTGTTTGACTTGACCAAATGACGACCTGACAAAGCACATAGGTTCGAATCGCTGTTTGGACAATATTTTCTAAATTCAAATCCAGATTTTTGCAATCATATTCTGTTTCTATATGATTTGGTGAGCTTATATTCCAAATTTTAACGAAATCGGTGAAGAAATAAAGATTTTAGATAACTGTCCCCACTATTTATATATTAAGACACTTGAACATATTGTCCAAAAAGGGATTCGAACCCCTGTGTGACGAAGTTATTACAATTATACAAAATGTAATCAACACATGAATTTCAACATAGGTTCCTTGTAATTTGCTATATATATATAATATAATTCCATGGACAAAATAAATAGTTTATTTACAAAAAGAATAAATATAAATGTATAAATAAGGTTTGAAAATAAGATAACACTTTATAAATGAAACCCGTTGTCATAAAACATAATTCCTGAAAGTGAAAAATTATTTATTTTGTAATTTTTTAAATTTTATTTAACGTCATTGAATAACACCATACTTTTCCGTAAACGATTAAAATCAGTGGGTTTTAACATGGAGCTCGTTAAAGGGGCTATAGCACGTTTTTCTTTTGTAAAACAATCCTCCTCAATCAATAAATACAGATCTGAAACGAATATGGTTGGGTTAAGTAGCACGGATCTAATTTCCATCCTCGAATTATTAAAAGTTGTTCACACTAAAAAAAACGCTCGCAGTGTTATACGACTGCGGGTAATCGGGTCATGTAATGGACCGTTTTACCCTCTCAAGTAATAATATACTGCATAATCTATTAAAATAAATGGCAAATTTGAAAATAAAAAATAGCGAAAACGTGCCACAGTGTCTTTAAAGTATGATATGGATCACAATAGACTTTATTACCAATATGGTTTTAATGGTGAAACAAAAGTAGTGTCATATTTTTCATATGTGCGCGTGTTCACTTTTGCTTAACAAACAAGTACAAAACGTCCATGAATTCCACGCTATAGACAATCTATTAAGGATATAAAGTACCAAGGGTATAATCCATGGTCATGACGTCACTCTATTGTGTTATCAGTTGATTATTATTTAGGAATCTACTGGTCATTGACTGTCCCAGTCAGGAGGGGTGTTAGGTTTAGATATTTTCAGTAGTGGCTAATCGAGTACATTTTTCGAGACTGATGCATTTTGGCTTGGTGTATCTTAAAATATCTCTCAACTAGACGAATTAATTATTATGATGCATGAACCTGGATTCGAACATGCAACCCTTCACTTGGTAGTCAGCGCTCCTAACCATTAGGCCACAAGACGCTGTTGGAAGCCTTAGAATTGTTTATTAGTAAGAATCCCGCGTTCTATTCAAGTCTTGTAACGCACTGTCAATCACTTCACCTCGCGTGAAGTTTTGCGCTGTACGTGCGTGGAAGAATCCATTTCATGAGGGTCGCAGCTACTTGTACCATATCCGATGAATGAGCACCGAAATTTGCAAAATAATTGATTTTGGTGACCAAGAATTTAAATTTATTGTTTCAAATGTAAAATAATCACATATGCATGTTTCGTGACGTCATATATGGATTAAGATGGAGAATGCATTCGGAGCAGTGGATTCGTTAAAAATAATCAACTCGCCCCTCTGGGGCTCGTTGATTATTTTTAACGAATCCACAGCTCCTCATGCATTCTCCATTACATATTGTACATAAATCTGTAAATTGTTAACAAAAAACAAATTCTTTACAGTTCGAATCAGTGCCAGATTTTTAAAAAAAGAAAAGAAAATGAGTAGTACTTGCCAACGTTTTTTGGGTGTCACACAGGATCCTTACAAGCCAGAGTTCTTTAAGACAATGCATATTACCTTCAGATAAGTCACAACAATGCATATAACCTTAAAATATATCACCATTACTAACAGTTGACCAGACAGCAGATCTCCCTGTCCACGCCCAGTCATGTTCTCATAATAAAATACAAGCGAGCGGTCCTCAATCGGCCCTCAAATTGCCCTCATAATGTTGCTGGGAATTTTCTTAAATCCGTAAATGTTAGGAAAATGTAATGTCTGGATTAAAGATCTAAACGTGTTTTGATCAGTATTTACTTTCAATTTTAGCTTTTGGGCGATTCGTCTTTCGTGCTCATTTCTGTAAAAAAAGAATATGGATAATCGATGTCCTGGAGCTTGCAATACAGTGTTTTTGTTATAACTTCGTATTGCTCTTCACTTGGTCAGTTTTACAAATATGAAAATATGAAAAATAAATAATAAATATGTTTGTAAAATATTTTGTTCATTTTCTTCTTCTTTTCTTCTTTGGATGACCCTTCTATCATTTTTCGGCCTTAAAATCAAAACAGGACATTCGTGATTATAAAATTTAGCTATGCATATGTTTCGGTAAATATATTTTTTTATTTTTAATTTTGCGCGAGTTTTAACTTTATTTTTTAACGGTATGAAACTATGAGGAATACGAACTATATAGATTAAAAGTCTATACATGTAGAATAAATTTAAATTCAACTTTACAATTATTTTTTGTCACTTCAGGCTTTGGGATTCATATAATGCATTCCGAATCCCCATTAAATATTCCGGTTAAGCTAATTAATGCCAGTTACTGTTCTTCCTCAATGGTTCTTATTGCCATTCATATTGCCAATCAGATGCGTAATAAAACCTCAGTTGAATACTACAAATCGTAACGACAAATCTTACAGTGAGGGAGAGTTCTGTCGCCATCTTGGATTATTTTGCACTGCCTGAATTTAACACACGCTTTATTGTATCTAATTTTACAACTTTTGATTGATTGTATTTTAAGCATGTATTAATACCATTTTCAACAAATGTGCGTTTGTGATTATCAACTTATGAAATATAAAGTCATCAACATGTTACCTTCATTACTATCGTTCAATTTGACTGTGATTTAATCATGTATTAATAACATATACCGTATGTGTAAACAGGGATATCTTCTCGAATTTCGTTTCCACAAAAAATACCTCGATAGAACCCTCATTTTAACGTATGTATACGCAGTGATTAAACGATTGAACACGGTGCAACATGAGTTCAATACTACAAGTCATAACGACAAGTCGTATCGTGAGAACGGAGTTTACCCCTGTGGCCAGACGAAACGACTGAACACAGTGCAGCTATAGTTGAATACTAACACATTGTAACGACAAACCATACAGTGTGAGAAAGGGCCATAACGTTGTGACTGGACATCATCGCCACTGACAATAAGATTAAACAATGTGGGTCGGTCTTATATTTTATAAACCTAGGTCGGATTCTGTCTGTTGTTTTGTAGGTATCTTCTTTTCTTGGAATAACCTCTAATGAGGTCTTACTTGCGAGAATAACCCGGTATGAGGTTTTACTTTTGAAAGTAAGACCTGAACCTAAGGTTTTTTTGAAAGTAAGACCTGGAAATGCACTTAGAATAATTTTTCAGACTTACAACGCAATAGCCAACAAGCAGCAATTATTATCGAAAATTATACAAAGTTCAAAATTTCAAAGTTGAAATAGCCGGATTCGAACCTGGCACCCTTCGCTCTCTAAACTGGCGCCTTAGACCGCTCGGCTATGCAGACCGAGATGATGAGTGGAGTTGAATTACGCCATTTATAGTCATACCTTCTTTGCCTCGATATAACGCAACCGAGGGCGACATACCCTTTATAAAAACACGATTTGGGAATCAAAAATTATAAAATGTAAATTTTTACATTTGACGTTTATAAATAGGAAGAAAACATTCCTCCTTCGTCTTCTGCTTTTAAAATGGTCTAAGCGGAGGAATTAGGCCCTTTGAGCGTCCGAAATTATAACTCGTAAATTTTGATAGTTGACGGTTTATAAGCTGGAGAAAACACTCCTCCTCGGTCTTCTGCTCTGAGAATAACCTCAAGGTCGGGATAGCCCCTCGGGCTAACGCCCACGGGGCTTTATCCCTCCCTTCAGGTTATTCTCAGAGCAGAAGACCTCGGAGTCATGTTTTCTCCTTAACATCTGTACTTGGGTCATCCCGGTCCATCAGTCCCATATTAAAAATAAACATATATGTCTGTCTGTCTGTCTATATCATGTAAATTATACAGTAAGCGATCAACTTGGTCAAACATACATAATATATTTCCTCTTATACTCATTCAATGAAAGTGTTCTCATGTAGTCGATATACAAACTTTTATTCGAAAATTAATGAAATTTGACCATATTCCCCCCCCCCCCCCCCCCCCCCCCCCCCCCGTCTGTGCTTAAGCACTAGCATAGCACATGTGACAGTGTGTGAACGTTTAATCGTTATGATTTTATACATAAGGTATACCAAATCATCTATTTTATATTTATTCTGACTGAACGCTAATGCGTGACGTCACATAAGTTGTAAATATACCGGACGTGACGGTTATCTATTATACAATTATAGCATTACAATCATATACAATGCTTTCATAACTGTAATTGTATTGTTTATTGCCAAAATATGTATTTATAATATAACATATATGTAGACTTTCATGTCACCAGCCGACCATGTCAGATGTGTTCAACATCGTACTAATGCTGTTATTCTGCGTTTCACAGGCAATAAGCCGGGGCCGTGTTCAAGATAGGTTTCGAAGTAATCGCTCAATTAGCGATTACTTTTAAACCTCTCTTGAGCACTATTGCTCAATGTAGCGCTAGGTAGCAAGGCGAGCATACTTCGAGGAATTTGCACTGTGTCGTGCAAGAGAGAAGAAGCGCTCATTGAGCGCTACATTGAGCGATCAATGAGCGCTACGAAGCGCTTCATTTTGTTGAACCGCCGGCTAAGGTTTTGACTCTTGGCGATGTTCCCCGTCATCATTTATTGTCCACGGATATGTGTAAGCTAGACCTGAACCCGCGACATGTCAAATTTCATCAACATGCACCATTGACTTGAATGTCCAAGATACGTTTGAGAATGATTATTTAACGCATTGGTATGAGATGGATTATTGGCATTGTATGCCACTTAATTTTATTCACGTTACAATGAACGCCAGTTTACATGATATTTGGACTATTATAAACATGTAGGTGAACAAACTTTTGGTATGCAGCTGTATATCATAGCTGATCCAAATGCCCTGATTTTCCTATCAACATTAACCTCGTATCGGTATAAATAGCCCGCCAATGACAAATATCATGATAGTAGGATGTGCATGGGGAGCTGTAATCCAGAACCAGTGATCCCCTGCATAAGCATTATCTTTATCGCTATATTCGGATTATTTTGACATAAAATTTATCCTTTCGTTACCCATTCGAGTCTTACAGTAAGCCAATGATGTTTTCTCCCATTCAGACTTTATTTGTCAAAGTGTTTTGATGAAGATAAATATGATGAAATATGCTCAGAAATTTACAGAGTGTTTACATGTTTTTTTTAAAAAGAAAATGTCTGTAGGTGTATCACAAGCAATTATGTCGACGATGTTAAATTAAGGATATTCATTTCTAATGTTTATTATTATGTGACAAGGGTTTTGGATTAACAGTGTTTTTTTTCTTGAGAATGATCATGAAATGAAACGCGAATTTTTTTTATTATCTTTAAATCTTGGTTGATTTAAAAAATATTTTTAACTAAACTCAACCGCATGTGGTAAAAGAAAACTGTTAAAAAAAGTTACGATATGCAGTCAGCTCATTAAATTTTGACTTGTGTAAACTTGGAATTAAAAGTGATCCAAAATGTGTATGTGGTTATGTTGAAAATACTTATCTCTTCTTCTTTTAAAGGGGCAGTAGCACGTTTTTTGCAAATTATTATTTTTTCAAATTTCCCATTTATGATGATAGCTAGATAATGTCATATATATTTACTTTAGAGGGTAAAACATCTTAATACACAAACCAATTATCCGTAGTGGTAATAACGGTGTTGCTATAAAGAAAAAATTGCATGGCAGCCATTTTATTGTGAACACATTTTATTATTTCGAATGACAAAAACGATTCCCACGGCCTTACGGAACCATGTACACTCATTTGTTTAACTTGATTTACCGAAGAGAGAAGGGTGTTTTACTATTGGTGACATTATTTTTCGAATACATTTCATCAACTTATGTCGTGATTTATAACGTGCTACTGCCCCTTTAATGTCCAGTGTATCAAAATCAGAGGTAGAAACTCATTATATATATTAGATCATTAAAGCGC
Organism: Gibbula magus; assembly: GCA_936450465.1. NCBI lineage: Eukaryota > Metazoa > Mollusca > Gastropoda > Trochida > Trochidae > Gibbula > Gibbula magus. The sequence goes on along the minus strand of OW388298.1, from coordinate 29,682,429 downwards.
GTACTTAACTCAACAAATGTCTCAATAAATCTAGAGTGAGATACAGACCTGTCATTTTGTCAAAATGTGAAAATATTTCTATTAGTTCAAACTTATATTCACGGGATCAAACGATTTGTTTTATATGTATATTGTATGTATAAATCTTGACCGTCATTTCCTCTTCTCTGTTCAGTATCTGTCGTCTTTAACATGAATGTTATTATATTGTTTTACATTGCACATACCAAGGAGAGGGTGTTCTAAGTTGGACAACTTGTACGCAATCCGATTCCTTGTGAATAAAATATGCACAGGGGTTCGAATAACAATATTTTTCAAAATTCAAAATCTAGATTTTTGCTTTCGTATACTGTTTATATACGATATTGTGAGCTCATATTCCAAACCTGAGCGAAATCGGTTAAGTAAGGTTTGAGATAATTATCCCCGCTATTGATATAAAGACACTTTATATCAATAGCGGGGATATTTATCTCAAATCTTTATTTCTTAACCGATTTCGCTCAGATTTTGAATTTTGAAAAATATTGTCAAAACAGTGATTCTAACCCCTGTGAAAATATGTATAAGCCAAGAAACGTCACCACATTTTCAAACATGATTATACAATTCAAACTCGACTTCATTCGGCAGCAGTATCTTAGTTTTGACTTTTGAACATTTGGTATAGTTTCTTATCTCGATAGTTTATATAATTGCCAAAGTTATAACATCCTATTTACCCCATGCGCAATCTGATTTTGTTTCTTAATTTAAAGAAAGAGAAGGCCCGGGATCCTGTATAGGCTACTTCAGGTCAAATGAATGTCAAGGTCGTGAATGGCTGACAAGTGCACTACATTGGCGATGATTTGAGAAATAATGCCGTAGTACAGTCGGAGAAATGATATGTAAGTGTTGTAAAATGTTATACATCTGTAGTTTCTCTCTGCGGTTCGAACCAGCCGATTCAAAGGTGCTGCCAACATTGCTAGAACTAATAAACGATTTTAAAAGGTGAGTTTTCGCTGATTTCCGTGAGCTGGGAAATTGGCTTTACAGGTAGCGATATACGGACTGTTTTGTCGCATACCTTTTGAAATAATGACCCGATTGTGACCATATATAGCCGATTTGGAGGGAAATCATTTAGCTTTACGTATCGTAGTCACCGACTGTGCCATAAACATTGTTTTTGATGCGAATTATGACTTTGAATGAGCATGGGGTGTTTTCGTCGTTACACCCTTTCCTTTTATATAGTAATAGGGTAGGGTCTATATAGGTATATGTCTTTCAAACGCTCCTGCAGTACATGGCGATCATTGAGCGTCCTCTAGATCTGCGACCGTTTTGAGCGTGTACAAAAAAAGGTTTGCTTCCTCTGCGCCCTTGCGCATGTCTCACCATCCTGTGTTCGACCTCCCCCATCCTGGAAACCATGTGTACTTTGTTTCGCTCGCTTCACTTTGTAACTAACCCCTGGATTCCTAAGGCAAAAGGCTCGATGCGCTGGGTTCACACAAAAATGGAAAGTCCCTTTTGCTAATTATAGCACACCAATGGCGCACGCCGTCTTTCTAAATTCCTTGGCGTAACCAATTAAGGAGGTAAATTATGATTTAAACAATGAACTTGAAGCGAGTGTCAGTGTCGTACATGCTTGACGAAACAGTCCAACTTCGTCTTAATTGCCTGAAATTGTATTTTATACTTCTGGCATTGAAAGAGCGACATTTGTTCATATAAGTTCTACTAACTCCTGCCCATACTGTCCAATTGTTCTAAAAAGATCTAACGAGCGCTTTCCAGCGGTATTTCCAAGTATTTTTTGTCATGTACTTACAATGGCAAACATTTTTAAATAATTCGCATACATTAATAATACATCATCAAACATAAATTTAACGTAATAGCATGATATACTTTGGACAACATAATGTGTTGTTATAGATTGTGAACAAATGTATGATACATATATGCAATGAACAGAAAAGGTGAAATAATGCAATAATGTACTGAAAATGAAGCCTCGGTGTCATAACGAACGGCAGTCATTGTTATCCACGTCAACTCAAAGGGGAGGGACGTGTATAAAAGGAAAGCGCTGATTGGATCTATAGAAAAGCCATAGAAGTTTCTGTGATTGGTAGTTATATATAACGCGCGTCGAGCCTTTTGCCATCTAGGAATCCAGGGGTTAGTTTCAAAGCAAGTACCCCTGGTTTCCAGGATGACCTCCGCCCGACCTTAGCATCCATTTTGCTCTATTGAGCGTCCAGCGGCGATCTGTTACAGATTTTTTTTTATCCCCCCACAGTTGAAAACTATGTATCTACTTCAATGGACCGATCCCAACGTAGTGTTTTGAGTAAAAGATATGGTACTTAGAAATTGAAGTTGGAAACCTAAAGTGCGACTTAATCAAAGAATTTGTAAATTTTGTGATTGTAATGATATCGAGGACGAAGTCGACTTTTTGACAAGTTGCAGTTTATATTCTGATATAAGGTACGATTTTTGGAATTATTTGTCGAGTAGGGACCCTCTTTTTGTCCAGCTCTCGCCGGTTGACGAATTTGTATGTTTAATGTTAAACGACGATGTTTGTGTATCTCTTGCTGCTACACTATATAGAATGTTTAATAGACGTAAAATGTGCAAAAGTGAAATGTAGCTGTTTTTATCCTACCATATTTTAAATGTTTTATGAATCTCGTGTCTCATAAGCCTTCAAGGCTGGATGTTGTTTTTTAACTGATTTTGTAAATGTTTGATCTGTTTTAATAACACCATGTGACACGTTAATAAAGTTTGTGTCTTCTTCTTATTCTTCTTGTTCTTGTTCTTGTTCTTGTTCTTCTTGTTCATCTGTTATGTATTTCGGTCGCAGAAAGGTTGCACAATGGTATTTATGGCTGTGTAAAGGCCCCTTAAGTAAAATGTTTCAAATGGATTGTGTTATAATCATATTAGCGAAATTCATGTGTAAAGGTATTCCGCCTCTAACTCTATTTTCACAAAAAATACCTCGATACACCCCCCCCCCCTAATAACTATTAAAACATGATTAAGAGGGTGTTATGCTTTGACGTTTTAATCCTCACACATATTGTCACAATGAAATTAGGGATTGACCTGCCAATTCATTTACGGATTGTCCATTCGGCAATTGAAAATGATAACAAACACATTTATCAAGTAAATTGGGTATTAAACAGTCAGACAGTTGACATTTACCTAGCCACGTTGACACTAAGTATTCTTAACCATACCATTTAATTTGATAGACTATTTCGATGAAATTAATAATACTTTAAAGGCACTGTAGCAGGTTTTTTGCATATTATGTTTTCTGACATTTACCATTTCTTAATACAATTTACTATATGACGGTGAAAAACTGGGATTAATCAGTGAAATAAACTGTCTTTATTATATAACTAGCAATGAAATATGTGATTATACGATGAAAATATAATCCATATTTTCACATAAGCAGTAGAAAGTCATATTTTCACTGCAGTGAAAATATGACCCCTTTCGGACGTAATTACATGGATAACATCATATAATAAATAGAATATCCGTCAATTCTTGACAAATACCATGTTTATCTCATCTCGTGAGGTAGAAAAGTTATATATTTTCACTCGTGGCTTTCTACCTCACTCGATGAGATAAACATGGTATTAGCCAAGAAAAGACAGATATTCACTTATTTAATGTAACGTTTGAGGATAAAAAAAATCATAACATCACCTTATTGAGTTTCCTCACCATTGTTTTGTTTGCTATATAAATGTACCATATTTTGTTATTTCCTTACATTCCACCTGATGAAGGAGTGAGTATGTACTCCGAAACGTCGTGTATTTTCACATTACAGAAGTTGTTATCCAGAAAATCTTCATGTTCTTATGCATAATGATGTTTACTCGATTTTGATTGGAAACTAGTAATTATGATATATTTTGCGATTGGGAATGAATATGCAAGCTGAGTGAATTTATTTGTACTGTAAACTGCACATATGGTGTGTTGGAACGTATTAAAGCCAAATAAAATTTTATGAAACAAAATGAATGTACCTTTAACCAAGTGTATACAAGTAGAGCGAAGCGTATACGTTTTACCTTGAAATAGGATGGGCTAGAAATGGGAAGTCCTGAGTGGCTGCATTAAGATCTAGTTGTGCAATCAACGACGCTTTCGTAATGACCAATGACATGTCAGTATGCCAGGAACATAAATAAACATTTTCTCGTTTCATGTGTTATTTACATCAGACATATCCGAAGCCTAGGACATATACTAATAAGCAAGGCCGTGTATAATCAAAGGCTAAAATCTTTGAAACAACTCGCTCGATGTAAAAAGGATGAAGTCGATGAATGTGATTTCATTGGATAAGAAGCAGGGCTATTATATGTTGTATCCTTTTTGCCGCTAGGAGATTTTGTTAGAATCGAGAAATTTATGCATAGTAGAACAGAGGTTACGGTCGAAAACCTGAAGGGAGTAAACTCTGTGGGGTTAGAATGGTCTGTCCATGATTAGAATAGGATACCGTCAAGAATACACAAACCAATATGTTTTATGATATTTAATGGACTTCAACAATATATGATACAACCGATCCAAGTAATGAATATAACATGAGGCTTCAACAACTATATTTACATAACTTTTTTTGGACATACATGATTGAAGAAAGCGGCGTACATGTCGACCACATTTGACGACTGGCGCAAAACTAAACAGGTTTATTCAGTATTTTCCAAAGTCGTCGTGATCTTTTGGACTCTTTATACCATGCTTCAATTGTTCATTTCCGAAGTTACAATGTTACAAAGTTAACAGTGTTAGTTAAATTAAGTTGACGCTGACTAAGCGCCGTAGGACGGTAAGTGCGCCGGGTTTTGCAATCAAGTACGACCTTGTCCGGGTGTAATGAGACAGATGTTTGAGAGACGCCAGACCCTAAATATACATATTAATATATAAGCCTATCTATTAATATAACATAAAAAGAAGGTGATACACAGTCGACCATCTTGGATTCTCCCATAACCGGAAACGGAAACTTGGTTCAGTCTACGAGCTTTACAATACGCAAGTGAGTCAGAGAACCAGTTTTACCATTTCCGGAAATAATTCATCCTCGATAATCCAGCGCTATTGTTCCGATAAATCTACACACAAGCGCTGGAAAACAGTAAGGGTATTTATCCCTAACCTAGTTACCTCCTCTTGGGTCCATGTTATCCAATCAGAAACGAAACGCAGACACTATCTGCGTAAACAACTCGACCAATCAAAACGCATCACTACCGTTGTTTATAGAAACAAACATAGCGGCGGCCGACTCACTCGATTACGATAAAGTTTGTAACACATTCAGCGTAGAAAACCTGACAGAAACTCAAAATTAAGAAAGTTTTAAGAAGTCTGTACGAGAAGAAGGGTGTATTCATGTCCATCAAAACGGGTGGAGGTAAATGATTAAAATCCCTGTACTGCGAAAGCCAAGATCCTGACACGAGAGTGCTTGTTATTTCACCCTTGATTTCAAGTGATCTCATTGGTTGTTAGAAAGCAAGCGTTTCGCTGAGTCATTGCGAAGGGAGGTAACTAGGTTAAGGATAAATACCCTTACTGTTTTCCAGCGCTTGTGTGTAGATTTATCGGAACAATAGCGCTGGATTATCGAGGATGGAAATAATTGCGAATCTAAGATGGCTGACCATGTATCACCTTGTTTATATGTTATATGGACAGGTGTGTATAATTATATCTATGTTTAGAGTCTAGCGCCTGTGGTTTTAACTGCATCATCAATAATCAATAGTATCGATAACGTGGCCTTGATAGAGAATGGTGAAGGCTGGTCAATGCGCTGCACGTAGAGGAGAAGAACGTACACGTGCGGCGGTAGGCGTCCCACTCGTAACTAGAGTAACACTTCCTTAGATACAGGTTTCCATGGTAACAGACTGCAATGTAATTGCATCCCTGGCAGGCAGGATACTTCCCGTCACGTATCCCGTAACAGGACTGTAAACATCCGGTCTTGAAGCCGGGCCTTCTTTGAAAACCAAATCCTGTAAGTAGAAAAATATATATACAATATTAAGTAATATTTCCTCGAATTACCCGTCCTTGGCCGGCGTGAGCCAATCAAACTGCTACCCAGCTTGGACCTGCGAGCCAATGACAGATAGACAGCGGAAGATTTTATTTTTGTCTCACTTGTTTTACAACAACCAATCGCCCAGCGATTGATGAGAGACACTTTCACATATAAATTAAAATACATGTATATATCCTTAAAAATGCATTAAAATACAGTTGAAAGAGATACTAAGAATATGTAAAATGGAATAAAAAGAATGTAAACGGCAGGTAAAATATAGCTATAAACATATTTACATAGCACATAGTGATTTATATAAAATATTTCTACGTTGAGTTAAAATTTGGTGGCAGGCTCTGGCTGAGTCAAAGGTCAAATTGGGGTTACTTATTAAGGTATACAACTTGGTTTCGGGTGACTTTGAGATAAAAACCTGTAATTTCCGTTGGCACACGTCCAAGAGTTCCTTTCTTATATTATCATATACAGGGCACATAAGCATAACATCTTTTAACATCTTCAATGCTTCGGAGACAGTTGAAACAATATCTTTCATTGAAATGCACATTTTCATAGCGTCCAATTGATATCACTTCGTTGCGAAGTGCGCGCCTCCCGGGCGCAGTCATTTTGTCAACCATCCGTCATCGGTTATCTCCCTTGATCATTTCCGTCTTATCCTATCGAGCATTTTCATTGGTTTCTGATTTCGTCACGCCGACCAAGGGCGGGTAATTTGAGTTCATATTTCTCTAATGGAGTGTCCCAGGGGTGATATAGTGGAGTGTAACGGAGGATACATAAAACCCTGGGTAACCGAGGATGCATTATACATGTGCAGAAACCGAAACTACACGCCCCATGTACATGCACAGTAGTTATAAGACCTATACTAAATCATCAACCAAAATTTGTCTTTTTGTTTGTTCGAAAATTACGTTTGACTACATGTAATTGACGCGCGCGGCACGCTGTGAATTGTCCTGTTTTCGATCGGAAATCGATACTTTTACCTTTATTTCGCCGGTATACTGAGTCGACTATCATCAAAACGGCAATTTTCGGCAAAAGTCTTCTTGATAAAATAACACAATTTGGCACATGTGACCCCAAACAACACAATCTACCGAGCGTCGACATCTGAGTATCCTTTCACAAGACATTAAAGGGACAGTAGCACGTTTTTGAACATTATTTTTCTTCAAATTTCCTATTTATAATGATAGTTTATGTCATTTATATTTACTTGAGAGGGTAAAATATCTTATTGCACACACCAATTACCCGTAGTGGTAACAACGGTTTTGCGTATAAAGCAATAATTGCATGGCGGCCATTTTATTGTGAACACACCTTATTATTATCTTGAATGACAAAAACGATTCTTTGGCTTTAAAGAACTATGTACACTCATTTTTTAACTTGATTTTTCGAAGAAAAAGGGTGTTTTACTATTGGTGACATTATTTTTCAAATACATTTCATCGACTTATTTGAGCCAAAAAACTTGCTACTGACCCTTTAAAATGATCGTCAATCACTAAGATAACCTTAGTTTAAAGTTAACGAATGGACGTTCAGGTGAAGGTTACTGGCTGGCGGCCAATTATCGAGGCATACCAATTAGCTACAGCGCTTGCGCAGACAACTTTATCCTATGGTTCCCTATTATTTCACACATTAAGATATCACCAAACTGATAACCAACAAAAATTCAATTCAACTTAAGTATTTATCTATGTAGCTATGTGTTGGCGATAATTGGTATGCGGCGATAATTGGTCGCCAGCCAGTAGCAACGGTACGCGCATGCTTGATTGCGACCTCCTCCTGGAGTCACAACTCGCGCGAGTGAGTCGATATCTGTCGCGACCGACGCAACAGTGTCCTGCTGGGAAGGTGGCCTGACTTTATCACCTTGGATAAACGTGTAGGTGAACAAACTTTCGGTACGCAGCTGTAAAGAGAAACATCACTAGTTATATACCTCAATGCCCATTTAACCGTCTTTGAGTTCAGTTGTTTTTTTCCCGGGAAAACTTCTATACTACCCTTATTGAGAAGGCCTTACTGAATAATACCCCGCTGGGAGGGCCTTGAAGAGAATAATAACCTTCCAAGAGGGTATTATCAAGTATAGGCCCTCCAAGTAGAATTCCTTGCACCCAAAAAGTCCCATTTAGTAAGGTAATCAATCCACAAAATTACCAAGTTTAAAATTTTCATAGCAGACAATGCGGGATTCGAACTCGCAACCCTTCGCTTTGTAGCCCAAGGCTCTACCACTTGACCATTGGTGACTGAGAAGGGTTAATGGTCTGCTGTCGGAGAACTTCCATGATATTTTATGTTCGCTTTATTTTAATTGAACCACTTGCAGTTAAACATTTAGACAACTGCACTCACGTAAGTTGTTTGTTTTGGTATTTTTTCGGTATATATAATAGCTAACACCCTCATCCTCAGGCGTTTTAGTAAAGAGAGGCCCTTGCCGACGGGGAGACCCTCGGGCGCTAAGGGGTCCTCTTGTCTACCCTAGGACAAAGGCCTCTCTTTGCTAAAACGCCCTCGCATTCAGGTGTTATCCATTACATGTATTATAACCACGAAATTCTCGTGCAGCTTGTGCCTGATGTTTTTTTTTAACTTACCCGGTCCAAAGAAGAATCGCCTGAATATTTTGTTGGCAGTCGTCGTTTGAGGTGGTGTGGTTGTTGGCGCCATTGTTGTTGTCGTTGGCGCCATTGTTGTTGTCGTTGGCGCCATTGTTGTTGTCGTTGTCGAAGGCGTTGTGGTTCTGGTTGTTGTTGGCGTTGTTGTCGTTGTAGTGGTTGTTGTTGTAGTGGTTGTTGTTGTAGTAGTTGTTGTTGTAGTTGTTGTTGATGTTGAGGAACTTCTACACACCAGAGGAGTTGTTGTTGTTGTAGTCGTGGTTGTGCTGGTCGCTTTTAAACATAAGACACTGACGGCGTTAATGGTTAACCAAAATTGAAATAATAGTTTCTTTCTCTGGAAGGTAAATTATATTTTTCCTACTTCATGATTAGCGAATGTATACCTACAAAAATGCGTAAACCGTATTTCCTCTAATAGGGGCCCGGGCCCTTATTAACATTTTAGAACGCCCAACCCCCGGCGCTTATTGGAGGCCCGGCCCTTATTTTATTTTAAGGTTTGACCAATATACGTGATAACCTCTGAAAACTGACTAAAATTTCAGAGAATAACACAAACTCCTCGCCATTTGATGTAAACCGGATTTAGTGAGGTAGTTTAACCCTCTTCGTACCTGGGAACATTTAAATAGAAATGTATCTGGTAGGGACTAATCATTGAAGCGATATAAACCGGGCCCCTAGCTATTAGAGGCTGCGGTCTCGGTCAGGTCAGACCACCTCGGGAGTCAGGTCTCCGAGTCCTTGTATTTCACATATAGACCTCACCATGAGTAATTAAGTGTATATTGTTCGCTAGTTCCAGCCGATGCTCGCATAATGCATAACCACATGGCGTTGCGGGCTTTCTCCGCCGCGATATAAGTAAAATACTCTTGAAAGCGGCGTTAAATCCCAACTCACCTCACTCACTTAGCTGTACGGATGTTTCTACTCAATATGTGGCGATCAAAAATATTTAGATCAATAGTTTTTTTTAATATAAAAGGTTATACCGTGTTGTAGACACTACTATAGGTCAGTCGATCTAAATTTATTTAGATTAAATATTTGGCAACTTCATCACTTTAGAAGCTGTCCACTTCGACATTTTAATTATCGATTACAGGTTAATGAAAGCGAGTTGTAATACTTTTATTACATTAATAGAAATCTGAAAGGGTACACAGTCTGATTAAAATCGACCTTGTTCCGAGGAATAACATTTGCAAAATAATATATCTACCGGGATACGAACAGGTTCTGTAGATTCCTCGCCACAGACGGTTTGGCGTGGAACCTACGACTGATATGAGTTCGTATCCCGGTAGATGCACTATAATGCAATTTTTATTCCACGGAAAACCGTCGATTTTAATCAGACTGAAAGGGTACACAAGGCATAATAAGTCTTAGCCTGTCTAAAATAGTGTCAAAAGGTGTGATACAGTGCCTTTAAGAAAATAATATTACGTACTTTCTGCGTGTAGACATGGAACCACCGTCAGCCAAAGAATGAGACAGTACCAAAGGGGATCCATTTTCCTGAGAAATAAAGCTTAATCAGTTTGATTAAAAATCGTTATCGACCTTGGTCCGAGAAATCAAATTTGCAAAATACTACATCTACCGGGATACGAATAGGTTATGTAGATTTCTCTCCAGGAAACTTCCGAACGATACGAGTTCGTATCCCGGGAGATGCAATTTTGCAACTTTCTTTCTCGCAAAACGGTCGATTTTAATCAGACTGGACACAAAATTAAAATTTGGGAAGCATTGGACAGCAGCTGTTTGGTAATAACCAGAATATGAAACATACTTCTGTGAATACAGTTTTTAAAAAACTAAAAGTAACTCTTTAGAGAAAACTACCTTCAATAGTACAAATTCGTGTACTATTTCAGGCGAAGTCCCTTGCGGGGTTCGAACCCACACCCTCAGTAAATCAACTATCGCCAGCACTGACCACACCAACAGCTTACCACAAGATCCCCTTTCCAAAATGTAACAATGTTAGTTTCATTCATTATCTAACTGCATGTATTTGTAAAATTAAAATTAAAGGTTTGTCGTTTGTAATAAGGATATTAAACACTAAGTGTTTTATGATGTTATATTTTGCTTTCATAGATGTCAAAAAATCAAATGTGCTGATAAACGTCCAAATCATCTCACATATGTGGGAAATACTCTTTGCTGGTTGTATCTATTTCTGTACATATCTTATGTATATATAATAGGTTTTTTGGCCTCTTACTGTATTTTATGTGCTACGTTTAACTTTATATTTTACTGTTCTATTGTGTATTGTGTATATATTATACACATTAGTTTCTCATAACCCAAACGGGTGGCTCACTTGTAACCTGCTTTTTATCTTTATATGTATCTGATGTTTTTGTATTTTACATGTGAGGTGAGACTTAAATAAATAATCTGTCTGTCTGTCTGTCTGTCTGTCTGTGATAAAATGTCAGAATACTAGAATACGTGATAAAAAGTGTAAAAGTTCAAATAATAAAAGTACACTTTGTGGGTTGTGCTTACAATGTAAAACTTAATGGGAAGTTTCTTTTGAATGTCAGTATACATGAAGGATGGGAATCGTTTTTGTAATTAGAAATAATAAATTTTGCAAAAAACGTGCTACAGCCCCTTTAACAATGTGAACAACTTACCGCAACGTGAAAGTAAATGGGAGTTTTCTTTTCAATGTCGGTATTCATTAAGGATTATGGAAAAATACACGGGATGTGATAAAACAAATTAAAAGTTAATGGGAAATTTCTTTTGAATGTCAGTATACATGAATGATATGTGGTAAATACACTAAACGAGCGTACATGGTTGGCTTAAGTCATGGCAATCGTTTTTGTAATTCGAAATAATAAATTGTGTTCACAATAAAATGGCCGCCATGGAAATTTGCTTTATACGCTACATCGTTATTACCACTACGGATAATTGGTTTGAGTAATAATATGTTTTACCCTCTAAAGTTGATTTAATTGACATAAACTGTCATTATAAATGGGAATTTGAAAAAATAAATTTGGCAAAAAATCGTTTAACAATGTGAACGAATGGAGAAACAACTTACCGCAACCTCTCTTCTGAACGACTCCAACTGAACTATCAGTGGTCTGATGGTAGATGTATACAATTAACAGTGACTAATCGAGGTAATGCCCCTATAAACCATTGTTAACAAATTCACAACGTAGAATAACATTAAACAAAAACGTTATCATCAAGTTTGAGCTGGCAAAATGATACACCCTGGACCCACTACGTTCTTTAGGCTCATTAAGCAGTACATAATGGGATAGTAACGCTTCACAAAAACAAGTGATTTAGTACAATAGGTGATCACTGTCAAACTGACAGCCCATCTGGACTGTTTGGACAATATTCAGTTGTAATTAAAGGCAATGTTCAGTGTATCAACTAGCGTCAATTAAAAAGGCTACCAAAGTTTTAACAGATTCCAAAGCAAATACTGCTGCCAGATAATTTTGAATTTCTTGAATAAACATATGCTTTGTTTTCATATGCATTAGTCTCTTCAACGTAACGCATTCCATCTTTCAAAGTTTAAAAATTTAAAATGTAAAAATCATTTTTTAAATATTTATCATAATATTTTTTTTTTACATTTTGAATTGTTTAACATTTTTTTTTTAATTTCAAAATTTTAATAGGTCAATATTTCAGTTACAAAACTTCTATAATTCATGTTTAAACTACCAATATCTAGAAATTTCAATGTTTATTTTCAAAATTCCCCCACTCACTTTTCGGCATGGCTTCCAAAGTATCAAGCGTTTTGCTTTCTATTGATTCTTTATTGAAGATTCTGAGGAACCAAAGTAAGAAATCGGAACTAATAAAAGCGCCTGAAAATCTCCAGACTAAAGCCTTGTTAATACGGCGAATTTTGCACATATGAAATATTGCTTATGGTAGTTATATACACATGTGAGTAAAAGTAAATTTACTTTGCGTTCATGCGTGTTTAATTACTGCCTAAGCAAATGGGCTTCCAACTCTTTTAATAGAGAATTCCTAAAACATGCCAATTGATATTAAATTTATATTTATTAGATGTATACTAAACACACGACATTAATTTATATCTGTCAACATTGGTTTGACGATATCGCCCTAATTATAATGAAAATCGGATAGTCAAATGGATTTCGAAGGTCATCGCGTGCAAGAAGGAGAGAAAACTATTTAGAGAATTTGAAATACAATATTAAGAGTTTCTAAAGTGCTCTAATATATTTGCTCAACCTGTGTGAAGTCACTATGTCTGTATATAACGAACCTTTACTAGAATAGTGAAAATATCATATTTACTCACGGTAGTAAACATTTGCACCTGTCCCTGACAAGGTGCAAAATTGCTTACGGTAGTGAAAATTTGCTCACGGTAGTGAAATATACATATGTGCAAATGCGTTCATACGGCGAATTTTGAGCAAATTTGCATATGTGTGATGATATGATTTACTCATATGCGAACGCTCGCCGTATAAACAGGGCTTAAGTAATTGAGAAGTCACTATTTCAAAATGGTTTGTGAACAGAATGTTTGGCATTTACGAACATTTATAAAAGCATGGAAATCAAGTGAATCAAATAAGATATTGCCATATTGTATCGTCATTGACTTTCATTCATCGATGCATTATTGACAGTACATGGAAAACAGTACTTGATCTCCTGTGTCGCCTGGTTAACACAACCGAGAGACGAAACGTTGTTCAAATTTATTTCCAATAAGATGAAATATATATTCCACTTGACATCAACATTATTTTCAATATATGTAACGTAAGTCTGGCCCGTCATGTCTGTAGATTGTCGTTGGTCTAAAATAGTGTACCTCTCCTCTCCACACCACCGAGCCAGTATTACCCATGGCAACACCATTGTTCCCCACCACAGAGCCAGTGCTGCCCATGACAACACCATTGTTCCCCACCACAGAGCCAGTGCTGCCCATGACAACACCCTTGTTCCCCACCACAGAGCAAGTGTTGCCCATGACAAAACCATTGTTCCTCTCCACAGAGCCAGTGTTGCCCATGACAACACCATTGTTTCCCACCACAGAGCCAGTGTTTCCCATGACAACACCATTGTTCCCCACCACAGAGCCAGTGTTGCCCATGACAACACCATTGTTCCCCACCACAGAGCCAGTGCTGCCCATGACAACACCATTGTTCCCCACCACAGAGCAAGTGTTGCCCATGACAAAACCATTGTTCCTCTCCACAGAGCCAGTGTTGCCCATGACAACACCATTGTTCCCCACCACCGAGCCATTGTTGCCCATGACAACACCATTGTTTCCCACCACAGAGCCAGTGTTTCCCATGACAACACCATTGTTCCCCACCACAGAGCCAGTGTTGCCCATGACAACACCATTGTTCCCCACCACAGAGCCAGTGCTGCCCATGACAACACCATTGTTCCCCACCACAGAGCAAGTGTTGCCCATGACAAAACCATTGTTCCTCTCCACAGAGCCAGTGTTGCCCATGACAACACCATTGTTCCCCACCACCGAGCCATTGTTGCCCATGACAACACCATTGTTTCCCACCACAGAGCCAGTGTTTCCCATGACAACACCATTGTTCCCCACCACAGAGCAAGTGTTGCCCATGACAAAACCATTGTTCCTCTCCACAGAGCCAGTGTTGCCCATGACAACACCATTGTTCCCCACCACCGAGCCATTGTTGCCCATGACAACACCATTGTTTCCCACCACAGAGCCAGTGTTTCCCATGACAACACCATTGTTCCCCACCACAGAGCCAGTGTTGCCCATGACAACACCATTGTTCCCCACCACAGAGCCAGTGTTGCCCATGACAACACCATTGTTCCCCACCACAGAGCCAGTGTTGCCCATGACAACACCATTGTTCCTCTCCACAGAGCCAGTGTTGCCCATGACAACACCATTGTTCCTCTCCACAGAGCCAGTGTTGCCCATGACAACACCATTGTTCCTCTCCACAGAGCAAGTGTTGCCCATGACAAAACCATTGTTCCTCTCCACAGAGCCAGTGTTGCCCATGACAACACCATTGTTCCCCACCACCGAGCCATTGTTGCCCATGACAACACCATTGTTTCCCACCACAGAGCCAGTGTTTCCCATGACAACACCATTGTTCCCCACCACAGAGCCAGTGTTGCCCATGACAACACCATTGTTCCCCACCACAGAGCAAGTGTTGCCCATGACAACACCATTGTTCCCCACCACAGAGCCAGTGTTTCCCATGACAACACCATTGTTCCCCACCACAGAGCCAGTGTTTCCCATGACAACACCATTGTTCCCCACCACAGAGCCAGTGTTGCCCATGACAACACCATTGTTCCCCACCACAGAGCCAGTGTTTCCCATGACAAAACCATTGTTACCAACCACAGAGCCAGTGCTGCCCATGACAACACCATTGTTCCCCACCACAGAGCCAGTGTTGCCCATGACAACACCATTGTTCCTCTCCACAGAGCCAGTGTTGCCCATGACAACACCATTGTTCCCCACCACCGAGCCATTGTTGCCCATGACAACACCATTGTTTCCCACCACAGAGCCAGTGTTTCCCATGACAACACCATTGTTCCCCACCACAGAGCAAGTGTTGCCCATGACAACACCATTGTTCCCCACCACCGAGCCATTGTTGCCCATGACAACACCATTGTTCCCCACCACCGAGCCATTGTTGCCCATGACAACACCATTGTTACCCACCACAGAGCTAGTGTTGCCCATGACAACACCATTGTTCCCCACCACCGAGCCATTGTTGCCCATGACAACACCATTGTTCCCCACCACCGAGCCATTGTTGCCCATGACAACACCATTGTTACCCACCACAGAGCCAGTGTTGCCCATGACAACACCATTGTTCCCCACCACAGAGCCAGTGTTGCCCATGACAACACCATTATTCCCCACCACAGAGCCAGTGTTTCCCATGACAACACCCTTGTTCCCCACCACAGAGCCAGTGTTGCCCATGACAACACCATTGTTCCCCACCACAGAGCCAGTGTTCACACGGTGATCGAAAACGGTCGATTGCAACCAGCCAGGACCATTAAAGGGGCAGTAGCACGTTTTCTCGTTGAAAAAAGTCGATGAATATGAAAAATAATGCCACCAATAGTAAACTTCTCTCTTAGGAAAATCAAGTTACAAATGAGTGTACATGATTCCGTAAAGCCATCGTTTCTTGTCATTCAAAATGATAAAATGTGTTCACAATAAAATGGCCGCCATGCAATTTTTGCTTTGTACGCAACATCGTTATTATCACTACGGATAATTGGTTTGTATAATAAGATAGTTTACCCTCTAAAGTAAGTATAAATGACATGAACTTTCATTTTAAATGGGAAATTTGAAAATATAAAATTTGCAAAAAACGTGCTACTGCCCCTTTAACTGTCACGCCAGCACATAGGTTTTGAGGAAAAATATGACTTGATCTTCTTTGAGGAAATGTTTTATACAATAAAATTATTATCTTATACACAACACAACAATATTAATGACATATTACTTTTATTCAAAAACATTGCCATTTAAAATAAATATAAATTATAAACAATGGTGTAGACATAAATGTAAATTATATGCAGTTTTGACCATCCTGCAATGAAATCTTTGTAGGTTCTGTGTGGTCAGTACTATATCAGTACTATATCAGTACTATATCAGTATATTTTTATTGCAAGTAGTGTATGGTGCATTACATCTCCATCATTACGAATATCAATGGGTCATTTGACAATTCGCGTTGTATCAAATGCTTTTATAAGACATTCTTCATCACAAGTACACTCACATCTTAGAATATTCATTAAAAATATAGTCATTCAAATATATGAAAAACATAAGTAAACAATCCCATTAAAAGTTAAAAAACAATAAAAATGCAAATATCGTAAAACGGAAACAGATTCGTCAGGCAATTAATAAAATCTATACAGAAATTGAATGAATCACTGTCAAACGTGAGTGACACAAATGGTCGCTGAAACGACAAATATTCCCTACCCATCTGGATACCAGAAACTGTGTGTAAGATGTTGACAGACGCTAAACATCATGAACATGAACAAGGTCATGGAATAATAAAGTCACACGATCGTTTTAATGTGTGATTATTAAATTAAAACCACTATTTGACCAAGCGAATTTTCAAGGCAGGCGATTATTCGAGGCAGGACATTGATAAGTTAAGGATTTACGGTATTTTATAAGTACACTGAACTTCAGTTTAATTGAGTGAAGCGCTCGTATCAATATGCCACAAGGTTCACTGTTGGTTGACCACAATTTGTGAAGTTCAGCAACAATGGGAGCGTCTCGCTGGATAGATGGGTAACCCGCTGGATAAAATGAGAGATTGAAATGTGATTCTCTGCCTCATACAGAGATAAGAGTTGAGAGACTTACGGTGTCACCCAAGGTAAATGATGATATTGCAATGATTATACAATTATAAGACAATATACAAATAATGACAAGAAAAACAAGACTTCCTAATGGCATATTTCAATAGAAATATATGATATTGAAAAATATAAATACCAAAATACCAG
This sequence comes from Gibbula magus, assembly GCA_936450465.1. Taxonomy (NCBI): domain Eukaryota; kingdom Metazoa; phylum Mollusca; class Gastropoda; order Trochida; family Trochidae; genus Gibbula; species Gibbula magus. The sequence continues at coordinate 29,664,996 of OW388298.1, read as the reverse complement.
TGTTTTAATCTGAGCTGTAAGTTGCATCCATTGTGTTTGAAGATATATCGGTCCAACACATGCCAACATAACATATGTGCTGATTTCAGCTAAAATAATTTAACTCAACTTGTATATTCATTCCCAATCGCCAAATATATAATAATTATTAATGTCCAATGAAAATTGGGCAACATCATTATCCATATGCAGAAACCGAAACTACACATCCCAATTGCATACACAATAGTATCAATCAATCAATCTTTATTTCAGTACTGAAAAGGCCACAGGCCTGTAGTACATTTACAGTTCATATGAGTAGTAAGTCATAACAGGTTCTTATTTATTACAATCTGTTTTCTTGAATCCATTGCGAAATATATGTTCATTACAATAGTGATATGACCTATTAAACATTATCAACCCAAATTTATCCCTGTTGTAAATAAAATACGTTTGGATAATTGACGCGCGTCAATCGCGAAACATTGTCCGGTTTCCGACCAAAGAACACCGCCTTTACTTTTATATCGCCACGAAACTGAGTCGACCATCATCAAAATGTTAATTTTTGGTAACAGTTAGTACCCCCAATAAAAGAACACCATTTACAACATTTGCCATGTCTGACCCCAACAACAACCTGGTTCCCGAGCATCGTTCCGCTTGCGCTATGAACGGTGAGCGCAAGCGGAACGAGGCCCTGGAACCAGGTTGCTCAAAAAACACAATGGATGCACCTTAAGTTTGATTGTCGCCTTCAATTCATGAATATCCCAAGTCTAACACTCGTTATTTCTCACGTGAAAGTTAAGGACGGTGTTGGTCAATGTTATCAAGACATTCTCCAGGTTGTTTTCAATATTGAGAACGGAAGGGTTTTGTCGTTCAATGACGTCATCAAGGGGAGGTAACTCTGCCCCTTCATTCCCTAAAATGTCCGTTATGGCACACATAAGTCTTGCCACCTTGCTTTTCACGTAACATATATTATCCATGACACATGCATATGAGCTGAACGGTCCACCGCTGATTATGTCGTTCAAGTATTTGAAGACCTTCCCGAATTCAACATACTGCACTCGAAGCGTCTGTAAAATGGAAATGACAAAAAAACATAACGAAACGCTGTAGTACGATTTTCTAACTGTAATAAAGTGCTCTCACAAACATATGAATAAGTGTTACCAATGACCAAATAATACTCCTGAATCAATAAAATGAGTTCTAAAACGAATTTACATGGTTCGGTTTAGCCATGCGAGTTCATTTTCCATCGAGCGGCCATTTTAATGTGACCACATTAAAATGACCCTTCAAATGAAGTTCAAGTGATGTGACTGATGTAGCGATACATAAACAGTAGAGTAGAGTTTTAAGTATGGTACAATGATGGAATGGTCAACCATTTGCTGTCTGAATTCTCAAATTCTCATTAGACTTCCCCATCTACCTCACACACTGAAGAGTTCCACACAATTGTCGCTTTATACGTCGCACCATTTCCTTCAATAGGGATAACCGTTTTCTATGGCTATGGCTTATCGAGTCTTGTAATGAGATGCTTTATCCATTAACGTATACGTACCAATACATTGTATAAGCTTTTAAAATAAATGGCAAATATACCAAAAACGTGCTACAGCGCCTTTATAAGGGTATAATAAATCACGTTGATCTCCATCAATAACGGTTTTAGCTTCGTGTGTGAAAAAGAGTGCACTATGCAAAAAAAAAAAGAAAAAAAAAAGTAATAAATCATATAGTAAGCGGCAAAAGAAACGCAACCATCTAAACGTGATGTTTTTACCCAAGGGTGACATAAACGACTGAAAAAAGAACACTTCATTTCTCAAGAAATTGAGTAATTTTAATTAATATTTTGAAACATTTCTCCTCATGTTTCTAAAACAAAACGCTTGATAAATCGTCGTTTTGGAATCTCTTTAACCAGGCGAGATCGCAAGGTGAAATTTGGCTATTCGCTGGTTTGTAACATCCCACTGCAACAATGCGTCATCGAATCAAAGTCCAAGAAGATACAGTATGTCGATAACATTTTTTATTTACAAAATTTCCATATTTTCTAAACATTTAACTTAAATTCCAAACATTATGTCCACATACCGTATCACATCCTGAAGAATGAAGATGAAATTCTTCTTTTCAGAACATATGGTTATCAAAAGGCATCCAAAATAAACTTTTCAAGGGAATTTAGATTTGTACTCTTTGTAGCGTGTCTTTTGTCGCTTAGTTTATGTAATGACACCCTTGTATATTTCATATTTCCTCAGGCACATAATACGAATCTAAGACCTTTCAAAACCGATTACGAAATCATCTGTACCTTGACAACATTAGGTCTTTACTCATACCTGGTCGACAACAACATCTGAATATACCTATATATCAGACTTTGAAAGGGGCAGTAGCACGGTTTTTCGCCTGAATAAGTTGATAAAATGTATTGGAAAAATAATGTCACCAATAGTGAAAGAGCCTCTATGTTCGGAAAAATCAAGTTAAAAAATGAGTTAACGTAGTTTTGTTAACCCGTGGGAATGTTTTTTGTGATTCGAAATAATAAATTGTGTTCACAATAAAATGGCCGTCATGCAATTTTGCTTTATACGCAACATAGTTTTTACCACTACAGATAATTGGTTTGTGTAATAAGATGTTTTACGCTCTAAAGTTAATTTAAATGACATAAACTATCATTATACATGGGAAACTTTCAAAAAACGTGCTACTGCCCCTTTAAAGTTTAAAATTATTTTTGAAATGTGAAGAAGTTCAGCATACACGTTGTTTACAAAGGTCTTCAATATAACGTTACAATTTTATAAATTTGTTTATAAAATTGTCATTTGTGTACCCTGTTTGATATCGACATTTTAAAGGGGCAGTAGCACGTTTTTTCACTTTCATAAGTCGATGAAATTTATTTGAAATATCACCAATAGTAAGACACCCGTCTCTCTTTGGAAAATCAAGTTAAAAAATGAGAGTACATGTTTCCATAAAGCCATGGGAATTATTTTTGTAATTCGAAATAAAAAGTGTTTACATTAAAATGGCCGCCATGCTATTGTTGCTACTACGGATAATTGGTTTGTGTATTTAGATGTCTTAACCTAAACTTTCATTATAAATGGAAAATTGAAAAAAAAAATGTGTAAAAACGTTCTACTGTCCCTTCAACATCAATAATGTAGTTTACATACGCGAGGTAAAGGTGCAATAGCTATACATCTGTCTGTGCATTATTAATACAGTGCAATTAAAGCGTGAAACGTAATTTTTTGAATATTTGTTACAGACATTTACCCAAAATAAGCATAAGCGTTGGTTTTCGTTCTGGGCCCATATTTTCAAAGCTGTCTTAGTGCTAAGATAGTCGTAAGTCAATGTTAATGTATGGCACTTACGGCTATCTTAGCGCTAAGAGAGCTTCGAAAATATGGATCCTGGTGTCTAAATGAAAGGGACATTAAGTATCTTGCTGGAGTCATATTATGTCAAACGTTATAAATGGTGTTATTTTATCGAGAAGTACTGACTTTTGCTGACAATTACAAATTTCATGCTGGTTCATTCACTATAGTGACAATAGGACAATGTATGATCGTAAACCGCACAATCGACAAAAAACATATCTACAACAGACAAAGAGACATATGTGGGTTGGTAATGTTTAATAGGTCATATAACTACTGTGCATCTATATGTGTACTTTCGGTTTATATGGAAAAGGATGTTGCTCAATTTTCATATGAATACATTTTAAGAATTTTCAAGTCAAATGAAATTATTTAACTTAAATCAGCACATGTGATCTTTAGGCACGTATGAAAGCCAAATAAAATATTATGAAAATTACTCAATGGCTCTTTAATGTTTAAATCATTGGCATAATTTAAGAAGTGGGTGTAGCTATACTTAAACATGTACAGCTGCATACCAAAAGTTTGTTCACCTACATGTGTATCTTAGTGCAACTATCATGTACATCGAGGTTCATTGTAACGTCAATAGAATTGCAACACATTCATTGTCAATGACTCATCATATATCGATTAGTAAAATAATCATTCTCCAACGTCTCCTGCGATCGTCACGTCAGTGGTGCATGTTTGTGAAATTTGGCATAATGAAAGAGACAGAAGAAATAAAATGTTGAAATTTCACATTTAATAAATTTTCGAATCAAATTTTCATATCGACTAAATGAGACCAATTTAATCAAATATACATTGAATGAATATTAGAGGAAATATATTATGTATGTTTGACCCAGTTGATCAATTACTGAATATTTCACGGAAGAAAATAAAAAACTGTAGTTTTGAAAAGATTGACCACTGGTCACTTGGATCAAGAGCTTCCAAAACTGAACTTGTTTGCTATGAGGAATACATCAGATTATGTGATGGAACACTCGACTGTCTTCTTAAAATGAAAAAAATGAACGTTTAGTTTTCGCGTTACCGTGTTTCAAAGATATGCCAAATTACACGATATTTGCACTTAAATACAAAAGTAGATGAACAAACTTTTGGTATGCAGCTGTACTTAAGTCATTGTGAAATGGGTGTAATGTGTGAAACAAGGAACCCGTATGTTCAATGTGAAGTGAGAGGTTAGAGAACATTTATTTTAAAAAAGTGCCGCAGTGTTCTAAAATGTTTACCTCAATTAAACATAAAGGCGGATTTTGAATCTGAAATAACAGGGAAACATCAGAAATATGCATGATTGTAACAGCTGGATCTATGTTGAAACCGTTGAAACCGTTACTGATTACTTTAGGTGTCAATGCATTAAGCATTAAGTTCTACTTAAAATTTCAACATTAATGTTATTACTAAAAGCCTAAACATTCATCTTGAGAGAGATTTTTCATATGTGAAATAGTTTACTGATATGAATGGTCCGTTATCTTGGCGTAGCTTTACCCGACAGCACTGTATCAAGTAACAACAACTTATGATATACACTCAACCGCAAAAGAAACGTCACCATACATAATACAATATATGTTTATCCACGAGTGAAAAACACGACTGAAACAAAGATACAGCATGTCTCTAGAAGCCAAATTAGCTAAATTTGAAATTTCGAAACATAATCTGTGGTCATTTCTGAGAAACAAACGTTTTAAAAATCGACGTTTTCGAATCTTCTTAACTAGACTAGTTTGGAGAGCCGAAATAGCTTTTTGGCTTATTTTGTCACGCCCTTCTGTAAAGACGCGTCAACAAATTCAAGTTTAAGAAAGTAATTGATATCGACAACATCATTTATTAATTAAAATTCTATATTTCATGATTTTTGACGTTAAATGCCAAACATTATGTCAAAAACACATTTAAAAAGCGATTTTAACACCCCAAGTTTACTTGAACAGATCTAAAAAAATAAGTATTATATTCTGATATATGAAATTGTGGGTACCTCCTAACATATCAGATCGCTATAAATCTATTAAAAATCGACTTTCCCTGACAGCAGTGTTTCGAGTTCTTGACTTTTGAACCTGTGGTGACGTTTCGTTTGCGGTTGAGTGTATGTATATTTGATGACACAGTGACGAGCAGCAGGTTTTGAGGAATTGGGGTTAGGAGTATGTTCGTTAATATTCAAATGGAACCTACCCGGGTCTGGGGTTCGGATCCACGGGTATCAGAAAGGATGTCCACGCTGACTAGGTAGAGACAGAACCGTCTAGTTGCAAATCCCTGAAAAACAACATTGTAATGTTTAAAGTTAAGTACATGTATGAATAAACAGCGGTTTACAGATTTTAGAGCGACGACAAGGAAATAGTCCATGACGTGAAATAATTACTGTCACTAGAAGTGACTCTAAACGAGAATTTTCAATTCGTGGCCATACTTTATTCACTTGATTTACGTAAATTTTGGTGAAAATAGAGCCAAATGCGTTAAAATCGATATGCTAGGTGAGGTGAGGTGAGTTGGGGTTTAACGCCGCTTTCAAGAGTATTTCACTTATATCGCGGCTGCTAGTATTATGGCAGGGAGAAAGCCCGCAACGCCATGTGACTATGCATTGCGGTGAAGCCTGCGAGCATCGACTGGAAGTAGTGAACCATGGGTGGTACTACGCTGAGATTCAGTGTAGCATTGCACCCAAACCTTACTGCGTTTAGAACAGACCACTACTGCAGACAAAGTTGCCGTGCCCCTGGCGGGATTCGAACCCCGGACCTCTTGATCGCGCTAACCACTGCGCTATCCCGCCCCCTAGCTAGGAATGTAATAGATATGCCTCAATAAAGTATAGTTTTGCTCTGAACAAATCTGATTTAAGTTAGATAAGTCAAATCTCGATGTAATTTAATTGATTTTAAAACACAAAGTAAAGCATTTTAAGGAATGTTTCCTATTTTTAAGTTGTAAAATATTAACATTAAAGGTGCATCCACTGTGTTTTATAATATCTTATTTAGCTTTGATACCTGCCAATTAATATTTTACCATATCCGGGGATTTTAGTTCAAATAATTTCACCCACCTTACATTGCTTAAACCGCAACTACACGTCCCATTTACATGCATAGTAGTTATATGGCCTATCAAACATTATCAACCCAAATTTGTCTTTTTGTCTGTTGTAAATACGTTTCCAAAATTACGTGTGACTTTTTGACGTGGATTGTCCGGTTTTCGATCATAAATCACCCTTTTACCTTATGTCATCACATCATCATCACATGACTATCATCAAAATGGTAATTTTCGGCAGAAGTCAGTACTCGATAAAACAAGAGAATTAGTGAGCACAGCTCACTCATCATACCCCAGCTTTGAACATTGGTCAAAGAGAAATGTTTGAAAATAGCAAAAGGGCATCAATGTTTAAACTTTTGTATGAACAGACCATTATATTTATGTATTATTAAAGCAGAGTAAGTATTACACTTGTATTCATGTTTTAGAAGTAAAAGTCGAAAAATTTGAAAAAAGGCATAAATTATGCAAATGAGGGTATGAAACATACAAAAGGCAGATGTACACATCGTGATGATTATATGTATCAAGTTACAAGACATTTGAACAATTAGTATTTGAGTTATGAGTGGAACAAAAACTGTGAATGGCAAAGTCGAAAAAGGGAAAAAATTGCATAAATTATGCAAATGAGGATATGAAACATACAAAAGGCAGATGTACACATCGTGATGATTATATGTATCAAGTTACAAGACATTTGAACAATTAGTATTTGAGTTATGAGTGGAACAATAAGTGTGAATGGTTAAGTCGAAAATGTAGAAAATTTGCATAAATTATGCAAATGAGGGTATGAAACATACAAAAGGCAGATGTACATATCGTGATGATTATATGTATCAAGTTACAAGACATTTGAACAATTAATATTTGAGTTATGAGTGGAACATAAACTGTGAATGGCAACGTCGAAAAAGGGAGAAAATTTGCATAAATTATGCAAATGAGGGTATGAAACATACAAAAGGCAGATGTACACATCATGGTGATTGTACATATCAAGTTTCGTAAAATTTGTGCAACTGGTTTCAGAATTATGAGCGGAACAAAAACCGGACGGACGGACGGACGTGCTGACCGCTATATACCCCCTACTACTTCGTAACGGGGGTATAATAAAACCATTTATAACGTTTTGCATATGTGACCCCCTACAAGACAATGGATACATCTTTAATTATTTAAAATGTTGATATACAAACACGAACACAGCAAGATCGGAGTTCCCCGAGGTACAGAAGAGCCTCTCTGATGTTAGGAATCATGTCTTGTAGCAGTGATGGAGTTTGCAACGAGTTTCTACGATGTATTCCGAAGGCATGTCGATGTCTTCCGATGACCTGGCGTGACGTCACACATGGCTGACGAAGAAACTGGTTGGCGTCATCCATACAGCTTGGCTGGCTCGATTGGCTGGTGGACACTTTAAATGAAGAGACCGAAAATGTTTTAGTATTGCTAGCATGTGAAATATTCAAACTCCGTTACTTAGAGATATTTATTACCTACGAGGGTTGATTAAGTCTTTTAGGCTGTATATCTCGAGGACACTTAAATATATGCGCCACTCGTGAAAATATCACTTTCTCACTCCACTCGATGAGATAGAAATGATATTCGGCAAAAACAATGCAATAGTCTATTTATTATATAACTTTAATCTGCATAAAACACATTAAAACTTGACATTGAAAGGTTGCCATAATCCTAACAAATCCCCGCTATAGTTCACGGTAAATGCAGTGAGAAAATAATTCGACTGAAATAAGTCGATATAAAACAGGACAAAATAAAATACAAAAATAAATCTGTTGTAAATGTTTTTAAATTTAAGACCAATAATATTTTATGGTACCATCTCGTCAAGTGAAGATGCCATTGGAGTTTTGTCGTTATTTCAAACGCGAAGTGATACAGCGAGTGACGTTCGTTATTGTCTGTCACATACCTCTCGCCTCACCAAGTTTTTCACGAGTAAAAGAACTACTATGCAACATATCAACAATATATGAAGTTCAGAACGTAATGGAATATTGAATATGATATTAACACAACAAAAGATCAACAGTAATTCACTGAAACATCACAACAGCGTCGTTCACCGTCAGACGTGTGAAACAAGGGAGGTAATCTCTTGACAAAGGGAGATAATTTCATTCCAAAGGGAGACAATCACGAAAAGTAATTCCGGCCACACGTTAGTCACTGCAGTGAAAACATGACTTTCTACTGCTTATGTGCAAATATGGATTTTATTTTCATCGTATAATCAAATATTTCATTACTTGTTATATAATAAATGCTTGTATTTCCTATTTGTCATATACCTATCTATAATAAGGCAGGTTTTTTATAAGTTGGTTTACGGATCCGCCGACCCTAAAAATCTGAAATACTGAAAATAGATATAATTCTCATAAGAGCATTGTTTTGGTATTACCGTCGAGTGTAAAAAGAATATCGATAAAGTTATCAGTGAAATAATATATATGAATCAAAATAAGGCTAGCAGAACTAGCCAACTGTCGACTAGCCATTCCCATAGTCGACTAGTCGATTGGACGAGGACCGAAAACTTCAGCAATATCAACATCAATCCTTGCAATTGTTGCACTAATTAACAGTACTATAAGTGAAACTTATATGCATCAAATTATAATATAAACCAATGTATTTAATCGTAAAAGTCAAACTAGGATGCTCAGTTTCTCTGTCAAAGTATTTTCGGAACCGGTATCGGGACATTCAAGTAGAATATCAACAAGTTTATTTTAGCTTGCATTGCAAGAACTTTACAAACATAAACAATGGCAGCTGAATAATTATATTAATTTGGAAATGTAACATTTATGGAAACTTATAATTCCTGATAATGTTATTTTGAAACATACCTCAACATATATGGTTCCAATACTATTAATGTGATTATCACAATCTACGAAAAAAGACCATCAATACCCTTTTCAGTCATCCCTCTATAAGTTAGTATGAGTCCATATTTATGTATTTATGTAAACGTAAGATAAACGTTTCCTCGTTTAATGTGTTTCCCTCGAAATGTGCTATTTGATATTGAGAAAACAATTGATCATAAACAAAATAAGACCAAAATCAAAGACAAATACCGAAAAAAGTTCATTAGTTATTTACGTGAGGCTTATTCGAAGGACATAAGCTAATTAGCAAGACCCTTTTAGAGTCAAATGCTAAGGGCTTTGAAGTCATTCGGTCGACATAGCTGCTGAAAGAATTTCCATTGGTTAAGAATCAAGGACGCAGTATGAGGTTCCCTTTTTCCCCGCTAGGGAATGTTACTTGAGCCGTGAATTCTAGCCCTATTAGAACATAGGCTAAGTAGGAAATCTGAAGGGAGGGTCCTCTGTGGGAGGAGCATGTATATATCAGCCCTGTATATTTATATTTATAGAGTTTATCTCCCTGATTACATAGAAAACTTACACAGTGTAACGTCATTTGTGACGTAGAGTCAAATTCGTTAATTTCCTAACCAATCAATAACGTTGTGGAGGATATTCAAGTTAGTTTTATGAATTAACATAATTAAAGTTACTATGAATTAGTCAACTGTATAACACATCATATTCTTACTTATTTGTTTTACCTTCTTCTCTTATTCGTTTTTCTTTCAAAAAGAGTATAATATAGATAAAAAGTTTATAAGTCATTTTCCATATCATACCATATTGTTTTTCAGAGGAGTGTTCAGGACCGCGAGTACTCGCTTGGCGTGAACTCGCGTACCCGCGCACGGCTCCTTAACGGAAACCTGAGGTCGCGAGTACTTCCCAAGATAATTTCGGAATATTATCACCATTTTGGAAAATATAGGTGCCTTGCACATAGCAATTGACCAAATTTCAATTGAGGGGGTAATAAAAGAAAGAAAAAGTAGGTAATAAATTTTTTTGACACGCGACTCAATTTTGGATCGTAAATACTAGATGGCGAAACTGCTCTAAAGTGGTAACGCGTATATTCGAGAGTTCTTGTCGTTCAGAAGCGGGTATTCGCGAATACTCGCGAGGACCCACGATTCTGAAAACGTCTCTGGTCTGCGTCCCTCGGGCTGATATGAGAGTCACGGGCTGATATGAGCGTCACGGGTTGATATGAGGGTCACGGGCTTACATGAGGTATGGTTGTCATGCTGTAACATCTACATTTATGACACATCTGTATTTTAAATTATCTCTGAATTCGAAAACCTATTTCCCAAAGGAAGACATTAATAACACATTGTTGACTACTTATAAGCTTACATGACCATGGACATCAATAAAATATATATTAAAACATATTTACCTGAGAGGATCAATAAAAGCAGTGGTAGCATCCTGTTTATGCAAAAGACATACATCGTACCGGACGAATGTTTTAACAAATATAAATGATTCTGCTTAAACGGCAAGGGTTTATATAGTAGCGTGATACCTAAGATGGGACAATTAAAAAAAACACTTATTTTGGATGTTCACAAAATTACGACTCTTCATTTTCTCTTCCTGGATTTCTATAGTCTGTAAAGGGCAGTCCAAAGATGAAATCCAAATACGACACCAAAGGGGATTCCCTCTGTTGGTAGCATCGTTTTCCATAAGAAGACAGGTTCTCTGGAAATAACCGCTTGATTCATTGATCGTCATTGATGGCCATCGATTTTCATTTCACGCACTGTTGACTTTTTTGCATAACTCATTCTACAGTTTCAGATTCAAGTTCATCTCATGCTTCCTCATCAATCAACACTGCCGGACAAAAGAAAGTACACACCTCAGTTGATTTTAACGTATGTAGGATTTTCAATTACAAACATATTAAGTTTCGTCGTACTCCAAAACTGTACTGTGCAGACCTTTGGTCGTCAGGCAAGGAAAACTTCTACGTGGGGTTTTTTTAAAAGAAAAAGGAGATTTTTGAATTTGAAAATTCTTCCAAAATCATTTTGGATAAAACACTTCTGTTCCTCGACATAAAAGACATATTCGAAAATCAACAAATATGCCTCGTTCTGGACACATTTACAACATTTTAAACATGGTAAAGGTCATGTCGGTGTAAATTCAATTTCTTAAACAGAGTTATTTTAACTAAAATTAACCGTTAACCAATGAATTCATTCAAACAACTGCAGATGAGTGTTATTGTATCGTGCCATTATCAAATTCATCTCATTTCTCTTAAAATAATAGATTAAAAATACATACAATGTGTTTCATAATGTTTTGTTTGGCTTTAATCCGTGCCAACATACATACATATGTGCTGATTTCAGTTCAAGCATATTCAACCCCAAACACCAAATACATAATATTACCCATACGGGTGAGAAGACACAGGTGATTATTTTTGTGATATTTGCACATGTGCTTTCAAGTGATTCTCAACGTTGATTGGTCGGTTACCTGGAGAAAGAATGACTATCTGACGAGACGAATTATCTTATGACGTCACAATGTTACTGTGGCGACGGGTCCTTCACAGCGGCCGCCCAACATGAACATGTAATAACCAAGCGTAATTTGGTCAATTTAATTGCATAATGGGTAATATATAGAATAACCAACTCGGTACGAGTGATTAGGGAACTATCCATGAGTCTAAATAATGTTCAGAGGCACTCGCTAAAGCTCGTGGCTGAACATTATTTAGACGAGTGGATATTTCCCGTAATCACTCGTACCTCGTTGGTTATTCTCTAAATAATTACTAGTTTCAAATGAAAATCGAGGTTCACCATCATACATGCGCAGAAGCCGAAACTACACGTCTGATTCACATACACAGTCATTATATGACATATTAAAGGGGGCAATAGCACGTTTTTTTGCAAAATTTATTTTTTCAAATTTCCCATTTATAATGATAGTTTATGTCATTTAAATTAATTTTAGAAGGTAAAACATCTTATTACACAAACCAATTATCTGTAGTGGTAAAAACTATGTTGGGTATAAAGTAAAAATTGCATGGCGGCCATTTTATTGTGAACACAATTTATTATTTTGTAAACGATTCCCATGGCTTTACCGAAACATGTACACACATTTTAAACTTTATTTTCCGAAGAGAGAAGGATGTTTTACTATTGGTGAAATCATTTTTCGAATATATTTCATCAACTTATTTGAGCGAAAAAACGTGCTACTGCCCCTTTAAACATTATTAATCTAAATTTGTCTTTTTGTCTTTCTTACGTCAGTTCCAAAATTACCTTTGACAAATTGACACGCGTCAATCGCGGGATATTGTCCGGTTTTCGATCATAAATAAATATTTTCACTTTATATCGTCACCATACTGAGTCGACTCTCATTAAAATGGTAATTGACGACAGTCAGTACTTCTCGATAGAATAAAACCATTTTTAACGTTTTGCATATGTGACCCCAACAACACAATGGATGCGCCTTAGCTTTAATCGAAACCAACTGAGGTGTGTACTTTCTTTTGCCGGGTGGTTCAATTAACACTCATCTCTCAGTATATCAATAACTTCGTCCTCCCATAGTTGGGTCGATTCCCCCTATATGTTCCCCCTTCCTTGTATATATATACTAATAGACCAGTGATTCATCTTTCAGTATAAACTGAAGTACAAAATATAGTACACATCTCAGTTGGTTTTAACATACGAGGGGCGTTCAATAAATGTTGCAAGCGGGGCATTGGTGTTGACTACGCGAGTTGGTTTTATATTGAAGTTGCAACACTTATTGAACGCCCCTCGTATGTATGATTTTCAATAACAATAATTCGTACTCGTCGTACTCTAAAACTGAAAAGTGCTTAGTCATTTAGTCATTAACCAAGGAATACTTCTACGTGTTTTTAAATTTTTCTTTGAAAAAATTATATTTTGAGTTTATAAATTTTTCAAAAATTATTTTGGATAAAACACAACTGTTTATCGACATATTATAAAGCATCTTCTTTGTGATTGTCTGTAAATATGCCTCGTTCTGCACACATTTACAACATTTTAAACATGGTAGTGGTAATATTGGTGTAAATTTCAGGTCTTGCCCCTGTCTACATTTAACAAAGATTATCTAACTCAAAATTAACCAGTCGCCAATGTAATCCATTCAAACTACTGCATATATGTGTAATTGTACCATGCCATAATCAAATGCATCTAAAAAAAAAAAATTGAATTAATCGAAACCAACTGAGGTGTGTACTTTCTTTTGTACTTCAGCATAGTATAGTATATATCCCTTCATTGTTGCGTCGATTCCCCCTATATGTTCCCCCTTCCTTGTATACTAAAAGAACAGTGATTCATCTTTCAGTTTATTATATATATTAATACGATCTACACCACTTTTTTTACTGTTTGTTGAGTTAAAAAGCATTGAACAATGGCAGTCTCGCTCATGCGTTTTAAAGCGGTGAATTGTAATAGTCTTCGTCAGTATGAAGGTGATTTTAGAATGATGATTGGTTTTGTATTTGAGAAAGTGAAACGTTTCGTCAACCTTACTACGTTTTTCTGTCCTCGAATTCAGATTATATTCGTTGTTATAAATAATTATGGTGAATAATGTGTAGTCGGACCTCGTTTAACAAGTCCCCGTTTATCCAAAAACTCGAACATCCGCAAATGATGATTCGCTTATCCGCACGACTTGCTATCCAGACGATTAGAGGATAAAGGGGTACTGACTGTATATCTGAAAGTTCTGAAGTTTACAAACATTGAAGTGTTGATAGAAATCTGAAGTTCTTTCAAGTTTCACCGTATTTCATATTTGACATTCGAAATTTTGAAGTTTGAATTACGACTTTTATACAAATCAGAAATGTTATTTTTTCCCAAAATTTATCATTATTAAGCTTCATGTCTATCATGCTCTTCCCACAATCCGAGGGCGGAAATTGAGCGTCCTGATTGGTTGCAATTGAATCTTATTTTGCAATCAGCGACGCCATTGTAAAAGTCACATTTGCCAATGACACATAATAATGATAAAATAAATGTAAGATAAACGTTTTCCTTATTACTGTTTTTTTTCATAGAAATATGCTTTTAATTTTGTGAATAAACATAAACATGCTGATAAATAAAGAAAACCAAATTAGAGACAAATACCAAAACTAGATCATTTGTGTTATACTCATACTGATGAGCAAGACCCTTTAGAGTCAAATGCCTATATCTTTGAAGTCACTCTGGCCGCTGAATCTTATTGGTTAGGAAAGCAGGGATACTGCATGAGGTTCCCCTTTACCCCGCTAGGGGATTTTGCTGGAGCCATGGAATTCAGGCCACATAGAACAGAGGTTAGGATCGAAAATCTGCAGGGAGTAACCTCTGTGGGAAGAGAATGGTGATCTAAGTAAGTTAATTACACGTCATTTATCACTGGTTACGTGTTATGACTGTCTTTACGTGTGATATTTTCGTTATAATTATGTTCTATATGTTTCTGTACATCGGGGTGATCTTCAGAGTCCAGAGTTTTTGTTCATCAAATTCATGTATCGTGCATGACATAAACAGGCTTAATAATGATATGTACGGCGGGTATAGAGAATTGAGCTGCGTCCCTGCGTTCATGCAACCATGCGTTCGTGTTTCCGTGTTTCATTTCCAGACCAAAACTGAAAAACTGAGGCCTAGCTTAATGAAACTTGGTATGAAGAACAATCAACATGTGTTCATGTGCCTTTATGGCTTTTTAACTTTTAATTGTTTTATTGTTAGCCATTTCAAACTTAGTATGTGTAACAACAATCATATGTAGAAGTGCCATTTAGCATTTTCAAGTTTTTAAATAAGGCTTGTGAATTGAAGCAGTATTCTTGTGATGCAAGAATTTATCACTAATGAATTGAGAAACTCAGAAAACGGGATTGATTCAAAGATCAATCTCTGGCGGGGGTTATAGCCGACTTTGTCTACTTGCTTATATTTTCCCTGTCATAAGGGAATCGAGAAACACTTCAGGTCAACCGTCGTCTTAAAACGATAGCACCATACAAAATATCAAACCAAATTATTAACAACTTCTTTATTGTGAAGTTACACATTGTTTTAATTGACAATTTTATATTTCCAGACTCCCCGAATTACAGAAGACACGAATCCAGGGTAATGCAAGCCTCTTACGGGTGAAGATAACTACACTGACGGGCAAAAGAAAGTATATGGATCAGTTGTATTTATCATATGTATAATTCAAAAGTCAAATATCTCGAGTTTTCGACGTCGTATTAAAAAAAGGAGTTGTTTGTGAATTTAGTCCAAAACATTAAATCAGTCAAAGAATACCTCTACGCTGTTTGAATTTTTTAAAATTAAAATTTAAAATTAAAATTTTGGCCCCCAAATTAATTTTGATAAAACACAACTGTTCATCGACATATAACACATACTCTGTGTGAAAATCAATAAATGTGCTTCGTCCTGCACACATTTACAACATTTTGAACATGGTAGGGGTCATGTTGGTGTAAATTTCATTTCTTACCCCTGTCTACAGCTGCTGAACAAAAGTTTGTTACATTCACAACACTCGTAACATTTGTTTCATTATTTTCAACAAAACTTATAAAAGTAGTGTTTTCTTCTCATAATAAGGTAAATGATTGTAAATGCAAATGAAGTTAGGAAATTGTTTATATTATGCATATATGAAGTTAGATTCTGGTTGCACTGAAATTCGTGCTAAAGTTAAAATATGAATACTGCAGGTATCATCAGGTCGTCGCGGTGAGTTCATTCTTGTTTTGCATATCAACTTTAAAATGTTTTGAAACATAACTATTGCATATTTCTTCAACAAATAAATTGCTTTTGAATAAAGTATGTACATTATTTAATCCAATGTGAAGTTTAAAAATCTACACAGTTTCTGAAAAATGTTTCAAAACTTGTTGCCCGTTATCTCTAATAATTTATATTGCAAATGGAAAATTTAACTGGTAATATAAATATATCATGCAGTGAATATGTTAAAGTGACTAAAAACGACTTTTAGTGAAATAATCTAGATTGCCACCGTCAGGCATACCGGAATGGAATGGATACCAGTTCAAAAGTAATGACCGAAATATACATGTGCAGGGTCAAAAACCATGGTGTGAAGAAGTTGATTTAAAAATTTCATGCTACAGAACATGTTATACCTGCATGAATATCTAGTAGACAACGAAACACAACTAATGGAGAAGTGAGATTGACACGAAATCAGTGTATGAGAACAGAGTCTCGACTCCTAACATTCTGAGGGGTGTTGTGCAGAAAAGGGTTGATTTGTTGATCAGCCACATAACTATCTCCAGGCATGTTCAACAATTTGGGTTTAAATGCTAGGTCCCCGTGCAGAAAACTAATTTGATTGACTGGGGAGAAAACTAAGAGGAAATTGGAGAAGAGCACGCATATATTACTGAGGGCCACTTTGGAACCATGTTCCTTTCGGTGACAAATCTATTTTCACATGTTTTAGTAATATTCGTAAAATGTAAGTAAGGCGTTTTCAAAGTAGGAGATACAGAAGTTATTGCCCAGAGGTGGCTATAAAACATCAACCCCCAAGTCCATTTTTGGGGATATTGTCAGAAGATTGCTACTCGAATCTTAAACGGTAGTTGGTATTCTGTAATTCCAAGAAATATCAGAATTGGATCATTAACGACTTAAAACATAATAAGAATGTCTTGTATTTCTGATTAAAAAATCAGATTTCTGCAAAATAAAACCCATTGCTCAATTTTCTAAGAGTGGTCGTTCATTTTGGGCTGTTCTGAACATACCATAATTGGAATACCCTTGGCATTTCCAAAACATTAACCCTATTTGGACTCTCTGGGACATTATTGGTAACGCAACTGCTTAGGGATTGCCTACTTCAAGCCAGGAGCTTTGAAAGTTGGTAAATAAATATTGATATTTTGTCTAAAGAGATACCTGTCGCAGGTTTCCAGGAATTCATGTCTAAACCAATGCAGGTACTGAGAAAAACAAAAGATATAAATATTCCTGAGTGGATTTACTTTCTTTTGATACCAAATAGTGCTACAATACAAGCATTTATAAATTTGTTATTTGTGTATTAAGTCTCAAACGTCATGTAAACAAAGCAATGTAACAAACTTTTGTTCAGCAGCTGTACTTTAAATAATGATAGTTTAGTTAAAATAAAACAGTCACCAATTAAGTCATTCAAACTACTGCCGAAGGGTGTTATTGTATCGTGCCATAATCAAATGCATCTCATTTCTTTAAAATAATGAATTATCGAAAACAAGTGAGTGTTATACTTTCTTTTGCCCGTCAGTTTATTTCAACACATGACAAGATTTAAGAATATTTACTACTCTTATTCACACATTCATACGTACATTTATACATTCACACTTTTTCAAAGTAATATGGGAAACTAAACCAACCTCTATAAACGCAATTGCAAACTACACGTATGAAATGGAATAATAAAGGAGTAAGCATATACCCTTGGACGTCCTGTACACTCAATCGCAAAAGAAACGTCACCACATTTTCAAAAAACACCATACTGCTGCCAGTGAAAGTAGATTTTGAATGTATTCGATCGCGATAAACACATGTTTAATAAATAAACTATTACAATTCCATGATTCAGAGTATGATAGTTTTATTTTTATGTCAGTTCAAATACACTAGCGTGCTGAACTCGCTTTTTCAAAATGGTTTTGGCGAGAGTGTTTGTCATTTTAGTAAAAATTGTATAATTGTATAATTGTATCAATTTAATTAATAAAATATGTTGTCGACATAAAAAACCTTCTTGAACTCAAATTCGTTACGCGTCTTTACTGTAGGACGTCATAAAATAAACTAATAAAACCCCTTTTGACGCTCCGTCTAGCGATTTTGAGAAATTGTAAAACGTGTGTTTCTCAGAAATATGAACAGATAGTACTATAGTGTTTTGAAATTTCAAGTTTAGTTTAGCTGGCTTTTGAAGACATGATGTACCTTTGTTTCAATCATGTTCATCACTCATGGATCGACTTACCGACTGGCGCGAGTTATAGTGACGTTTCATTTGCGGTTGAGTGTACATGTTTGTTCACAATAAAGTTGTTATTATGTAGACAATCTTGTTTCTTTTGTACTCCACTTCTAAATGGCATTCAAAGATTTGATCATAAGATCAAATTATATTCGGTACACATAGTATTCAGTACTGTCAGATTGTGGGTGTCTTCTGTGGTTAAATGGGGATACACTCAACCGCAAAAGAAACGCCCCTATACACTATATTTTCAACAATTAAAAAAATCCAAATACTTCTTCCAGAAAAAAAATCGATTTTAATGTTTTTTAAACAAAAAAGGGGACACTTATTGTAAAGAGGTACTTTTGATTTAATGTCTCTTAAAGTACACTTTGATTCATCTTCCTACGCAAGGCATAACTCGCGCAAGTCTCAAACTGGCTAATGCGAGTTATGCCTTGCGTGGGAAGATGACCTGGGTGTTGAAATCGCTTTTTTCAAAATTGTTTGGTTAAGGAGATTTGAAAATGGCGATCTTAAAAATTCTTAAAACGCGTGTTTCTCAGGAAAATACAAAGATAATGTTTTGAAATTTCAAATTTAGTTTAGTTGACATCTGACGACGAGGCGAGCCTCTGTTTCAGTCGTGTTAAAGGGGCAGTATCACGTTTTTTCGCTGAAATAAGTTGATGAAATGTATTTGAAAAATAATGTCACCAATAGTAAAACACCCTCCTCTCTTAAAAAAATCAAGTTAAAAAATGAATGTACATTGTTCTGTAAATCCATGGGAATCGTTTTTGTCATTCGAAATAATAAAATGTGAACACAATAAAATGGCCGCCATGCAATTTTCCTATGCGCAATTATAAATATTACCACTATGGATAATTGGTTGGGTTAATAAGATGCTGTACCGTCTAAAGTAAATACAAATGACATAAACTATAATTATAAATTGGAAATTTGAAAAATTTTTTTTTCCAAAAAACGTGCTACTGCCCCTTAACACTCATGAATTAAATTATCTTGTATTTTGTATGTTGACGTTTCTTTTTGCGGTCGTGTGATTATGAATCATTGATATTTAAAGGGACTTAAACACATCGTCATGGGGTCATTAGGTCATGACAACCAGGAAGTAAAACGCACACATGCGCAGTAATGTAATTGGAATACCTTTAACATTTTTATTTATCATTTCTATAAAATGACATATTATAGAGAAAACATTCAACAGATAAAGAATTTTAAATAGAAAATTTTAAAATATTATAGAGATAACACTTACGTACATCATGTGATACTGATTAGTTTATTCGGAAAATGTTACCTTTTACATTGACATGTCAAAGGGTCAAAGGTCACTGACGTATTATCTGTACTAGCTGTCATCAAATGCTGTCCACAACAGGTGGAACTTTAAAGGCGCTTTAGCACGTTTTTTGCATATTTCATTTTACAAATTTGCTATTTATTATTAAAGTTGATACAATATATTGTTATATTAGAGCATAAAACATCTCATTACACGAACAGATAAGCCGTATCCATAAATAGGGTTATCCGTATTGAAAGAAAATGGTGCGACGTAAAAAGTAACAGTAGTGTGGAACTCTTCAGTGTGAGAGGTAGATTTGTAGATTTCATACACGATTTTGGACAGCAAGATGGTCGCCCATTATATCAAGGTACCTAATTTAAAACTCAACTTTGAGTGTTTAGGTATCGCTAATATCAGTGAGATCACTTGAACTACCATCGAGCGGCCATTCATTAAAATGGCCGTTGCGAAGGGAAATGGACTCGTATGGCTCAACCGAACAATGTGCATTCGTTTTAGAACTCGTTTTATTAATTTAGGAATATTATTTAGCCATTGATATTTTATTTAATTCTAATAAGCTAGGAACTTTAAGAAAACTCTCAAATTTTTGTAAAATCATTATGTCTTTGTTCAAGAAATAGCTTTTATAATCATATGTACCTTTACACCAGCTGTACATACCTATTATATTGTATATTGTATCAATTATATGTGTTATGTACCTCTTATGCTGCTGTTTGCAGCCTGAGTTCTTGAATAAAGTTCAGATAACATTTATTTAGCTTTTCGTGAGATCACATTAAATCAGTAAGAAAAATTTGCTGCAGCGCCTTTAACAAATTTACCATAGATATGACTAATATTTCTGATCATAGTAAGCAAATGACTTGGTGATCCATGAACCTGTATTTAAACAAGAAATGGATTCCTCTAGATGTCGAAACAGCTTCCGGGTTGCCTGTCATTTCTAATTTAGAAAGGTCACCTGGTACAAAAAATGCTTTGACGATACGCTCCAATAAAACATTTTGGTTTTCCAAATTTTAAAATGTTGAAAGCCTTTTTCTTAAATTATGACAAAATATTTATTTCTGTGTTTTATTCTTTTATTATAATATTTCAATATATATCAAGGTGAGTCCAGTTTTAGTCAGAAATCCTTAATTTAAATGGATTTACTAATGTTATAAGTTTAATTATTTCTGGTCCTTATCTTATGGGAGGTTACTACTACTACTACTACTACTACTACTACTACTACTACTACTACTACTACTACTACTACTACTACTACTACTACTACTACTACTACTACTGCTGATGCTACTACTGCTACTACTATTACAATAATTACTACTATTGCTACTACTATTACTATAATTACTACTACTACTACTATTGCCACTACAACTAATATTGCTGCTGCTACGACTACTACTACTACTACTACTACTGCTGCTGCTGTTACTACTGCTACTACTACCACTATTACAATAATTACTACTATTGCTACTACTATTACTAAGATTATCACTACTACTACTATTGCCACTACTACTAATACTGCTACTACTACTGTTGCCACTACTACTAATACTGCTACTACTACAACTGCCACTACTACTTATACTACTACTACTAATACTACTGCATCTACTACTACAACAACTGCTACTACTACAACAACTTCTACTACTACAACATATACTACTATATCTACTTCTACTACTACTTTAACAACTACTATTGTTACTACTACTACTACTATTAGTATTACTACTACAGCAACATATACTACTACTACTACTACTATTAGTATTACTACTACAACAACATATACTACTACTACTTCAAATAGTCCTCTTACTACTATTTTCAATATTCCAGCTGCTATCACTTCTTCTGCTACCGTAAATAAAGTAGATAGGTAAGTATATCGATTATACCTCATTGATTGATTGATTGATTCGTCACACGAAGGGGAAAGCCCAAGATCATGACAGTTCACTGACAACATACATTTCAACTTTTCTATCTTATGAGAATCATGGAAATCACAAGAATATCTTCGTTCACAGAAACTGTCACTGAAGTATGTTTGTTGAAACGAAATTCGAGGGAATATCATCGGTCGTGCAATGTTATATTGACAGCACGTGCATCCATGTTGGGGGTCACATCTGCAAAACGTTAGAAAATGTGCTGATCGAAAATCGGACAATACGCCGCGATTGACGCACGTCAGTTAGTCAAACTTATTAACAGAAGACAAAAAGACAAACATGAGTTGACAATGATCAATATGTAAAATAACTATACTGCGTTTGTAAATGTGACGTGTTGTCTTGTTTTCTATACATGTACATTGATGTTGCTCGATTGTATTTAACGTTTTATTTATAAGATCTTGGATTTCTCTCATTGAAAATACGAAAAACCTAGTATCACACTAGAAACTAAAAAGAAAATGTTTTTCACTAACTTGGTAACGACTTGTTTGATTCAACCTTGGAGCATTCAACATTGAAGAATTCAACACTCTTAATTCAACGATGGAACAGTCAACGTTGTACCACGTGTAGCATTCAGCGTTCGAATTTTACATACTAACAACATTCAACGTTCAACATTAACAACTTTTATCATTCAACATTCATCAGCTAACAGCATTGAGCGTACATGTATATTTTTGGAACTTTAGCTTTGAATAAAGAGTGATGAAAGTGGTCAACTTTTATACTTTTAAGCGACATTTGTACATTCAAAGTTTTATTCTTCAACATTTGAATCACTAGCAACATTCGGTGTACCAAGATACTCAGAGATTTCATGAGAAAACCGAATATATATGACTTATTGTTGCCAATTGTTTGACAATTGCTCAATTTCTGAAATCGGTCCATAAATTACTTAAATACGGCTTTAAAAAAAACTAATTTAGCCCCGGCGACCAGAATGAAAGCCTGCGGGGGTATGGCCCTGAAGGGATGACTTCTGTGACGTCATTGGAGTAACCTGATTTTCGGCGATAGTCATAATTCAACGTAATTTCGCAACATTTTGATTGTTAATTTCACTAACAAATCTTCAATAAAACAACTTAAATTTAAAACTTAAACCCGTCGTCTGTGGTTAATCAGTCACGATTCAATGATTCTTCTCAAAACGAAATCGCGGTATTGTTAAGAGGGGTAAAATAAAATCGTCTTAATAATCAATTGCAAGTGTATATTGTCTCGATTTTATGCTCAATAGATTCCGATATACAATATACGAAGAGATACTCATCTGTCATTCTTGAGAAAAATGCATTTCACCAGATCTTTAACATAGACTAACACATTACTACTTTATAATCTTGCAAGGTACAGGAATATCGCTTTGCCTTTACGAAAACATATTGTTATGGAAAATAACCTGCCAATGCCCAACTACCCATATGAAATGAACATATCCTGCAGTGATGTGACCTTAATTTACAGTATTCATAACAAAGTTAATAACGGGTTCTTTGAGCTTAATGTGAGTAGGGATCTACACCTGTCCGACGTGAAACCATTTCGATGAAGCTCTTAAAGTACTAAATATTGCAGGTAGTCTGCCAACCACACCTTGTATTAGATATAATCATTTATAAGGATAAACCATGATACCGAGGATATGGTAAGGTTGTGGACCCTGGTAGGAATGAAAAACCCGGATGCGAAGCTTCCGAGTTTTTCTCTCTGCCTATCAGGATCTACAACCTTACAGTATCCAAGGTATCATTGTTTATCTATATTATCAGCCGTTTTAGGTTTAAAGGGGCAGTAGCACGTTTTTTTAACAATTTATTTTTTCATATTTCCTATTTATAATGATAATTTGTGCCATTTAAAATTACTTTAGAGGGTAAAACATCTTATTACACAAACCAAGTATCCGTAGAGGTGATAACGGTGTTGCTTATAAAGCAAAAGTTGCATGGCTGCCATTTTATTGTGAACACATTTTATTATTTCGAATGACAAAAACGATTCCCATGGCCTTACTGAGCCATGTACACTCATTTTTAACTTGATTTTCAGAAGAGAGAAGGGGGTTTTACGATTGGTGAAATTATTTTTCAAATACATTTCATCGTCTTATTTGAGCGAAAAAACGTGCTACTGCCCCTTTAAAAGACGCATTGTTATCGCGTTATCGATCGCGGTAAATACATAGTCGCTCGTAAAATCTCTGAAATAGTCTGTTGATTAAAGGGACACCGACTCGAGAATATAAATCAAATCATGTGGATCTGGCCTCAGGTCACAGTTAATTTGACCCGGAACTGGTTGTGGGAGAGGAGGAAGCAGTGGAAAAGTAGGGTATTGTGGGATAGCTATTTCTATGGTTGTTTACATTGGAGACATGTGTTTCCGGATTTCATTGACAGGTGAGAGAGTATACTATCAACTGAAATTTTGCTAGATTTTTAGTGGCAGTGTTTTTGAGTAGGTGGTGGGTATAAAGTATGTTGATTTTGTGCACTTTTGTCTGTTTTCTACGGTGGCATATTAGGGCCATCTGTTTTTTAATTTTTATCTTGAAATTTCAAGATACTAAGTTGAAATTTCAAGATGATCTTCTTGAAATCTCAAGATCTTATCTTGAAATTTCAAGATACTAAGTTGAAATTTCAAGATAAGCTTCTTGAAATTTCAAGATAGTAACTTGAAATTTCAACTTATTATCTTGAAATTTCAAGAAGCTTATCTTGAAATTTCAACTTAGTATCTTGAAATTTCAAGATAAGATCTTGAGATTTCAAGAAGATCATCTTGAAATTTCAACTTAGTATCTTGAAATTTCAAGATAAAAATTAAAAAACAGATGGCCCTAATATGCCACCGTACCTTCCCTTCCAGACTAGTGTCTCGAAATTTCAATTTCACTTGCTGAAATTTCAACTTGATGTATCCAATACAAATCTTGAATGTTTAAGTCAGTATCTTGAAATTTCAACTTAGTATCTTGAAATTTCAACTTAGTAACTTGAAATTTCAAGATAATGTTATGAATAATATCTTGAAATTTCAACTTATTATCTTGAAATTTCAAGATAGTATCTTGAAATTTCAACTTAGTATCTTGAAATTTCAACTTAGTATCTTGAAATTTCAAGAAAGTCATCTTGAAATTTCAACTTCGTATCTTGAAATTTCAACTTTTATCTTGAAATTTCAAGATAAAAATTAAAAAACAGATGGCCCTAATATGCCACCGTAGTTTTCTGTGGCGCATCAGTGTATGTTTACATTTTCCACTCATATCTCAAAATCGGCATGGTCAACCCCCACTTTGGTTTGCGATTTTGTAGTGCCGAGAGGTTGTACTTTGACTTCATAACAAGTCCCCCGCTCCGGCAATGTCAGGAAGCGAAGTAGCCAACCTTGTTACTTATGATAAATGCACTAAAAATTAATTGTGGACTGAGGCCATCTACCTATGCTGGTTAACATGTCTGCTAACAAGTCACAGACACCGAATTCAGATAATTGACTTAATTGGTAATACAAACTACTGCATGTAGATAGTGAAGTGAAGCGTAACTCGTTAGCAGACACTCTAATCAGCTTAGTGAGATAAAGATGACTCATTTTTATCCTCGACGCGGTGGCCCTTTAAATACCATTGTGCTCCATCTGTCTTAATGGCGTGATAAGCTAAACCGTTAGTTCACGAACCACGGGTCTTAGTGGTTACGGGTTCGAGACGCACTTTCCTCAAGACATTTGCAGTTCATATTTTACTATATCGTTGAGACTTACAACGTTTTAAATCCCTCGTACAGGGTGATAAGGAAAAGTAACCTATGCTAACCATATGATACGATCTTGAAAAGACTGTCAGAAATGAACGATTAGGAGGTAGTCAATATAATAAACTAAGTCAATATAATACAGTATGTCAACATAATACAAGAAATCAATCTTCAACGATAAGTCAGTATAATACAGTATATCATTATATACAATTAGTCGATACAATACAATACGTCAATGCAATTCGTCACTGCAATCAATAAATGAATATAATACAATAAGTGAATATAATACAAAAGGTCAATACAATAGAATAAGTCAATATATTACAATAAATCAATTAAATACAATAAGTCGATATCAGCCAATAAGTCAATATGATACAATTATAGACTGTTGATGAGGTCAACACTTGTTTTTATGGACTTCGTCCTCGGTCAATATTGTTTTATCGGGTCCATAACAACAGGTATGACCGAATTCACCAGTCTTTAATTGTATATTGACTTATTGAAATATTGACTTTTTGTATTTAAACGAAAGGAATTAATAAAATACAGTTAAAAAGGTAATTTGGTTTGGTCAGTGAGGACTGATATTGTATTTTCTTCTTGAATTAAACTTGTATGTCAAAGACTTAATGTCAGTCTATACTAAAGATACCTTGCTAACACCCAGTGAGTCAGTGGCACGTATTGCTTCATATCCATTGAAGCGTGTCACCTTGCATAGGGTTTTCTATTGTTCACGCTCTATTAAATATCTATACATCCACACAGCATTTCCTCATTCAGTACACCTTTTACTTTGTATGTATGTATGTATGTATGTAAGTAAGTCTGTATGTATGTATGCATGCATGCATGCATGTGTGCATGTATGTATGTGTGTATGTGTGTATGTATGTATGTGTGTATGTATGTATGTATGTATGTGTGTATGTATGCATGCTTGCATGCATGCATGCATTTAGTGTGTATGTATGCATGCATTCATGCATGTATGTGTGTGTGTATGTGTGTATGTGTATGGTGACGTGTGCGTGCGTCCATGCGTGCATGCGTTTAAAATAGTGTGTTTGTTCAAGTGTACAGTTAGTTTATATATAGTATGGTAGTTAACTAACTAACTTCCTAACTTTCATCCTACATATTACAACTTTATCCTCAGTGACGTTTACATTACATATACGTATATACATAATATGTGAGGCGTGATCTTTAATAACAAAGAAGTAAATATGCATCAAACACAATCATCATTACGTTGCCTTTGGAGAGGGTGAAACTGTTCCACATGGGCGATTCTAAACACCCATTTTCCAGCTGTATCTGCATAAAATTCGCATGACAGGCACGGGAATTGAGATTTTATGTAAGCTTCACTATTCTCTACGCAAGAAAAGGCGTTGAATCTTGAAATATAGATTTTGTTTTAATAAAATTTTACCTATGTCTCCAATTCAATAAAAGTAGAAATAAATGTCATTTAGATTGTGAATAATTGTCACACTGTAATATTTGGGATCACACTATCTGTGACAAGAATTTGTTGAGCAGATAGTGTGATCACAAATATGACGATGTTATTAAAAGTGAAGATATTCTATAAACAATTTGATTCCTGTCACTTTCTTTGATTTATTGAATGATATTTAGAAGACTTACAAATCTACAAATCATAACTACATGAACGTCGCTTGAGTTGAATAACAAGAAAACGTTTACGATATTTTTTAAATTGTATTACGAGGTCACTTTATGAAACGGTCATATACAAAGAGGATGCCGCCAGGGAGATGCTCTCTCTCCATTTATATTCATTTTATGTGTTGAATTACTTGCGCTAATGATGAAAATATGGAACCTGAAAGGGATGTGGAGGTGTGTTCAATGGGTTCGAATTCCCCTTTCAAAATCCAAATAGGTTCCACAGGGCTTAGTAGTTTTGTTTGAACAACTTACAATGAAACGTGTAAAATAAACAACCCTTCTCAATGACTACATTAACGATCCTAATACGTGAAAAAATCGTGTTCATATACGCATATTCTATAGTACTAGTTAATCCACCATTAAAGAATAAATTCTAAGTACAATTACGTAAATATCCATTCCCAATTATTTAGCTTTTAGTACGCATGAACGTATATTATTTGATGACGTAATTCCTGGCTTATCTAATTGAAGCACATCCATTATCCGACAAAAGAGAATTAGTTCTAGCGCATGATGCTAATAAACTACACTAAGTGTCATAACGTACATAGACATTAAACTATGGAATGTGAACTGGGATCGCCTAGAATTAATGTTCATATCAACATAAACGATTCCCCTTCTGACCAATCAGTGGGTCGTTGCACGGTATAAGTTATAACATTCAGTGGAGGGTGAAATCGTATTTTATCAGACCCGCGTTAGTGTTTATCCAACGAGCCTACGTGGCTCGCTGTATAAACACTAACGCGGGTCTGATAAATTATGTCACCCGAACAAACTGAATGTTATAACGTATTTATCTTACCGCATGTCTGAAAAACAAAGACAATTTTTGACAGAAAACAGCTGATCGATCGACAAACTATTACCTGTAACTTGTTTCATATGACATCGAATGATTGACGTGGATGCATGCTTTATTCATGTTGCGGGATATAAAACATTTATCACCCTAGGGAAGATTTATCAACCCGTATGACGGTGTTTATTGATATTTGTTAATGGTCACGTGGACCAATCAGGGATCGACATTCTTACATGAGGTAGGATATACAATCTTAACACTAAGTTTAGTATTAGTGTCGTCCTACCTTAGTGAGTTAAAATCATCTTAATCATCATAAAATGCTTATAAAATAGGAACAAAAAGTATAAATAAACGGGAGCAAAATTTACAAAAAACATTTATGAAGCAGAAGCAAAATAAATATAATAAAATGTAACCATTTGGAAAAGACTTTCCTCCTTTTAAACATTTCATTCACAGTAACTGATAAAATAAATAAAATTGAGGGATCTGACGACATAAAATCATTTAAAAGTTGTATCTCATTTTTAAAAGCGGAAATATCTAACAAAGATAAAAAGTTAAATCTCAGGTCATGATAAAAGTGGCAATTTAAAAGGAAGTGAATTTCATCTTCCATACAGTGACAGAATGGGCAAACTCTCTCGGGCACGGGGTGGGGTGTTTGTTGTAACGTCCTGTTTCGATGGTGAGAACAAGATTCCCGCAACGTAGTTAGGTGAAGTTGCGTCTAGTGTTTCTGTTAACTATAGTTTTTAAGTAAATCTCTGGTTGACGATCTTTTTGAAACAGCCTGTATGTTCTAAGTTTGTTGCCATTGATGTTCTTCTTATCATCCCATAGATCTGTAAACCATGATTCTTCATCAAGTTTCATCGAGCGCCTCTTCATGTCTCTAATAGTTTTCCCAATCGTCTCAGCAACGTTGATATCGAGTTTTCTGCATAAACTGTTAGCTTTATAGGCGAAAGAACCTTTCCTTCCTTTGGACCAGTTGTTTGGCGAGTAGTCTGTTGTCATCACGGTTAGAAATCTTGATGTAAAAACGGAATGCTTCAATGCGTTGTTTTGTAAGCATAGTAAGCCATCCCATCTCTCCGTAGATTGCAGTATTTGATGTGTTACGTGGCACACCTAAGAAAAAACGAATAGCTCTGTTGACGTTGCTAATTTAACGATTACCGTACAGACCCCAGATCGGAGCACAGTACAACAGACTTGGTTCAACAGTTGATTCGAGACACCTTTCTGTAGACATCATAGGTCATATCACCACACAATCTATACTTCGTTATGAGTAACGATAATGCTCTACTCGCACTTTTTGCTAGTTCTCTCACGGCAAACTTCATATCCAAATGCTCATTAAACCAAAGTCCTAAATAAACTGACGTGCAAAAGAAACGTCCCCAAAATATTTTTATTTGTCATTTTCTATTTAATGACCGTGAACATAGCTCACTCTCAGTAACAGGTCGCCTGAACACTCAATTTGATGACTTGGCCACAATAGTGCATGGGATGCACGTGCTTTGCGAGAAAAATGACTTAAATCAGCGAAAGTTCCCGTATGTACAGAAAAATACCCGTATGATTGTGGGGTATAAACCAGCCACCAAATTGTTCTTGGGCATCGATTACAGCAGATTGACACGAAGAACATGCCAAGATTAACGTCAGAGCAGAGAGAGCGAGCAATCGGAATGCTTCGACTAGGCGCTACACACGACTATGTCGCCAGAATCATGAACTATTCGAAGCGAACAATTGGTAGACTGGTGACCCGTCACAGGCAGACTGGCAGGACAGCAGACAGGCCAAGGAGCGGTAGACCGAAGGTGATCAACCCCAACGAAGACCGACATTTACGGCTGCTTCACCTGAGGAACAGGTTCCTCACCGTGACGTCATCTGCTGCACACGACCTAAACCATCGAATCAGCAGATGGACAGTGACCAGACGACTGCGTCATCACGGAATCCGAGCCTACCGACCGTTCAGAGGGATGACGTACTTCAAAGCCAAACATTTTGGTCGAAAACAATTGTGAATTTGAAGCAAAACATTCAAAGTCGCCTTTCTCTGGCAGCAGTATTTGTTTTTTAAATGAGGTGTATTTTCGTTTGCTCGTCGGTTT